>JAJSOF020000041.1:12464459-12619716 GCA_025594305.2 Periplaneta americana | reverse complement strand
GATGTGATACGTAATCATGTACCATGGCATACTTGATCTCTACATGCAACAAATTCAAGTTCTTGGTGGCCAATTACTCTGTGTTAATAATATTGAAGGTGTGTAATGTTTCAAACAGATATAAACATTTAAATCGGTATATTTTCTTTCTTCCACAAAGAGCAACATAGTACAGTATTGTTACATCCATATAACGGTAAAGTACATCTGCCTTTTCTTCACAAAGGAACTTTGGCTCAAACCAAACTGAAGTTTTAAAGTAGAGGTTATCAACACTTCTTAATCTATTTCATGTCCCAACAGGATAAGGTCCCTGAAATACTACAGCAAAGAATAACCGCGCAATAACTATATAATCTGCATATTTGTATGCATTTCTCGTTATTATTTTAATCTATTTCGATTGATCTTTTGTGTTGCGTACTGTACGTCGGATCATAGTGAGCCAATAAATTTCCACCAGCGATATAGTTCGAATACACTATTCCTCTACTTCTTCCTCTGCAGTTATTTCTATAAACATGGGACAAGTACAGTATCGCTAAAGTAAATAAATGTCTTTATTTCATTTTTCCACAGTACCATAGAAAAATGGGAAAATAAAGATTTGTGTGATATTCAGTAGCTAATGATTTCACTTGAAAGTTTATTTCACAGGCAAATTTCACAGTCCTTGTAGACTGGGAAGTACTGTAATATTTATTTCTTTTTACCGTTTATTAAATTTTTTTAAATTTTTTGTGTGGCAGTGCAAATTCGATCGTTTATGCCGAAAATAGCATTATGGTCTTGAGTTCAGCAGTCCATATCGTTTGCTCTGCTATCTTCATTTGTTTTCTTCCGTTTTGAGTTCTCATTTTGTGAATAATAATGGTCGCTTAACGAACGAAGACAAGAATTTCATTTGACATATGCACCAGTATGGTAATTTATCTGCCCGTCAAATTATAAGGAACTACACTTAGCGAAAATGATCTATTTTAAATTTACATCGATTGTTTAGCAAGATACGGACATGATATTCCTCCAGAGATTATTGTGTGAAAACTCGCATTTCTCAGATTCTCTGATGGTTTCCGCTCGGAATTTCAAACGCGATCTTATTCGTATGGACTATTTTGTATGGAGTAAACTACAAAACAAGAATTCGTGATATTGACCGTTTAAGATAACGCCTTTTTTGAATGTTGGGACCGGCTTGATCAAATACAGATATTCAGTGCTATTGAACAATGGGGAAGAAGTCTGCAAATGGTTGTGAGGGCAAATGGCGGTCACATAGAGCATCGTTTAAAAAAAAACTGAAAGCGTGTTTTTTCATGTTTCACCCACGTTACAAGCTTTTAGGTAAAGGTTGTTTACTACAGATAGGGCCTACTTTCATTCTATATCTTATTGTATAATAAATAGTTTTGCAACGTGTAAAGACTGGGAAAACAATTTAATAAAATCATCCGAATCATACTCGTTCATTTTATAGACAATCTTGCAGGTCGCATTTAAAAGAACCTACTAATATTAACATTTTCTTCAGTATATTTGCTAGGACTTCTTGTCATACTACATGAAAATTTTGCTTAGGTTATTCTTTTAAGCATTCCTTCTAGGAATAGCTCAAGTGTTTTAAATTTAGCGTACATAAGTAGTTCCTAGCACGTATTTGACGAAATACTAGGTTTTTCCACTTCAGTTTAACTGATTTATGCAAACGAAATTAAGACAGCTGACGATTCTAATGTTAGTTATCACCACGCCCACTTTGTTTTGGGCGCATAAGTTCATTACCGACTGTCGTTCAATTTTCTTCAAAATGGCGGCGCAACTCTTTCTAACTCGTTGGCTACAAGATATATTTGCGTAAATATATTGAAGTAGATAATGTGACTTAGATGAGAGACTCGAGGCAAAACAGTTTTGCTATATTTCTTTTTTTATTAAATGTTAAGCACAGGAACGCCATTTCGTAATTTTATTTAAGAAACAAGCCAAACAAATTATCTTTGCATAAAAAACGGATGCTCCCTGGACTAAATTATCGTATTTTATAATTGTTTGAATGCAACAGAAGCCAGAAGTCTTGCACTTGACTAATGCAGTGAATTATTTAAGAATATAGTCGCGAATTTTACTACCACCATTTCGATTGTGTTTTGTTTGGCACGGCTCGGTACGGCCCGGTGACTAGTGGCCAGCGAGTAACGTCGACTATCGACATTGCTCTGCGTGGGTATTATCCACATTATCGGGCAATTTTTTCTTTATAGATCATGCTATAATATGGCATTTTTCCAGACTTTACGAATAATTGAAACGAAATTTCATAATGCAAATCTTAGTCTTTCAGGTGAAGCTTCCTGTAAAGCAGATTTGAATAATTTCATAATGTAGGAAAAATGTAAGAAATGGAAAGCTTAAGAGCTATATAATTAGTTTTAATACGTAAAACCAGTTGTATTGCAATGATTAAAATGTTTAGTGACGTTAAGGAACGCAGTATCGACATCTGTCCCAGATTCCTGATGAATGGATGTGGCAAGTTGGCAACCCTGATCGCTAAATAAAGAGTAATTCTAGGGCCTCTGTTTTTGTGCTGTTAAAATGTTTTTTGAAATTGACTGTAAAAATCGTTTTGTGTCACGGTCTTCTATGTGTATATGGCGTCAAAAGTATCTACATAACTTTGACGGCTCGCTTGATTACGTTTCATGCTGAACTTGACGTTAAATCAACTGGCATCTATTAATCTCCACATCTTTGTAATATGTGCTAACATTGAACGTAATTATTGCTTAATAGTTACGTCTGGAAATAGGTATGTAAGTATATTATTTTTCTTTCACAGAGACCAGCATATTCTTACACTGTAACCCATTTAAGCGTAACTTGCATGATATCTTCTTCAGAACCGGACTTTGCTAAGCTTACCATACGCCTCATAAAAACTAACAGCCTTCTTTCCTTGTACTTCGCCCCCATAATTTTTGTTGGGACGGGCAATGTCCAGTTCTTAATCAAACTTTATTTCATTATGCAAAAATCAGAAATTTGTCTCTTTACTTCATAAATGAATGTTGAAAATATTGTTTTGTATAAATATTTACAGATGTTCGATTTTCAAATCAGCAAACATGAATGAACTATGTTGAGTGACGTAAATAAATAGACATAAACATTGCTTACAGGCAATAGTGCTTTTTTTTTTTTTTAAATTAACTCCCTCGTTTCAGTATTACTTACAGTACCTTTTCAGTAATCTCTGTCTTCAGGTTCCTTAAAAAAAAGTCTATAGTAAAAGTGTCTCATATTTTCACGATACAGTTATGGCATCTTTAGACTTTCCCTCAATGTAAGGTAAAAGTTTGGGAGTGAATCAGAACAACACACTTTCCTGAATAACTTTCAACTCAACTTTCTGTTTTGGTGTACCGGTCGTAGGCCCATAGTGGTGAAATTTATATAATTCCGTGCACACTATTCTATAAAGAATGGGTTCAGGAAACTGTATTTACATTTATAAGCTATATGCGGTAATTTCATAGAAGACGGGCACTTGGTTGAATATAGTACGTATTACCAACTTTTTTATTTCAGAGTTAAATGTTAGTGATCTTTTAGTGACTTTTACATGTTAGTACTAGGTTTTTATACTAGGTGTCGCCGTGATTTTCTTTTAATTTGATTGGTTATAGTTGTCATTTGTTCTAGAATTTTCGTTAATTTTGAATGGATAATGACGTTATCAGTTGTTCTTGGTTGTTTGACGTGAGTGGTGTTATGTTGTGTCTGATGGCTAAAGCTATTGAAAGTTTGTCATTTTATGATTTTCTTTCGATTTGATTGCTTATAGTTGTAATTTATTCTAGAATTTTCATTAATTTTGAATGGATAATGACGTCAGTTGTTCCTGGTTGTTTGACGTGAGTGATGTTACATTGTAGATTTGTCTGCATTTGGCGAATGAGCGTCATCATGCTTACGAAAAGGCGCTTTTCAGTGCCAATAATTTATTTTTTGTGCACAAGGTTGGAATTTTGAAGTAAGAGGGAAAGGAAGGAATCTGTGTTCTGAAATTGATTAAATTTTATGTCGATTTTGGTTTAGTTCTTTCGCTGGTGATTAAGGATTGTGTTGAATGTTGAGAAAACTGTTTTTCTGTCGTTCAAAGAAATTACTTACTGAATTTTCTGTAGATGTTATGGTGTAATAAGTGTTCGAAGAGAATTTCATTTAGTGTAAAGACGTGGTTTATTTATGCACAGTTGACTGTACGACAAAGTGTTAGTTTAGTTCTTTGTTGCTTTGCATGGTTTAAGTTTAGATTGCCTTAAAGCATGTGTCATTTATATTGGAAGTGAAGTGGTTGTTGATGAAGACGTCAATGAGAATTGAATTTTATTAGATAAGGTGATAAATTATTATGTTGTGTGTTTTTGTGATTTTTTGGGGATAAAGTGCGGACGAAAACTACCAGAAAAGTACTACCAACTATGAAGTTCGAATGCCACGAAACGCCAAAAAAAAAATCAAAGGCGAAAAATTAAATATATTTTCATTATTTGGAGGGCTTGTTCTTCTTTAAAAATACGAATATATATTTGATTTTTCATCTTTGATTTTGCGATGTTTGGTGACATTTGGACTTCATAGTTGGCAGAACGGTTTTGGTAGTTTTCGTCAGCCATGTTGGATTTTGCCCGTCTTCTAGGAAATTACCCTATAGGCTAAGGTATGCATACTATTGTTTCCTTTGTCATTGACTTGACTTCAAGAGTACACATAACAAAAATCATTGTGACAGCGTCAGTCTTCAATTCTTCAGTTTTGTTAGTAATTTATCCCTAGAATCAACTTGTTTATGTGCACCTTTCTTATCTGTGTTCATGTAGATTTTCGTTTGTGTTCGGTTTCTACACGGATGAAACACATATACACGAAAAGTTCATTTACACGGTTCATTTCAACTCTTACGCATTCAGTTAATGCATGCAAGGGTGATCGAAACGTTTTCAATTGTCCATGTCTCTTCCACTAAAAATGCGGTAGTTGAAAAACACCCATCGCTGGTTGGTATCTTCTGCGTATTTCGTTCAACAGTACTGTCATCCTTTGAGGAGTTTAGTGCTGAGACGAATGCAGTTCCACTAGTCTAGCGCGGTACTGGAGTGGGAGGGGACAGTGACAGCGGCAGTCTGGAAGGAAGTACAATCACACTGAAAACATTCGCCCCATTTACGAGAGCAGTATGCCTATTAGTTTTCTAACGTATTTTTGGCGAGATAGAGATACAACCATTCGTACTTATGTGTTCAGGGAAGGAAAGCATTGTAGAAAATTTCATTCATTCATTCATTCATTTATTTATTTATTTATTTTGGTGAAGTTAAGGCCATCCAACCACCAGAAATATAAACACAATAAAATAAATAAGAAGAAATATCATAATACAACTACAATAATATAAATGAAAATAAGAATTGTACTATAGAAAATAGTAATTAGTAGAACTGAATTAAATTTGTGAAGTAATCAATTTAAATATACTGTACTGCTGAACTCACTTGAGAAGTAAAACTACTTGATTTGTATTTTAAGATATCACCAACATATGATTTTCGCATGACATAGGAATCTGTTTTTTCACGATACCAATCACAGATATTCTAAGATTCCAATAGAATAAAACTAAAACCTTTTCCACAGTATGTTTCCTTAAAAATGACTTGTAACGGTGAAATATTTAATATGAGTAATTCATATAATATTAACATAGCTAACATCGGGGAGATGTTTGAGCAAAATTGCAACAATATATTTAATATATTAATAACAAAACCATATAGGCCTAGGTAAACAATATGTATATGAAATATTCACACACTACTACAAACTGAAGACGATTAATACTTCCCACTCCCGCTCGGCTCGGCTTGGCTGTAGCAACAAAAGAATCTACCTGCAACCCTCCCACTCCGATGGCAAGAATACCTCAGGTTCCAGCACTAAACTCGCCGGAGGAAGACAGTAGCACATAACAAATAGCTGATTGTTTTAGGTGGCCGTGAATAAACTGAAAATTCGTTTGTTTGATAATGATGGATCTTTTAAGCTGAAGTACGATTATCTTTATTGAAGATTATCTCAAATACGAGTGCCTGAGGAGTGTTCGACCACAATTTTGCGATTCAAGTGGGGCAAAGTATTGGAGCGATATTTAAATTTTTTTAATTAATATAGCTTATATACGTAATGAAGATGACGTTCAACACGACGCATCGGGTAGACACAAAATTTGCATGCATCTTAATTGAACGTTCGTTTTCAACATGATTCTTTTAATATTCTCCCCAGATTTCATGCATAAACGCATAGAATATTCAACCGTGTAGATGCACCTGAAGATTTGTAACTATTATTTAACATGATATTAAGTATATCCAAATAGTTGACAAAATGGGTGTCAATTTGAACTTTTATATTAATATCCTGTTTCAGTCGTGATGGACGTGATCAAGATGGAACCTGGCTCCGACCCTCTTGCTATACAAAGAAGTGATAACGCAGATGCAGAAGAGAAGAAGCCTTTATCTGAGGTATATTTAGACCAGTGGTCCCCAGACTCTCCGTAATATTCATTCCTAAGAATTATGATATATTTCATTAGTAGGATTTGAAGAACCGCAAGTTTCGTGTTCTGAAACATGTTCTCTGATTGGCTATTCAGTATATCGATTGGAAATAAGTATTTAGCTATCGAATGTAATAGATATTTTGATTGAAATAATTCGCTTATATGCAAGCCACTACGCAATTTACCATTGCAAACTTTGTCCAGTTTATTCTTTCCGAAAATTGCGGTCCGGCCCTAATTTCCGAGAAAAATTGAGTTTAAATTACACATTCTCGCAACACTGATAAACGGTAGCATGGACGTAGAATAGGTCTAACATCAGTGGACCACAGTACCACAGTCTACTATATACAGTCGCGAAGCTTGAGGTGTTTTTTTGCAAATCTCGTGATAAAGCGCTCCAAGCGTTTAGCAACTAGAAACAATAGACTGTCCATGGTCGACTTTGGACTGTGTCGTATTTCTATCGAGTGCTAGCTCGTTGCGTATTTCACATTGATGCTTGAGAAATGTTCGTTATTGGTTATAATGAAAATGTTAATGGCTAAAAATATAATAATTGGAATAATAATAATAATATGGGACAAGGAGGAGACGTTTGTAGTGCTATAAATTGTAGCAACAGTAAGAGAAAGAGGCCAGAGTTATCCGATTTCCGAAAGATTCAGAAAGGTTCCTGGGTTTCCACAAGAATGCTGTGCAGAAACAAAACTGTTAATTTGAAGTTGTTTGTGACTGTTAGAATACATTATATTCTTAAATTTCACAATGAAATGTTTCAGTCTAACCGAAAGGACATTAGATACCGGTTAAAGTTCTGTCACTTAGGCTTCTAAATTTCCAGAGAAATAAAGGTTAGGTCTACTTTTTTTTCAGAGGATATATTTTTAATTGTAGCTATTAATTTTGTTATTATTTTTATATGTTATTTTACTAAAGACATAGAAAAATTACGTTTGTTTTAATGAAATTTATTGATCACGTTTTATTTTCAATTCTGGTGGGATTATTATTGCTTAGGCCTACTTTTTTCTTCAAAGGATATGTTTTTAATTATAGCTATTAATTTTGTTGTTATTTTTATTTGTTGCTTTACTAGAGACGTAGAAAAGTCTGTTACAATAAAATTTATTGATCACGTTTTATTTCCAATTCTGGTGTGATTATTATTGTTTAACCTCATCCCACTTTAACTACGTAAGCATACACTACAAGTACCGGTACACGTAAGTTACTCCATTAATTCATATTTCCATTATTATTGTAAAGAGAAATGCAAATTAATATTTATTGGTTTCGTAGTTAATTATCGCTATCGCTATAATCTTGAATGAGTGATGCTATTATAGTAAATTTCAGTTCGTTTTGCACAAACAAGAATTATATTAACTTATTTCTTGCAGGTATCTTCGAGTTTATGTTGAATTTAATATGCATTCATTAAAATAATAAATTAACTTTATGCATTTAATATTTCAATATTGGAAGGAAGGTGTTAATTTTTCCAAAAGAACACGACAACGAAAGTGTAACATATTTTGTCGGCTGTAGGAGAGATCTGCGATGATGGGGCGATACTAGCGATCCTAGTGGTGGGCAACTACCTATGTTTGCATTTTTACTACATATTGAGCTTCGCGACTGTATATAATAGACTGTGACAGTACGTCGTTGCTTCCATAGCCTCGTGGTAAGACGAACGTCTTTATATCATAACTGTACATGTTCGAATCCCCGTCTCTCTGTATATTTTTCTGTATAAATTTGTTTTTAATACTAACATTTTACTATCTTTCAAAGTAATTTATTTCTAAATGAATTATAGTAGGCCTACGCAGTATTTTCATTAACTCATTTATTTATGTAGCATTATGTGATGCAATTTTAAATGTTCGGTTGTTTCTTCAGTAGTTTCTACATTTTTACACTTACTGTAGCTACTGTATTTCATTTATTTACAACCTGTGCTCAAAACCATTACTCTCCATATGACGACAAAAGTGTATGCGCCTAATAATGTCTTGCTGTACGTTATGCAGCATATTCCTTTTGACAGTCGTTACAGCTCCACGAAGCCGTGCAACAAGATCCATCGGGCTCTGAAGGGGATTTATTATTTAAATTAAATACATAAGAAAACAATTACTTAATAGATTCGAACCACTGAATCTTATGTTGCAGTTCTACACTCCTTCACTATATTCCTAGACTATCAGAAGACGTAACTGAACCAGATAAGAAGTGACTTTACATTCATGCTACATTGTCAGATTGTATAATTTGAACTCAATTTTTCTCGGAAATTAGGGCCCGGGTGCAATTTTCGAAAAGAATAATTTCGACATACTTTGTAAAGGTAAATTGCGTGGTGGCTTGCATACGTGCGAATTATATTTCACCGTGAACAATATTATTATCCATGTTGAATCTTTCGTACGCTACTTTTAACACTTGAATATAAATGATTGATTAAATGGCGATCTTACTCGTGTTAATTATCTAAGCATGTGTGGCTTACAGCTGTTTCGGTGCTACTTGACATCATCCTCAGAGCGTACTACATCTCGGGGCCATCTCAACTTCGCTGCCTGTTGTGTGGGTGCGTTCACGTGATGAAGAGTTGTGTCAAATAGTGTGTGTGTTCTGAAATTAAGCCACACATGCTTACATAATTAACACGAGTAAAATCTCCAGTTAATAAATTATTAATATTATTTTATCTGTTGTTTGCAGGATGAAAAGCTAAGAGATCGGTATATGAATGAAATAAAGACGGAATGTATAGACCACAGCTATGATCTGAATTCAGAGACATCATTTAAGGAAACTTCTGTGCGAATTGATTTTCCCGTTGTGAAGAGTGAAGCAGAGGTGAGTGGTTGGTTGCCAGGTGTCCGGTATTTTACGGGTTCTCCTGTATTTTATCCACATTTTCGCCAATCTCTCGTCCCACGTATTTGATAAATTTTTCGTTTTGAATGAGTTTTTTTTCTACTATTGCCATATTGATACCAACGGTAATGGTGAGGCAATTCGTGGTTTTTATCTTTTAAATTTATTTTCATATCATATTCTTCATCAAAAGTCTTTCTATTATTTACTGGACTAAGTAAAATTTCCTACAAAATGTCACGATCTCTTATTTTTCATTTTTTGTATTTGTTTCCGTATCATAATTTTGTCAAGATTGCTTATATCGTATACTGGATTGGGTATGATTTAAATTCAAGCCTGCATCTTATACAGAGAGGAATTGAAATAGCCTTCCAGATTTTTCACAGCAAATGTCTCCTGTTTTATGTAACAAAAAACTATATCATATTGGTGGAAAGTTAATAGTTTTTTTCTCAAACGTAAAACGACATTTTATTCGGTAACTATTGCGAGTAGAATCGTAATTTTTCCCCATATCGATAGGAAAAGTAATAAAGAATAATTTATGCCTCTGCCATATTTCAGTAATGTGGATTGTTTTCGTGTAAATTTAATTTTTAAAACCTCTTATTTGAAGTGACTTTACTTTGCAATTTGGTTACTAGTGCACGTCAAGTGTTTTGAAGTTACAGGGTTGTTATAAGGTATAAGAAAGGTTTCATCAATCAGTTCCAATCCGTTATTTTTAAAAGCCTATTTCAATATTCGTAATAAACACAAAATTATTGTTGTTTTTTTTTTTTTTTTTTTCGACGAATGTAATCAACATGCATACACGAATTTCTGTATTCCGTCCGATATAATGTTATAACATGCTACATACCTTAGGCTGAAATTTTCAATAGATATTTAACATTTATTCCTTGACATTGTCGAACACGCCCCTATCTTTCTTTTACACTGAATAACTGTCTCGTACTACATGCAAGGTCAGCTGCCTACAGGTCCAAATTCAGGGGATATTTTATAGCCTATGTTATATATTACAATGTACCGAAGTACATATGATATTTCAGTGCAGAAATTCTGCGTCATCATATGATGATGGAAGAGTGGAACAGAGAAAAATTCTCTCCGGCACCAGGATTTGAACCTGGCTTTTCAGCTCTACGTGCTGACGCTCTATCCACTAAGCCACACCGGATTCCCTTCCCAATGTCGGATCGAATCCTGTCAGTTTAAGTTCCACCTCTTTGGTTCCCTCTAGTGGCCTACCCTCATGCACTGCGTCATAGATGTATGACAGTGGCACAATGTCCACACATGTGCAGAGGTGCACTCGTTATGAGTGACTAAGTGGCCAGGATCCGATGGAGTAAGCGCCGTCTTAAATCACTAAGGCTGGTATTCATAGTCGACACTTTATATCACCACTTTGCAAAGTGACACTTTTGACGAAAGTGGCTCTTTCATATTAGTGGTATTCATGGACGATTGAAGAAGTGCACTTTACAAAGTGTCACTTTATGCCAGCAAAGTGTAGAGTTACAATTTGGTTGGTAATAGAAGTCCCACAATGCCTTTCAAAACAGGTGAACAAACAATAACAAATTAATGTCGTATATGACCTACAAATTACAATGCTTGTGATTTGAATTAGGAGCCTATTGATCGCGCGAGGAAGAAAATATATATTTAAAGTTGTTTTATTTCAGTTTCTAGTTTTTGTTGCCGATAGTTTAGATTATTTCAGTCAGTTCAGATATATAACATTTTATTAAATAGGCCTAGGGATACTGCTGGTGAAATTAGGTTAGGTTTTCTACAGTACGTAACTGATCCATTAATTTATATAGTTAGATTAGGTTCTGTACATATCTTTTTCATTGATTTATGTCGCTAAGTTAGATTTTGTATGTATCTGTTCCACTGATTTTTACAGTTCGGTTAGATTTTGTAGCCTACATATCTTCTATTAGTTTATATAGTTAGGTTAAGTTGGACTGAGTAGGTTAAGTTTTGTGTATGTTTATATATATATATCGTTAGGTTAGGTTAGGTTTTATACGTATCTGCTTCATTGATATATCGTGTTATTTCCGTTATTTTCATTTTTGTCCTTTTCGTGAATAGTGAACAGAAGTAAAAAAAAAAAATGAAATAAACACATTACTACTATTATTATTATTATTATTATTATTATTATTATTATTATTATTATTGTTGTTGTTATTATTGTTATTGTTACTACTACTACTATTTTCTCTCTCTGATTTCCATTATTGCCTGCTCTTCAGGAATATTTTGAATGCCAAATGTTTCTATAATGCAAAACAAAATAGGCCTAATAGTATGAGATCTCTTTTCATGGTGAGGTTATGACTGCATATGAACTGGAGACAGTAGATGTATTGCTTACTGGCTTGAAAATATATATTACCGGTATCAAAACAGTAATGATTATATCAACATCAAGATAAATCTTATCTCAAAATGCAGGTAGTCAACAAAAAAATCAAAATAATTTTAAACCCAATATAATTATGAAATCTGCTTAGAAGACAGGCACGTGAGGTCTCTCAATGCTAATTTAAGATAAGATTGAAGTTAGTTTAATATTATATAAGTTAAAAAATTCGTTTCAGTAATAAAAAATAGGTTATATAGGCATATCTACCTACATATCACTTCATCGAATTGAGGTTATAAATATGCGAATGTTACTACAGAAATACCTGAACTATAATATTATATATATTAATGTATGGTACATAACTGTAGCATAGAATTTCAATGCAGCCAATAACTATATTATTGGAGGCACTGGCAAACGTCTATTATTCGTTTCTGTCAACCAGTCATCGAAAATATAAGCAATCTCAATAAGTCTCTAGCAAATCGGAACCTTTTTTTTTTTTAAATTCTATATCATTATAAAATTCCACGGGATTGTCTTTAGGCCTACCTCTAATTTGTACATTGTCCACTAATTGTGCCATCTCTTCCGCACGTTCTAATAATTCGACAACTTCCAAGACGTCCGCCATTTTTATACAAAGTGCCTCTTTCGGCTCAAAGTGTGGTCGGAACTACACTTTCATCCAAAGTGTTCCTTTGCACCAAAGTGTCGACTGTGCAACGGAAAAGTGATACTTTGCGTCTTCCAAAGGACACTTTAATCGAAAATGTCGACTGTGAATACCAGCCTAAGTGATTAATTTTCGCTTGTTATATATTAAGATATTATGATATTTCAGTGTAGAAATTCTGCATCATCGTATGATAATTGATGATGGAAGAGTGGAACAGAGAATCCAGTGTTGCTTAGTGGATAGAACGTCAGCACGTAGAGCTGAAAACCCGGGTTCAAATCCCGGTGCCGGAGAGAATTTTTCTCTCTTTCACTCTTCCATCATCATACGGTGCTGATAGTTTTGCTTACAGATAATGAAGTTTCAGTATGTTTACAAACTAGTATGTCCTCAATATAATGTACTTTCGCATGGAGTCCACACCTGTGGAGTAATGGTCAGCGCGTCTGGCTGCGAAACCAGGTGGTCCGGGTTCGAATCCCGGTCGGGATAAGTTACCTGGTTGAGGTTTTTTCCGGGGTTTTCCCTCAACCCAAAACGAGCAAATGCTGGGTAACTTTCGGTGCTGGACCCCGGACTCATTTCACCGGCATTATCACCTTCATATCATTCAGACGCTAAATAACCTAGATGTTGATACAGCGTCGTAAAATAACCCAATAAAAAGAAAACTTTCACATGGATGACCAAAGTTAATTTTGTCCCGCTAGATTTTCGTTTCAGACCAGTGTGAAGTGCCATTCTCAATTACGATTTCATTTAAATTATTGTTTATGGAAATGTTACTTGAAATATGATGTATCTTTCAGAATGTCTTAGTTTTGGTTCTTTTTACTTCTTATATTAATATTTCCATGTCGTAATACGATGGAGGATCGAAAAATAATGCACAACAACCTTTTCTGGCAACGTATTTAGTAGGTAAGCAAAACGAAATAATGCAGGAAAAAGCTACAGGTTTTACCGGTACCTATTTTTCAACATAGGAACCAAGTTTCTCTACACATTTCCCCCATCGTGACACCAGATTCAGTAGGCCCTACACTTCGTTCATGAAAACTTCGTTTTCTGTGCGTATAACCACTTGCGCACGACTGATTTCACTTCTTGATCTGAACCAAAGCGTTGGCCTCCTAGGAATTTTTTCATTGCTCTGAAGAGGTGAAACTCAGACGGTATCAGATCTGGGCTGTAGGATGCGTGACCGCCACTCCAATGCCTCTGACATTAAATGGAGTTCCAGCGGTTACTGGTCGGCCGGAACATGCTTCGTTGGTAAGATTTACTCTGCCTTCTTCAAAGAATCTGCACCACCTGGAGATGTTGCTACAGTCCAGACAATCAGCACCAAACACCTCCAACATTTCCCCGTGGATTTCACTCGAACGTTTTTGTTTTTCTCAGATAAAACGGACTATACCTTGCTGATCTTCACAAGTAGGTGATGCTAGCACATGTTTCATATTTACTCAGTAATTACCGCTCGTTCCGCCAGGGCGACACCTAATCGAGCCATTGCTATCTGTAACGCAAGATTCAAACTAACTATCTGTCAACTTTGAAAGTCCTAACCAAAGTAGTACACCATAGCAGTCTTACTAATAAACTATGTATAGTTTTTATACGAGACTTATGCAGAGTTGAGACAGAAAACTTTACTAATAAACCGTGAATAAGTTATGGACGTATAAACAGTCTGTAACTATAAAATGGGAATTGCTTTGCAGTAGTTATATACATGAAACCCCTTGTTTAAGCGTTGTATATAGGGAAAAAATGGCCGCCCCTCTAACAACTGTTCGTATCAACTGTCATTTTATGATGATGGTTGCCTTGTAACCACAGAAGAACACACCAAATTTCATAGAATTATTGGAATAATATTGCTGTAGCTTGTACTCTTTGACCAAAATGTAGTGTGGTAATCGATTAGAGCCAGTTGTACTATCGATATTTAACACTCCACACTAGAGCACTCTACCGGATGCAATAGAGAACCTCAGATATTCTATTACCTTTCGTAACGAAGTAATGACGAAACTATGACGTAGCTGCATTACTTTCCGGTCCTCCCTAGTATTTGTTTTTTTACCTTTCAAATGAGATCTACTGCATATAAATTGTCATGCATTTTGTTTTCATTTACAGAGTGGGCTAGAAGTCACGATCGGTTATTATTCATATTGAAATAGATCTTTTCTTGCAAGCAAAACTATTAAAACCTATTCCTAGGCTGTAAGAGATATTTTTCCCCTTCATACACTGTTTGCGGCAATAGTTTTTCGCTTTTCCTAGAGAGTGAGTGAATATAAAAGCCACATTTTTTCCGGCACGTGCGTTTATTAGTTGTTTGTTGTCGATATGAAATGTTTTGTTGTCTTTGTGTTTTAAACAATGGCGGATACAAGCACATACACGAGTGAGGAACGTAATCCTTAGTGTGTGGGTTAATGGAAAACGACGAAATGGTGAACAATACGAAGAAATCAGAGAAAACTGCTTTCATCGCTTTAATGAAGCAGCTTCAAGTGAAGCTAATCTCCGGAAACTGGAAAAGAAGACTTTCTCTACAGGCTCTGCATTGGATGCGAAACACAGCGGAAGACCTAAAAAAAATATGTCGACGATGATGCCAATGAACGTTGTTGTTATCTAATGCCGGGCTTTGGCAACGAAGCCATTAGCGTTCTTGCTCTCCAATATTTCTCTGTGGTGGATCCCTCGGGTAGAACTTCACAGGTTATGAGATGATCTTCAGTCATTTCTTCTTCTTTGTTGCATAAAGGGCAATTTGGATTTGTGTAAATTCCTATTTTATTCAAGTGTTTGGCCAAATAATCGTGTTCTGCAAGCAGTCTGAATTTTGCTACTGCAGATTTACGTGGGATTTCCGGAATAATATCTGGGTTTTTTATTAAAATGCTCCATTTTTTTATCTTTGGCTTTGGTACAGAGTGCTTGGTTTTGCTTGATTTTATATTTATTTTTAATTAGTCTTTTGATGGATGTAAAAGGTAGGCTTGTATTTGTATTCTGAATTAAATTGGATCCTTTTTTGGCAAGAAAGTCAGCAGTTTCATTTCCAGCAATTCCGCAATGTGCAGGTATCCATTTGCAATTGAATTCTTTTCTGTAGTTTTTTAAGTTGTTGGATCATTTTGTGACATTCTTTAATTTGGACTGACATCATTTTATATGAATTTATTGCATATAATGCTGCTTTAGAATCAGAGAGAATGACAGCATTTTGAAATTTATCTATTCTGTATAGTAGGAGTTGGAGTGAGATATGAATAGCCATTATTTTCGCATCAAAATTTGTTGTATGAAGTCCTACTGGTTGATAAAATGAGAATAACGCACATGTAATTCCTGATCCTGAGTTGTTATCGATAGTAGACCCATCTTTGTAGATATGTAACCATTCTTCTGGTGGGTATCTATTGTTCAGCTTCTAATGCCAGCGCTTTTAGTACAGGTTTGGAAGTTTCAGATTTTGTAACTGATTCTTCTAAATCTAGTTGAATGTTAATTGGTTCGAAGATTAGAGGGTTTTCTCTGCTTAAAATATTTTCTTTAGATTTAGGGAGATTCAATTCTGTTTTTATTTCCGTGACTTTGGACAGGAAACTTGTTTGTGTTTTCAACTTGGTTGGTTGTAACAGTCTTTTTACCCATTTTGTTGTTTTTAACCGTAGCATTTTTTCATGATGTGTTAGTGCCTGCTCCTGCCAATGAACGTCTGAAGGAATCATTGGAACATTAACCGATGAAATGAACAAGGAAGTGATTGGCGCAAGTGCATATCTCAAGAATCTCATTGTCTCTTTGGATGAAAAATACAGGTTATCATGCATAGAAGCCGACCGTCAAATGAATTCAGTGACAGGGACACGAATATCCGACGTGACGCATGTGAAAATTCAAATGTGCAAGAGAAATAACGGTGCACATACCAAAATGACACTAATAGGCCCTTGTAAGTTTTTTTTTAATATTTCCATCCATTAATATTGACGAATTCAGTAAATAACTTTTTTGAAGTAGCATGTGGCATTTTCTTATTTCATAAACTAACTTATAACATAGCCGATCGTGATTTATGGTCCACTCTGTGTTACACCTCTAGATCCTTGTTTTATGTAATCTTTATTTACAGGAATTGTCGTGTGATATGGCTCAAGTGAAAGAGGAGGTCAAACTGGAAGTAAAGGTAGAAGAGGAAGAAATCTTAACTGAGAGGTGAGTGAAATATAGGAGGCTTTACTGCTTTGTAAATTTCACTGCCTTATTAAGATAATAACGATGGAAAGAAATATGTAAACGATTTAAACCGAGATTACTCTCATTTCGTTGTGTAATGCGATCACTCACTTTGTTAGGTGGTATGTAACATCTAATAATATTTATAAGTCATAAAATTCATAATGTATTATTTTTTTATTGTTTTAATTGGGTTGTACTATTAATATTCTTCATTTTATTGAATATACAAGTATAATAACTCTGCACTCAAAATTGTTATTTATAAAACTCCATTATTATCTAATAAACAAAACATATTACTATACCTTGACCAAAACTACTTCCGACTTGACAGTTTACAGAGAAGGGGGAGCAGTGTTGTCATGTTGCCCATCTTTTGTGTAAGCGAGCGCGCTGCCGATAGAGTGCAGTAATGAACGGCTGACATGAACACATACATTTCTAACCAGTTTGTTGAACACTGGGCATTAAAATTGGTGTACAATATTACTTTATTAGTCTATTATTATTGATGGTGGTGGTGGTGGTGGTTAGTCTTCAATGTAATACTGTTAGAAAAGCGTCGAAAGGATTGTAAACTGTAAAAACAGGTTTAAATTTAATACGAAGCCTTTATTTTTATGAGTGTCGGTATTCTTCAATGTAATGTTGTTAGAAAGACGTTGAAAAAATAGTAAACTAAAAATATTTATGATTAAAATCTCCACGGCCTTTTTCTTTTCCAATATCAATAACTGTGCTCTTATTAATTTTAACTCAAGCAGCAGTTCTCATTACGACTTGCGCCGAAGGTAAAAGAGACCCGCCATTATCTGTTTCCGTCTCACGCTTGACTCTTTAACGATGCACCTTATACAATATTCTTTGTTTCTCCGCCTGCCTTTCCTTCCTTCCGACACTTCACAAGTCACCTGTTTAGAAACTCTCGCAGAAAATAGAAAACGCACACTAGCCACACACTCCACCAATGACAACGAAGATAATACGTGTAATATAATTTAAACACAATAATTATCGATACACTAAAACAATAATAGAACTAAATAATATTTTAATTCACACAAAGCACTCGTTAACCAGCCAACTCAGTCATTCGGGCACTGCATTCACCGCTAGGCCGTGGTATTCACGTGCAGCTTGTAAACATAGACACAGCAATACCGTCCTGTTACCATGGTTACGCGTGTCTCGTGATTGGTTGATTTGAATGGTTGATTTCTCCTCACAGTAGATACAGCTGACTGTTTGCGCTGTGAGACAGGAACTAACACGCCCTGTCGCCCGTTGCTTCCCCACTCCTTTCTCTCTTTCCAAACATCGCATCTAGTCGACAAACATACCCCAACAAGGCAAATAATCTAACAATTCAAAATTAAAAACAAAGAAATTATAACAAAAAGTATAAAAATGTTACATTCAACCTCGTAGCGCTAGTGATCGCGGCTTAAATAATAAATTTGAACGTGATACTTGTTCACATAAACGATTGAATACACTTTGGGGACTTCAGGGAGTACATGAAGCTAAAGTTGTCAAGTAGTCCAAAATTTTTTTTTTTTTTTTTTTTTTTTCTAATGCCAGGCATTTGACAATGAAGTCATTTGACCTCTTGCACTCCAATATTTTTCAAAGATATTATCATGATCAGCCACTGAAGCACAGATTTTGAGATGTTCCGAATCCATTTCTTTTGGTTTGAGTTGCACAATGGACAGTTAGGGGACTGATATATTCCAATTCTATGCAGGTGTTTGGCCAAACAATCATGGCCTGTTGCCAATCTAAATGCAGCTACAGACGATTTTCGTGGTAAATCGGGAATTAACTGTGGATTTTGATGCAGAGAGTTCCATTTTTTCCCTTGGGATTGTGTTATTAAATTTTGTTTGTTGAAGTCTAAGTATGTAGATTTAATAAGTCTCTTTTCAGAGTAATACGTAGATTTAGTAACAGGTCTGTAAGTAGCAGTGTTGCCCTTCTTTGCTAAAGCATCCACATTCTCGTTTTCCAGGATTCCACAATGGGATGGTATCCATTGGAATACAATTCTTTTATTGAGTGATATTAATTGAGAGAGCATTTTAGTTATTTCTGCTGTTTGAGATGAAGGTGTGTGTTTAGAGACTATTGATAGAATAGCTGCTTTGAAGTCTGGCAATATAACTGCATTCCTAAATTTATTGATGTGGCATAGAAGATTCCTGAGACATTCCCTTATTGCAATGATTTCACCATCAAAACTTGTTGTTCCATATCCAAGAGATCTATAAAGTGAGAAGAGACAGCACGTAACACCTGCACCGGCACCTTGTTCTCAGGAGATCTAGGATCCGTCGGTATATAAATGAAGCCAGTTTTGTGGAGGGTACCTAATATTAATTGTCTCTAAAGACAATTGTTTCAGTATTTCAGTGTTTACTTCTGATTTCAGTATTTCTTCTGTTCAATTGAGATTATATTCTGTATCTAATAGAGTTAAAGGGTTTGGTTTAATTTGTAAGTTTTCTTTTAAATTCGGGATATTGATTTTCTGTTTTAATTCTTGAACAATGGATATGAAGCTTTTTTGAGTTTTCAATTTACAGAGAGGACTGTATGAATGCCAATTGTTTCCTGGTAATCTGATAAGTTTTTCTTCTATTGTCATTTTGATGCTGTTAATATTAGTGAGGAATCTCATAGAATCTATTGGAGTTGTTTCGATTCTACCAGTAATGAATCTGAGAGCTTGGTTTTGAACATATTCTATGTCGTTTATGAAAGGTGAAGTAATCAAAATTTCTCTGCAGTATGTCAGCACTGGCTGTATAAACACTTTGTATGTAGTGTTCAAAGTATTCCTAGAGCATCCCCATTTCTTTTTGGAAGGGAGAATCTTTTACGAGCTTTTTCAGAAATGTATTTTATCAAAATCTCAATTATAGAATTCTCCGCTCTTGCTTGTACGAGAATTTTGTAAATACTCGTCTCTCTATTATTTTCTGGTTTATGTTCCAAATCTGTATTTCGAGAGTACTAAAGTACACAGTGCAACCTGTTGGTACATTCGTCGCTTGTTCTCCAAAACTTTAAAAATTTTCAAACCATTTTCTTCATAACTAAAAAATGATCAATGATAATAGTATGAAATGTTGTACAGTTGTCGTATAATTATTTCATATTTACAGCGTGAATTAATATCTGTGTCCTAATATTAACAAAAGATCTATAAAAATTATTTTCCAATGAAAATTTTCAGGAAAGTTTAAGAAAATAAAAATTGCTACTTTCACTAGAGAGTAATTTAACAATACTGGTTCGTATTGCTGACACGGCCTTCTGTAATTGGCCGAACAAGAGGCATTGAAAATATTTAAAAAATCGTGTGTGATTCCTTTTAAAAAATTGCCAAAATTTTTAAAATTAAAAATGTAGCAAGGAAATCTTTTCCTTTAATTGAAGTAGACGTTCTTGTAAGTGAAGATGTGAAGAATGACATAGTAAATTTTCAACTTCTTTAAGTAAGGGAGACTTGAGGGAATTAAAAAACAAAAACTTAGTTTTCATGTATTTAAGGTGAATCTATCAGTTTGCCTCTCTGTATGTATGCCTAAATGTCTGTCTATGCTTTTTCCGTATGTTTAAATTGTCCACCTGACTATCTTTTTGCCTCTATGTATGTCTGTCAGTTTGAATATGTGTCTGTTTCTGTCTCTTTTTCTGGTTTTTTTCCATTTAATCTACTGCATTCAATAGATCTTACATAACCGTTAAAGCTTTCAGATGTAGAACAAGTCAAGAGTTATAAACATTCTTGGCTACACGAGGTTTCAGAGGTATTGCTGTCTGCATGTCTAAGTCTCTCTTTTTTTTTTTCTGTTGGCCTGTCTCTCTGTCTGTCCGTCCTCCTGACCTTCCATCTTCTCATTATAAGTTCGTGTATGAAAGCAATTTTTTGGTCATTATTTCTTTCTAAACCATTATTTCCTTCTCTATGCATTATTTCAGTATAATTGTAGACCTGTGTGACCACTCGATTGATTTCTGTTCACAAGTTACTTCAATATTAAATTAATGTTAGAGACATATGTTACCCCTGAATAAACCATAAATCATATCGAGAAATTTCTTTTGAGCTAGCACTGACTTCCGATTGAAGCTTGAAGAGTAGAATTATTGCGTTTATTTCAGTATTTACTCCTCATATCGTAGCCCCATATTCTATTTGTAAACCAGTCCAAACTGAAACATTCAGATCAACACAAATATAGTTCATATTCCCAAGACTTCAAGTGTGTTTGTTAGTAGTGCACTAGTATTGCTATATCGATATAAGAAATTATGCAACTTTTAGAATAGTACATTATGCAACGAGTCGTTTCATAAACAAACATACTCGCGTCTTAATTACTATCATTATAGGCAAGTTTCATACGACAATTTATGCTCGACAATATTTCTAACTTGAAATTATTCAGAAGTATGCATTTTATTTGTATCTGACAGAAGATCGGAAGTGACATTGTTCATAGCTCTTAAATTGTGAGATGTGCGCAGAAGCGAAAGTATTGATTTTTTCCGAGGAACAATAATGTCATTGACCTTGATGTAATGTAACATGAACTAATTTTGATATAACTTGGAAATTGAAAAACGAGATGACAAATTGAATTTATTTGAATATTATTTACAATTAACGCTAATTATTATAGTAACAGAACATAACCTTCTGCGACAGTATTGGATTTCCAGCCTCCGTGACGTTTGCCTCGTTGTCTTTCGATTGCATATCCGAGAATAATCGAAAACCTGAACTTTAATGAATAGGTGTACTTTAATGACATGCGTTAAAGGACTGCTTACAGGTGTATAATTACTACATTTCGGCATGGTCGAGCATAAAAGTTAGTATAATTATAATTAGTGTACTGGTGTATAGAGAGTTTTTTTCAACCTTGCTGCTTAGCACTAAGTACTTAGCACTTAACCAGCACCAAAGGAACCAGGCTAGTTCCGGATATGAAATTTTGACGGATAATGAATAAATACCGGTATATACAAAAAAAAAAAAAAGGTTCGTATTTCATGGTGTGTGGATCACTTTTCCTTATTAAAACACATCACACTATACAAGTAATACATTCCGTGTTTGGCCGCGGAACTAGGTGTCTCGGGTTCGATTCCCGGTCGGAACAAGTTACCTGGTTGAGGTTTTTCCGGGGTTTTCCGTCAGCCCTATATGAGCAAATGCTGGGTAACTTTCGGTGCTGGACCCCGGGCTCATTTCACTGGCATTATCACCTTCATCCCATTCAGACGCTAAATAACCTAAAATGTTGATAAAGCATCGTGAGATAATCTACTAAAAAAAAAGTAATATATTCTAGGTTCGAATATTCACTGAAAATGGAAGTCCCCTAATGTGGTAACACTGACGGCCCAAACATAACTAAACAAGCTTTAAAACTTGGTGAATTTTCGTTATTAAAACACATCACACAACACAAATAAGATACTAATTATAGATTCGAATATTCACTGAAAATGATAGTTCGTGCGAACTTCCTAATGTGGCAACACTGATGCCCCGAACATAAGGCCCGTATCACTCTTGCAGAGTTTTCGCAAGCGAGAAATGTGTTGCGAGAAAATTAAAAAAATTGATAACATGCATTCAAATGGACGTCCACACACTGGAAGAGATTCTCGCTCGAGGCAAAAACCTCGCGCGAGTTTCTCGCTGAAATCGGTAGCTCAGCGAATTTTCTTGACACATTTATCAAAGATGTTTGACATTTATACTCTTTATGACGACTGAATGTAGAAAAAGATATCACAGGTGGTGATGAATTGTATTGTTTTTATTTGAAAATGAGGAAACATGGCTGATAATTACAGTCAGAAACTTATCGAACTTGTACGATGTCACCCGTAGGCCTATTTATATGATACACGGGATGAAAACTATAAAAACATGAAACATAAAGAAGAAATCTGGAGGCAAATATCAGATAATCTGAAAATAAATAGGGCTATATTTATTTTGATGAGATTGTATACTATTAATTAAACATTTGAAATAATGTATCTATATGTCTTAACAGTTTACATAATTTTAATCAGAACATAGCAAAGAATTCTCTATCTTATCATGAATGAAAAAAACTGTGGTCCACTGAACCTGAAATAACGCCTAAACGTATCATCATTCAAATCGAAACCAGTGTCCAAAACTCGCCCTTATTTTCGTAAGATACAATGTGATTTTCAGGTATTTCTGGCTTTAAATTTAGGCCTACTTTTTCTTTTCATTAACAAAATATGTTCATGTAACTCCATTTCCTCATCATATGAATACTCAGATTCAACATAGCGTTTGTACGTAATTTGTGAAGTTCGGCAATATACTTACAGGTTATATATTTAAGTGCGGTACGACAATATACGTAAATACATAACCTATAATATTTCCCCCAACGAGTGATTACTATAATCAGATAAATGCCTTCTGCATGAAGGCAGTGCATATATGATCATAGCGAGGTGTGATTTGTGATAGCGAGAACTCGCCAAGTGTGCGGAGGAATGCTCTTCGCCTCTTTCTCGCAACACATTTCTCGCTGGCGAAAACTCTGCAAGTGTGTTACGGGCCTAAAAACTGTGTGAATTTTCGTTATGAAAACACACCACACAACACAAATAATAGACTAATTTTAGATTCGAATGTTCGCTCAAATGAAAGTTCGTGCAGACTTCCTAATGCGTCAACACTGACGGCCCGAACATAACTAACTAAACATAAAAGCTGTGTGAATGTTAAATGTTATGTTTTATTTAACGACGCTCGCAACTGCAAAGGTTATATCAGCGTCGCCGGATGTGCCGGAATTTTGTCCCGCAGGAGTCCTTTTACATGCCAGTAAATCTACTGACATGAGCCTGTCGCATTTAAGCACACTTACATGCCATCGACCAGGCCCGGGATCGAACCCGCAACCTTGGGCATAGAATTCAAGCACTATACCAACTCAACAACCAGGTCGACAGCTGTGTGAATGTTCGTTATTAAAACACATCACACAAACAAATAATACACTAATTTTAGATTCGAATGTTCGCTCGAATGAAAGTTCGTGCAGACTTCCTAATGTGTCAACACTGACGGCCCAGACATAACTAACTAAACATAAAATCTTTTCTCTTTCTTAAAACATCACACAACACAAATAATACACTAATTTTAGGGTGGAATATTCACTGAAAATGAAATTTCGTGCGAACTTCCCAATGTGGCAGAAGTGACGGCCCAGATAGTCTGGCGGATTTAAATTTTTTTCTTGCCCAGCCATAAGTGCCGTTATTTTGGTATTGCCGAATTTTTGAGTGCCGGTTACGAGGAATTTTACTGTACAATATAATATACAATAAAATTATTCATTCATTCCTAGTGTTCTGCTCAATGGCATGTCTTTCACTACAAACCCAGCATTCTCCAATCTTTTCTGTTTTCTGCTTTCGTCTTTGTCTGCGTGTATGATCCATATATGTTAATGTCGTCTATAATCTGTTAACTTCTTCCGTTCCCCATTCCTTCCAATGCATTCTTCAGTAGGCAGTTTCTTCTCAGGCAGTGACCAAACCAATACATTTTCCTCTTCCTGTTCACTTCCACTATCATTCTTTCTTCACTGACGCTTTCCAATACAGTATCGACTTAATATCTGTTGAAGTAAACGAAGATATCTCAGTTTGGAAACCAGTTAACAAAGAAGACTAGTATAATATAATATCACAGTCTACTATATACAGTCACGAAGCTTAATACCTACTAAATATGCAAACATAGACACTTGAAATATGCATCCATGGATAGTTGCTCACCACCAGGATCGCTACTATCGCCTCATCTCAGACACTTTCCCTAGCAGACGATAAAATCTATTGTACTTTCGACATCGTGTTCTTTTGAAAAAATTAACACCTTCCTTCCACTATTGAAATATGAAATACATAAGGTTTATATATTATTTTCATAAAGTATATGTTATATTTTATAAACTCACCTTTCTGGATCTTTCGCAAGAAGGATAACTCTGACCTATTTTTCTTACAATTTATAGTACTACAAACGTCTCCTTGTCCCATATTATTACATATCAAATTATTGTATTTTAGCCATTTACAGTTATTACAACCGATAACCAACATTTCACAGTTTACATAGCATTTTTCACAAAAATGCGAAATACGGCACAGTCAATGCTTTTTCGATCTAGACCAGGCCGTAATGTTTGTTCGGGTTTTCTATTTCAGTGTATGGAGCTCAGTGAAATATTATAATATAACTTTATTGCGTATCATTGCTAAGCTTTATTTAGTGTAATTTGTCCATAAGTTCCGTTTACTTCTTGTTGCATAATATGTTGCAGAAATAAATACAAAACTATTTTAATGTGAAGAGAATTTTACATACCGACATAACAGGGCATTGGAGATCACTAAAATAAGACAAATGGGCAACTGGTACAGTAAACATAACCTATAATTCAACACATCTAAATATTCGTGCAGTGCAACTGAAAATTATTGAATCGTGCATAAATTAATGTAAAAGAATTTCGCAATATTTAATCGAAATAAAGCCAGATATTACACATACGAACAATTTAATTTTCACACCAAAAATAATATTACACCTTTAACTCACAAGGAATTATGTCTGATGTGCCCCTAATCATTGTTTTAAATTATGTTAATGCAATTACACTACATGTTAGAGAAATATATGTTACTCTTTATGCATTCCATATAATTTATATGGTTGAAACGCCGCCCTTCGTGATCCGGTTAAGCGAGTCACATGGCCTGTATTAGAACACGATGGCAGTGACACAGTCTATTGTTTATAGTACTCACAGCGCTCCAAGCGGCTAACAACTTTCGCGAGAAATGCAACTCGTTGGCAAAAAATCTTCCCAAGTTTCGTGACTGTATGTAGTAGATTGTGGTAATATAATGTAAAAGAATATATGTGTTCATATTTTCTTATTCGATATATTGTGGATGTTCGTAATTTATTATATTATAGTTAGTCATTTACTCTTTCTGAGAGCAAGTTTTCTTCACAGCATTGCAGTTAACCCTAACAATGGAGCACCGACTAACTGCGACAATATTATAAAAGCTGCGGACTTGCATATTGGAGAGGAGGTATACAAATGTGATGTTTGTGGAATGTACTTTCCGGAATTGGTAAATCTTCGAAACCATAAAACCGTACATACGGCCAAGAGGCCATTCGTGTGTGACGTGTGTGGAAAGTATTTTTCAAGTTCTAGAGATCTCAAAAACCATACAATCGTACACACAGGTGAGAAGCCTTTCGCGTGCGACGTATGTGGAAAGTATTTTTCGCAACAAGGAAATCTCAAAACGCATGCTACTGTACACACGGGTGAAAAACCGTTTTGTTGTGAACTATGTGGAAAGACTTTTACGGCACTCAGAACTTTGAAAAATCATTTACTAATACATTTAGGGGAGAAGCCATTCTGTTGTGAATTGTGCGGCAAGCATTTTTCGCAGTTGATAAATCTCAAGAAGCACATACCTGTACATACTGGCGAAAAACCTTACAGTTGTGATGTATGTGGAAAGAGTTATTCGAATCCCGATTATCTTAAAATTCATGCTCGCTTCCACACAGGCTACAGGCCTTTCAATTGCGATGTTTGTGGCAAACGTTTCTATGTATCGGGAAGTCTGAAGAGACACGCATTTACACACAGGTGAGAATCCACTGAAGTGCGATATGTGTGGGAAAACGCAACAGACTTGCCATACAGGTGCAAACACTGTGGAAAAACTTACCTGTATTCGAGTTACCTGAAAAGGCATGCACAATCACACATTGGCGAGAAGCCATTCAGTTGTTGATGAAAATAGACTGGTATTGATGGAGTTGCAATAATTTTTATTAAATATAAATTTTGAAAACTGCAGTTTTATGTTCTTGTGTAGTTTGTGTAATATTTTAGTTGTGCGATCGTGCTTGTTTCTAACGTGGTGTATGCCATAACAGCCTTCTTCAGTTACAAGCCGGAGCAATACGTTGGCAACACTAATTAACTGTCACCCGGAGGCCTACTATCCACAACACGTGTTTGTGCTAATACCGATTTTCTGTAGTACTGTCATGAGAGGTCTGAATTTGCCGATAAATCCACGAGCGAATCGAGTGGATTTATCTGGGAAATCTCAGACTTCGAGTTGCATTTATTAGGACTATTTCGTGAATAAAATAAAAATGTAAATAATATAACCCTAAAATTAGATCACAAAATGTTAATAATTGTTTATTGACGAATACTTAACCTATATAGACATTGTGAAGTTGAAATACTCGTAGATGAATATCGATTACTGCAATAAAGAAATTCGATGTTATTATTCAGTAATGCCAATTGCGAAATACTGGTTTAACAATGTTAATTACATGTACTGCACTTTTCTTTTACTATTATAACATAAATACATTTTCATTATCTGCTGAAATTATAATTTAATTTAACAGTAACAGTGGGGACAGCTACATACCAATGCTTATGTATTCATAGCGAGACATGTTACTACACAGTGAAGCCATCTCTGTATAGATAGGTCTAACTGAGACACGAATTTTATTACGCCATACGGAAGGCAGTTTGATGAAAAGACCTTATTATTTCTATGGAAGGGTATTGGGTTTGATATGCGATGATGTTACATAAATTTGAACATCTGACTTTCTATTAATTGTTTCATTTCATTCACAAAATTAAAATTTTATAGGCTACTTATTGGTTATGTTACCTGTGGGAACAGGACCAATGTCAGCTGTGTCTTATTTCGACCGTCACAGTCAGTGCTGTAGTGTGGTAACCCATTCTCGCTGTAGTGTGTAACGGAATTAAAGCTGCATCTACACAGTTCAATATTCCAATCGCGTATGCGTGCAATCTGGGAAGAATATTGAAACAAGTTTAAAAAGTACGTTCAATTAAGATGCATGAATGTCGTCTTCACTGCGTAAATATATTAATTAATATTAAATATCAATCTTGCATTCATTGCTTTAAAGTTGAAAGAAAATTTTAATCGCGTAGTTGCATCTTAATGTATTCATGATCACGAATTTACGGGGAAACAGTTGGCGACAACGACTAAACAAAAGAACGAACATGCGATAAATTGATGGTGATAAATCTAGCTGCAAAAATGATCGCAAAGTCTGACTGTGATTGTTTGGAATTCAAAATTTCATTACACTTCATTGGTCGAAAATGGAATGAACGAAATAGTCAGTGTAAATTAATGTTACAATATAAGTACATATCGATGGAATTACGTTCGCGGTCGTACCAAACGTTAATTGTTGATGTATTATAAACTAAGTGCGTGTTGGCGATAAAAACAAGACAATAAATGAAAATATGGCTGCAGTCTTTGGCAATGTTTGCAGTTGTTAATAATGACAAAGTGATTGACAATTCTTCTACATATTAAATAATGTATAAACTACATTTTTATAGTATTATTTGTGGTTTGTGGTGTAACAGAATTCTAGCCAAATTTTTGGGTCTCGCCTGCTATATCAATAAAGTTACGCCGTTGATTTTCAAGGTCATTGTAAACAGCTGTTTTGTGATCCCATAAATGTTGCAGTTTTGTTGAAGATTCGGAATGCCTGCTATACATCAGAACTGTCTATATTTGTAGATGCATAGTCACTGTGTTGGTTTTCAAGGTTTGTTTATTAATATTATTTCTTTTGTAATAAATTAGTTATAAACATGTTTCTTTTCACTTCGTTTTTACAGGATTTAAAGTTCACTGAGTTTACGCTAATTGACACTTACTTAATAGATAATGATATGTTTTGTTACGTATTATGTTAAAGGTATGTTTCTTAATTTTTTCATAGATATTTATACTTGGCCTTGGCCCATTTAAAATTGGATTTTGGAAAATTTGTAACAAATTATTTTAGGATAACAGTATTGTTATGGTGACTGGCAAGGTTCAAACTAAAGTGGGCATCTGAAATACTTATAAAAAAGAACGACAGATAATCACATGAAATTAAAATGTATATATCCTAAACCTTTCACGTCAGAGGTGAAATAACATAAAGCGGCAAAACATTGTCAATTTACTACCCACATAATGGTTAATTGATTGGAATGGGGTATTCCGAAAGTACGTTGTTATTTGATTTATTTTTGGTACAAGTAACATTTCTTTAAGTATTTATTTATTTTCCCTTGTACCATCAGTAAAAACACGTAAACTTTTAATTTTTTTTAAGTTATAAGTGGCTGTATGCAAGTACTTACGGCGTGTTCTGAAACTCAAATGAAATACCATTTCGGATTCCGTAATAAATTACGTACATCAGTACACTGAATCTAGATCATATGCACTTAGTTTTGTATCAATTAATGTCGAAAATATACATGTGACAACGAAATCAAAGCACTAAAACGTCAAACGTGATTCCTTTGTTTCGCCTCCGCCCGCCTCGACTCAGTGTTGCCAAACCTACCCATGCTCCGGCTTGTAACTGAAGATGGCTCTGGGGCCTGTTTCTCAAAAATACTAGTTTAGTAGTTCATCAGTTACTAGTTACCAGAGTATATTTCACCAGCTCTAGTAGATTCTGTTTCTCAAACTATTTTACCAGTCTAGTAACTTGTGACAATTTTTCACTAGTCACATGATCTGTTTCACTAGTCAGCTGATTGAGTTCATTTGTTTATAGTCATTGGTAGGTATTGTTATTTGAGGTTAGAAGGCTAAGTTGTTTGTATTGTGGTTTCGATTTCTCTTTTCGGTTGAAATTCCATTAGTTGAAAGCAAATTAACTATATTCAATATGATTAATGAATCAAAGGATTATTATTCGGTGCTTTTTCAAGCATGTTAACAAAAAATGATGAAATAAACGAATGGACAAAAAGTGTTGTAATGTGTGAGGCTATGGAACTGATACCTCAGAACAAAGATTATGCATACGTTAGGGACACTTACTGGCCCAACATTAAGAAAGCAATTTTGATAAGTACCAATTCAAGTTCACAGTATCGTAATTTGAACATATGATGTAGCTAGTGGGTCTACTGCCGACATGAATGCCACTTATGAGTTGATGAAAAATTCGCTAATTTTTTTGTTTTACATTTTATCTATTCATAAATTATTGTCGTTATATATTTAATTTGTAGGTTAAAGTTGACAATGTCAGAAGAACTGGCAGTGGAGGAGGAAAGCTAGTAAAAATTAGTTGATGAATTGGTATTAGATTATTAGGAAAAAAATTCTGCAAGTTTTGCTGGTCTAGGACAGAAAGACTAGATGGCATTGGAAAATAATCAACATCCCGATTTGTAGAGCAATTTGTATTTGAAGCTTTGCTGATAATGCAAGACTTCTATTTTTTTGTCTTGTTATGGCAGGTCCCACTATATTTAACAACTTTTCAAGCTTTTCAGTACTTTACCTAAACCGTTCATTATATTTAAACAATGCTCCCGTAAAGGAATAATAATTGTTCTTTCTCGATACAGTTTTAGCTCTTCTCACAACTTCTTCATGACTTCATTCGGAATCACCAAACCAGATATTAAAAGAAAATAACTACAATATTTTGTTTTATCTGTGAAAGTTGTCACTAGTAACTGATAATATAGAAATCACCAGTCTTTAGAGTCTTGTAGGAATATTCCTGTTGAATACTAGTGTAATCAACTAGATTAGCATTTTGAGAAACAGAATCACTTATGAACTGGTGAAATCGACCAATATTACTAGTCTGTGAACTGGTAACTACTACTTTACCCTTGTAGTTTCTAGAAACACAGACTTGTAAAATAAACTAATATTACTAGTGTACAGACTAGTATTACTAGTCCATGAGTTTTGAGAAACAGACCCCATTTGGCCATAATCATTAATTTAATGTATGACAGATTTTGTGTATTAAGACTTCTATTCAGGTAGAAAATTTTGTAATTTCTACTCAAATTAAACAATTTTATTAATTATTTAAATTTAACTCAGCAAATCTATAAATCATGAAATGAATTCTTTTATCTTGCATATGTTTTAACAACAGTAAATATTGGTGCGTCTATTTGCTCCTGTGGTTCGAATGAGTTAGTGATATGCAAAGTGTGCAAAGACATTTTACGAAGCTTGGCAGAATTCTACATTTAGCGAGAAGTGCCTTGATGTCTCAAGAATCAATGGTATGTAATGCAGATAATTGATGAATAGCCATTCATACAACTAAAGCTCATCTGTCAAATTGTAGGAATATGCCTGTCAATAGGTAGACAAACTTTTCACTGCTTCTCTGTACTTTGTTTGGTTCAAGGAAACTACATCATTGTAGAAAGTCCAATAATAAAATAAAAAAGAAATATTATATATACGAAAAGTCCACTGCAAGAATGATGGATGTCACTTTCTTGTCGAAAATGAACCAAGACTGCCAATGCATAGTTCAAGACATATAGAATGTACATACAGAGTTATATGGCATTAACACTGATAGTCATTGTCCAGTAATGATCGGAAAATCACAGTTAAGCTTTGAGCGCTAAGCATTTTAAACTTTCAATTGCTTCTCCTGCAAAATGTATTCCCATTGACATCCATCATTCTTGCAGTGGACTCTTCATATATCAATTTCGAAGAGAAGTGTCATCCCGTGCTCTAGGTTCGTTCAGCATATAAGGCACGAAAGTTAAAAGGTTATGACTGTAACAGGTGTGATCGTGTCATAGGTTGAAACTTTAAATTTTCTCAATTGTTTGTCATTTGTAAATTTTAAATAAAAAGACGTGCAGTGTGTCAAATTAAAAATTCAAAAGCACATATCATAGATAACCAGTAATAAACAAATTAATTTAATTTTAAAGTTTAAATATATGTTTATGTAACTCATCCCAAGTTGCTATAATTCAACTAACAAATTTATGCAAAAACAAATCTTCAGATATTGCGAAATTTGAAGGCATTTTACAGATTTTGGAACGTGTATTTTGATATGTAGAAGATAATAAATTTTACTCTGAAAATCTTTGTGGAAAGATGAAATACAGACTACGATTAAAATAGAATCTAACACACCTTTAAATACTTTACTATACGCTGATGATCAAATAATTATCCAGGAAACAGAAGATAACCTATAAAGAGCAGTGTATAGATTAAGCCAAAATGCAATATTTTACAATCTAACTATATCTGCAAACAAAACAAAGATAATGGCTTTTAAAGGGAAAAATCCTGTTAGATCTAAGATACTAGTAAATGGAAACATTTTAGAACAAATATCCCACTTCAATTATCTAGGATGTGATATTAGTTTTAATTATGAGAAAGATATTGAAAAGAAGGTTAATAGATTTCAGATGATATGTGGAACAATTGGAAGAACTTTAGGAAGAAAAACGAGAAAAGAAACTCAAATGAAATTTTATAAAGTTATGGCTGTACCTACTCTTATATATGGCTCAGAATCATGGAACAATAAAAAAAAAAGAAGAATCACGTATACAATCAGCAGAGATGAAATTTATGAGATACGTAAGAAGATGCACTAAAGCCGATAGAATAAAAAATGAAACAATAAGATCAGATCTCAATATTTTCTCAGTACACGACATGGTAGAAGAAAATAAAACAAAATGGAAAGATCATGTTGACAGAATGGCAGAGAATAGGTTACCAAAGAAGATAATGAATTATCGCCCGAGCGGGAAAAGGGATCTGGGTAGACCTCGCAAGATGTGGCTGGACGATAGAGACCAGAACAGGTGATATCACCTAATCCTTCAAGGGAGAAGAAGAAGAAGAAGATCTTTGTAGGTTTTGAATATTGATCATATGTATACCAGGTCACATCGACGGAAAATTAGCCAAGCAACAGACCTCTTCAATACTAAATATTACACAAACAATGCTTGATGCAGCTGTTCCCTGGATTGATGTCAACAAAATTTTACAAAATGTTTAATTAAAACGTCATATTCATAATAGAGATGTTAAAGGGAGACTTACACCTCTCTCTAATGGAAATATATAGCCACCATGGTAGAAGTACTTGTTTTTAAATTATCATGGCCACTGGCGTGGCTCAGTCGGTTAAGGCGCTTGCCTGCCGGTCTGAAGTTGCTTTCGGGCGCGGGTTCGATCCCCGCTTGGGCTGATTACCTGATTGGGTTTTTTCCGAGGTTTTCTCCAGCCATAATGTGAGTGCAAGGTAATCGATGGCGAATCCCTCGGCCTCATCTCGCTATCACCAATCTCATCGGTGCTAAATAACCTAGTAGTTGATACAGCGTCGTTAAATAACCAACTAAAATTAAAAAATAAGAAATTATAAGTCTCTGTGGAGAAGTAAAGGTGCTGTTGTATATGTGATTCGGTTGGATAATCTTTAGTATGAAGTGCTAATTGAACTAATAATTTTTAGATTAGATTAGATTAGATTAGATCTTTATTAGCCGAATAGAATTACAAGCATTCATGGCGTCGTCAGTATACAAGAAAATTGATATAACATACAATATAATATAAAAATAGACTTAATTCTAGATAAATTGAACAGTTTAATATTAAGTGACATGCAAAAAAAGAGAAAATAAAAAGAAAAAAAATATATATATCTAGGACAAGCTTGATCTTCAGTCTCCACTGTTCTATCTAGTATCTTCTCTTTTTGCTTTTCCCTGTCTTTTCTTCAACTCTGAGTTACCTGAAACATAAATGGTCAAGGGGCAGTATCAAGAAATTTTAAATTTAGGTATTCATATGTGCAAAATGGCATATGTGTTAATAAAATGTTCTTTACCTCTTTTTTTAATTTTCTTATGTTAAGTTCTTTGATTTTCTGTGGAAGTTTATTATATAAATTGCTGCCTCTATGTGATATGCTGATATGATACAATTTACAAATTAAAAGAATTGCAGATTTAACATGCGGGCGTAGCATTTGTGTACAGTAATGTTTATTATAATGTACATGGCTTATTTCTCAAATGGAATGTGAGGATTTTCCTCCAGTATCAATACATTCTCTTAATGCTGATATAATAAAACCACTGTAGTCTACCGCATCATTTGTTATAGTTAATGATGAGTTAGAAAACCAGTTTAGTGAAATGCTCATAATCCTTAGCTGTCATTGAATTACTTTCAAGATTACATAGAAAATAATAGTTTGAATTAAGTTCATTATTATTGGACCAAATCATCCAGATGGTCCCTGTCCAGCTAACATAACAATTTATGAGGTGTATAGTTCCTAAAATCGACATCTGCCATTTTTATGAAAAATGACACGATGATTTTCTTATATCTTTGGGTTGAAATGCATTGGAAAAACGTTGTGTTTTAGCAACTCAATTTCAGAATACACACACTCTTTTGACTCCACATTACACTACACGAACACGACCTCACAGGAAACAAAAAACTGCGCCAAGACAAGCAACAACCAGTTCTGATGATGGCCAATAGGAGGCTGGAACATGTTAACAAGGTAATATAAAATTTAACACAAGAAAGACAAAATAATACGTTTTCCGAAGTGATTTAGTGTTAAAAGTTGTCTAATCAAGGAGTATGGATATTTCAGTTCTTTCCGGAACTGTAACTTCAAAGTTATATTTTGAACTAGGTTGAACAATGAGCTGCACATGGTTTTTCACAATAAGAATCGTATCTGTCTTTTTCACTTTCCTTATTAGGTCTACACCATAATTATTTTTAATTCATTGATGGTAAATCTTATGCATGTGCTGCCAATCTAAGAATAAAAAATATTGATTAACCCCACAAATTCTTGCACATGTGGGGTTCTCTATATATTGGAAATAAGTTGAACTGAATTCTTGCATAGGGTTTGATGGAAGATTTGGTGTCTCTCTTCAGAATAATGAGTCTTTGTGTGTAGAATACAAAATGGCAGCTAACTCAATTTCGTTAAAAAAAAATGGACATGGGGTTTCTCAATATTTTCATTCAAATTATATGTGAATTCTGAAATTAAGGTGCAGTATATATAACAAAATGATTCAAATAATAAATACTAATACTATATCGGTACTACATTGTTCAAATGAGATTGACTATGCATGAATTTAACGCCAATGCGTTTGAATTCCAATAGAGTAGTACACGGTGTTCCGTTCAAACCTCCCACATTTTAATTAATCATTCTCCTAACAAGGTATATCAAATTAAGGAATGCAAGTGGTATTAAAAGAAATAGAAACTCATAGAATTTTAATTTAATGAATTTGAAACTCACTGTGTTGTGTCACAATAGCATAAAGCAAAATGGCGACTTCACAGCAGTGCGCACAATCTGTATTCTGGTATGCAGAGACAAATTCAATCACTACAGTGCAAAGAAATTACCAGAGAGAATATAGAGGAAATGCAGCTGATGGCAAATGTTAAACTGCTGGGATGCTTGACGAATTGATTTACACGGGCTTCTCTGATATGCTGCTAGAATTTCTTCCACCTGGTCTTCTGAAACACGTCACTGAGATTCTCCGGATTGTTTTTTTAACACTTTCAGTTGCCAAAAACTTCTCAGACCATGCCTCAGGTACATCTCCTCTATAGTCTCTGTGTTAATTTTTTAGCACAAATGATGATTTTGTCTCAGCATATCAGAATACCAACGAGTTAGAAAGAGAATAAGGTGCTTAGGAAAATATTTCGGGCTAAAAGGGATGACGTTACAACTCAGAACTGCACGCATTGTATTCTTCAACAGACAGAATTGGGACGTTTGACATGGGCAGTGCATGTAGCACGTATGGGTGAATCCAGAAATGCTAGTTGGGAGGCAGGAGGGACAAAGATCTTTGGGGAGGTCGAGACGTATATGGGAGAATAATATTAAAATGAATTTGAGGGAGGTGGGATATAATGATAGGGACTAGATTAAACTTGCATAAGATAGGGACCGATGGCGTGCTTATGTGAGGTTGGTAATGAATGTCCGTGTTCTCTAAAACTATAATAAGCACGTCTTATTTCTGTATTTTAAAAAAAGCTAATATTGAATTTTATTATAGAATATGTCCCCATATGCTTTAACATACGGGAACGCCAACATCTTTCTAGATAGAAAGAAAGTGGAAATAAATATTCATTCCATGTAACAGCCATACCATAACACTTTTAATAAATATACTGTAAAATTATTACTATTTTATTGTTCAAGTACTTCACATATTGTCATCGCCGTTGCAGTGAAATATGCATTGTTGTAATAATCTACTAATACCGGTACTCGTGTTATCTCCACATCCTTTCTAAACAGTTTATGTATTACCTGAATTGAATGTTTCACGGAGAATTATGGAGCGTAGAAGGTGTGGTTTGACGTCATATTCTTCTCACCGATTTCAATCATTTCTCCTTGGATTGCTCCCTTTTGTCTTACCATTGTTTTAGGTTTAGATACTGAAGGACATGCCAACATTCTGATTGTTCCTAAGCAGCAAGGACAACTATTATATGGAGTTACAGGTAAATTTTATTTCTATAATTTATCTGATTCGAGTTTCGTTGTGTGTTTGCGTACCATACATCTGAGAGAATCGGGATTCATTTTGCTTTCTACAGGATCTTGGGCAGCGTTGTCATGCGACTTGAGCTTGTGAGAAAATGATTAAGCAGCAGTGAAAAGTTTGACAATTATAATGTTATCAATAAAGAAAATGTCATTCATCTCTCTCATGGGACTTTAAAAAGTCGCAGAATTTGAATAACAGAAAAGTGTAATTAATTCCATAGCTAAAAATTTGTTAAACGTAGCAACAAAGTCGCTATTTGAGAATTATGACGACACATCCTCGGTCATGGCTGTCTTGATCTCTATACTGCAGAACACTTAGTGAAAAAAGAAATCGTTTGTAATAATGTTGTTTAATGCAAGATAGTGAGAATAGTTAATACTGAAATCTGATAACAGGTATGTAGCTACATTTCTGAATTAGTTTCTACAAAATAACGATTATTTCGGTATTGTCCCACACTACACATTTCTTCCGTCTCATGTCACTAATATAATTCCTTCAAAAACCCAGTAACCTTGTTATATTGGCTATCTCGGCTTAATGTCACTTCGCTATTCCCTCATTTAACCCATCTAACCCATAAAGAAACTTAAATCCGACATTGGTCCTGTGTGAATCAAGTAGACTTAAGTATTGGGTTGATATTTAATATTAATTAATTAATATATAGTATGCACATAGTGAAGATTATGTTCAACATGGCTTACTGTGTAGACAAAATCTGTATGCATTTTGTTATTAGAACATTCGTTTTCAACTTGATTCTTTCAATATTCTCACTACATCTACAAAATATTGTAAAAATTACACAAAATTGCAAAATTTGTAGAAAATTACTAAATTGTAAAACTGTAAAAGTTTGTAAAAATTGTCATTGTAATATTGTAAAATTTTGACTTGTTCCACATCTTAAAGCTTTATTGCTCATGTAAGATTTATGGAATAAAATAAATGAATGAATGAATATTCTTCCGAGATCGCATGCCTTAAACGTATGGAATTTGGGAAGAATATTCAAAAACCAAGATTAAAACGCGTGTTCAATTAAGATGCATGACGATTTTGTGTCTAAGCTTATATGATGCGCCGTTTTGAACGTCATCTTCACTACCGATCCGTATTTGGGCTAATCCATCTCAAATCGATCGAAATATAGAGAAAATTGACCTTGGCATTTTTAAATACAATGAAACTTTTTCTGTCCGTAGACAACTATGATATATTGCTTTGTGCAAAGTTTGAGGCATCAGAACTTAATAGTGTTTAAATTCATAATATTTAAATTTATCGTATTTCCATAAAATTAGCAACTTTCAACTATTGTGGCTCCGAAACCCTTTCACACAATGATTAAAATCATGGTTTATTTTGATGATGAGAATTTAAAGTTTATATTGACATGTAAACAGTTTTTCTTACTTTTTATGGAAATGGAAAAATTTAGATTTTCTTCATTAAGACGCCTTTGGCAACGAAAAAATATTTTTAAAATATATGGTTAGATTCCGCATTGAAAGTACAAATAAACACATATTATTTACTGGTGTACCGTTGATAAGAAAGTATTGAAAATATCAAATAAAGGAAATAAATAGCAGGCGCGTGAACTAACCAGCTGACTGTGAGGCGGGAGATAGCCGAGGAAAGCAATGCCAGGGATCGATACCCGGCTCCGGAACAGTTTTTCCTTGAAATTATTCAAACCTGCTTTACAGGGAGCTACTACCTGAAAGCCAGATTTGTATAATGCCAGTAAACATAAACACGTGATATGTCGTCTAGCAGTCATGGCTGTGCTAGCGTTATCACAGGTTTTCATAAACAGGAGTAAAATGACGCCCAACGCTCGCTTATCTTCAGCTCTCAGCCAGTGCGTGCGGTACTGCGCCGTTCAAGTCTAGGCGTGTGAAAATAATATTGTGACTTTTATTAGTAACAACAATGTAATTTATTAGCCACAATAATTCATTTCTACAATCCACCTTAAACGCTCTCGTCAACAATTGGATCTTCATCAACACAGTATTCGTTATAGCACTCCACCGACGACAATGACAATTTACTTGGACTATTACGCACAACAATGAACTGTTAATCTTAACTAATATTTACACAGTACTATTTACAAATCAGAACTACCAGTTCTCAGTTCACAGTTCTTCTATCTCAGTCACTCGAGTTCAAAGTATCTCGAACCACAGACCTTCAGAGACAGTTCACTGTACTCGAACTCGGGTCCCTCCAACTGCGGTCCACTGCACTCGAACTCAGGTCCCTCCAACTGCGGTCCAATGCACTCGAACTCAGGCCTTCGGATGCTGACGCAGATGCGGACGCACACTCGAGTCGAACTCCGGCACACAAGTCTGGCTTGCTTGCTCTGGCTTACTCACTGACTGAATAACTGCAAACTCTGCTGTCGTTCCTTCGCGACCGTAATTTATAACCACAGCGACGTAGCCTCGAAAATTCGCGAGTCTTCCACTTCGACGGATTTCTGGAATATTCGGGAAGGTCGTTTCACATTCACTGCGTTAAGTAGCAGCTGCGCGCGCAGCCCCTCGCGTGTAGGCCCCTTTCCCCTTTCCCGTGAAGCCCGCACGATATGCTCTCTCGCGGGACGCTGGTCGTGAGTTCGAATCTCACGTCGCTGTCACAATATATTTAATACCCTCTAAACATATTGCCGAGCCACTAAGCAAACTTTGCCGAATCCCTTTTAATAATACAAGGTTTTTTCTCAATATATATATATAATATATTTATATATATATATATGTATATTTTTTACATTTTTACAAATGGCCAAAAGCCTAAAAGCAAGTAAAGTCAGATTATCTGTCTCTCTGTATACAATAAAAATAAGGATTACTTCTTAACATAACCTACAAAATATCAGCTTCAAAATAAGCTCCCGTTCAATGTTCTGTATTAATTGGTTCCAGAGTTCTGAGCGCTGAAAGAGGCTTGTTTTTATAAAATACGATAAATTTGTCGCTCAATAATACGAAAACCGTTTGACTTTCGATACTATATTTTTGAAAATGCACTCCCCTCAGCACCTTGTATAAGTAAGGAAAAATTAGAGTGTATAAAAAATGCGAGGTTTTTACTGATCGATTTCATGTGGAATAGCCGATTTATATTAATTAATCTATACTAATAATAAATCTGTAACCAAAATTTTTCTAGTAATTTTCGATTTTCCAAAAATAATTTATGTTAACATGTATAATTAACCATCCTTAAACCGAAAATCGCTTTTTGAAATTTTTGTATGTCTGTCTGTCTGGATGTTTGTTACCTTTTCACGCGATAATGGCTGAACCGATTTATATGAAAATTGAAATATAAATTAAGTTCTTTGTAACTTAGATTTTATGCATTCAAAATACTTTATTTAAAAGGGAGGTTATAAGGGGCTTGAATTAAATAAATCGAAATATCTCCTTATTATTAATTTTTGTGAAATATGTTACATAACAAAAGTTTCTTTAAAATGATTTCCGATACGTTTCATTCCAAGCAAAATTTTGATGGGACCAAATTGCACAAAACGTATGTTCTGAACCAAATGATCATATTTTAATTATTTGCATGTAATAACAATTAAGAAATATGTTAAAGAAATTATCATTGCACTAAATAAGTTGTCTCTGGACCAAAATGTTCGCATTTTAATTATTTAAATACAATTTAAATTATGTGACACATTAAACGACTTATCCTTCCAGCAAACATGAATGTTCCCTGACCAGATGACCTATTTTAATTATGTAATTACTTTATATTTATTTCTAACAAGTGCAGCGGAGCGCACGGGTACGGCTAGTAGTAAATATAAATCTTGCATGCATTGCTGGAATGCGTAAAGTTGAAAGGAAAGTTATACCACAGTCTACTATATACAGTCGCGAAGCTTGAGGTGTTTTTGAACAAATCTCGTCTGATAAAGCGCTCCAAGCGGTTAGCAACTAAAAACAATAGACTGTCCATGGTTGACTTTGGACTGTGTCGTATTTCTATCGAGTGCTAGCTCGTTGCGTATTTCACATTGATGCTTGTGAAATGTTCGTTATTGGTTATAATGAAAATGTTAATGGCTAAAATATAATAATTGGAATAATAATATGGGACAAGGAGGAGACGTTTGTAGTGCTATAAATTGTTGCAACAGTAAGAGAAAGAGGCCAGAGTTATCCTTTTTCCGATTTCCGAAAGATAAAAAAGTTCCTGGGTTTCCACAAGATTGCTGTGCAGAAACAAAACTGTTAATTTGAAGTTCTTTGTGACTGTTAGAATACATTATATCCTTAAATTTCGCAATGAAATGTTTCAGTCTAAAAAAAGGACATTAGACACCGGTCAAAGTTCTGTCACTTAGGCTGCTAAATTTCCAGAGAAATAAAGGTTTCAGGTCTACTTTTTTTTTTTTTTTTTTCAGAGAATATAGTTTTAATTGTAGCTATTAATTTTGTTATTATTTTTATGTGTTACTTTACTAAAGACATTAGAAAAATTAAGTTTGTTTTAATGAACTTTACTGATCACGTTTTATTTTCAATTCTGGTGGGATTATTATTGCTTAGGCCTAAATTTTTCTTCAAAGGGTATGTTTTTAATTATAGCTGTTAATTTTGTTGTTATTTTTATTTGTTGCTTTAACTAGAGACGTAAAAGAAAAAGTCTGTTACAATAAAATGTATTGATCACGTTTTATTTCCAATTCCGGTGTGATTGGTAATTTTTTCCAAAAGAACACGACAACGAAAGTGTAACATATTTTGTCGGCTGCTAGGAGAGAGATCTGCGATGATGAGGCGATAGTAGCGATCCTAGTGGTGGGCAACTACCCCTGTTTGCATTTTTACTACATATTGAGCTTCGCGACTGTATATAGTAGACTGTGGTTATACCGTGTAGATGAACCTTGATTCTCTTTCGCAGATCGTCAGCATTACCAGGTTTGGTTCACGGCGTATTCCACTACAGGCGGAAATACTGGTGAAGGGGTTCGTGACGTCAATAATCTGTCTGATCTAGAGCACATTGTGATGTAGGTCGGTGTAACAGTGGACTTTACATTGTCAAAATGCCACGAAGGTGCTGTGTCCCACATTGCAAAAGTAATTACACATTAAAAGGTGTCACCGAATATGTGACGTGTTTTACATTTCCCAAAGACTACACATTACGTAGGAAGTGGGTGAGCAATATTTCAAGAGAAGACTGGACTCCTTCAGATACGGCTGTTGTGTGTATTAAACATTTTGAACCAGACTGCATTCAACGGGAAGTTTCGTATCAGGATTCAAAAGGTGTGCAAAGGGTGTTCGTGTATGATAGGCCAAAACTGAAAATTGGCTCCACTCCTACAATTTTTAAAGACTTACCAGCGTGTCTTTCTGAAAAGCCGTCGGTTAAAAAAAGAAATAATCCTGAAGAATGGGCTGATGGAATGGAGTTAATAATGGGAGTTGAGGAGAAATTGGCTGTTACACATTTAGAAAATAAGGTAAGCTTGATTAATGTTAAGATTTGAATTGATAAATTTGTTCTGTATACTGCTAATTTTGAATCTATATCACTAGAAGTCTATATGAATTTAGAACAAAATCTAAAAGTCTGTACTTATTTTAATCACAATCCACATTATTACCAAAACTTAACCCTTCAATACACGCGTACTTTTTGGTAACGTATTTAATCGCGTGGGGACAGCTGTCACCCAAGTTATATTCTTGCTTTAGAGAATGAATTTGAACATTCTTTAATGTGAATGTTTACATAAATGTGTTATTACGAAGTATAGGCCTACACTTATTACTATTACAACATTATAAATCCAAGGTATTTTGTCACATTCCTATAGCGCCTGGAACAAAATTGCAGTTGAGTTTAGTGTAAACTCCGAAAATATCCCTATAAGTAAATCATTTTAATTTATTTTTCAGTTATTTTTATGGTAAAAAAGTGGAAGTAGTATGATTACGCAAATTTTAACAGCTTATTTCTTGGGTAGAATACAAACGAAAATGCAACTAACACTTTTTTTGGGACATGAATACTTTTACGAAAAATACCACTTAAACCTACCTGAAATGATGCTGTAGCATAAAATCTCAAAGCAACTAGTATTTTCAGCAGTGCTGAAAATCGGTAAACCTCATGATTGTATTGTGAATTTCAATGAGAGACACCAGAATATCCACAACAGTGTTCTTGTCGAAACGGTATCTGCTCTTAAATAATTGTTGGTTATTCATTGTACATCTCTAAAGGATTTTCCATATCTCTGATATATCTTTTGGGTAATTTGCTAGGAGACGTCGTTGTACAGAGGCCAGTTTTACACTAATCCTAAACATCGTATTAAATACTAAACAAGTTCTGAATTATAACCTAAAATATTACACTTTCCCTGACACATATTCATAATAAGGTGAAACGAGCAACGCATGTTGTATTTTTGGTCCAGGGAAAATACTTCGTTTAACCGTGGTCTATATGCAACGATATGTCCTAGCAAATTACCTCCATTGTATAATGAATCAGCTGATTACAATGCATATAAGGAAACACTTGAGTAACTAACAAGCTGCCTTACTTGAATAAGTGTTCACTTCATTGGGATTTATGAATTGAAGAGTTCGGGAAAAAGGATGAATGTCACAGTTTTCTTAAGGTTGATGTCATTATTTAATTCAATGGATCACTGAAATTTAATGTTGTTCTTATGAAAATGGTAAAAAGGAGAATTATCACCACGAATACCTTAATACTTTCCTTTATTTTCTATAGAGACAGCACCACATCTTGCAGTTATAGACTCAATTAGATCATTATCTAATCTTTAACAGAAATGTGACATTCATCATTTTCCCACGAACTCTTCAATTGGAAATGATTATAACCAACTGACTTGAGGGTTTCCTTACGATAAGTTTGACTATGAAAATTCGTAAATACAATCGTAATATTGTAGAATGAACTTTTCAATTTTAAGTATGTAAAAAAAAAAAGAGTTGAAGTTCGAAAAATGGAGTGTGAGTGGTTCTTTTTAATAGTTTAAAACTCATCAAGAGCAACAGGAGCAACATTAATGCCGATTCTGAGTTTTTGGTGGTCTGTGTTTAATATTTTGTTGCAAATTTCAAGCTAGAAGTGATTAAATTTGCAGAAGTCGTGTAATCGATCATTTTCAGTACTACTTGAATGTCCAATGTCGTAACCAGCTGTGATAATCACGTGGGATTCAGTCAGTTGTGATTTTCCGCTAAATTTTTTCCTCGCATACAATATACAACCTGGATTTGTAATTAAATTATGGAAGAAAGTGCGTATATTGCGCGAATCAATACAGTAATACCAGCTTCTGCATTCATGTCACACTCCATTCCCTCCTCCCTTTGAATATACTTTTTCTGTAAGCAGTGACCAAGTATTAGCATGTAGAGCTTGAAATTCCGATCGAAACTGGATTACTCATTTCTGATGTGTTTGTGATTTTTAGGATCTGCAATCGACTCAGATAAAGATGGAATGCGAAGACAGCTATGATGTCATGTCAGAGATAACACAAGAAGAATATCAGGTAAATATCCAATTGTAAAGTGTGATACTGAGGTTAGTTTGACTCATGCTGATGACTTTCCATTCTGAACAGTTCTCTGAACAACAGCGCTGTTCTCTATATGAGATGGCTATAATAGTGTTAGTATCTTCATAATTGTTAAGTTTTTTTCTGATAAATCGTAGTCTAATTTGATTAATTTATTTTGAAAGAAATCAACTGTCAGTTTTATTGTCTTGTGGTATATAGAGATTTGGGTAATATAATTGACAAGGATGGTGGAGTCTTTGAGGATGTAAAGTACCAAATAAAAAATACAAATAGTGCATTTGTCCAGTTGTACCCAATATGGAAATCTTATAATATATCTAGATCTACAAAAATTAAAATATTTAACAGTAATGTGAAATCAGTTTTATTATATGCCTGTGAGACATGGAAAACAAGTAAAATTATACAAAATAAACTGCAAACATTTGTTAATAGATGTTTACGAAGAATTTTAAAAATTAGATGGCCAGATATAATCACAAACTCAGAACTATGGAAGATAAAAAATCAGAAAGAAATCACAATAGAAATCAAAAGACGAAAGTGGAATTGGATAGGGCACACAATCAGGAAAGAAGATGGAGCAGTAGAAAGAATGGCTTTGGATTGGAACCCACAGGGTAGTAGAACAAGAGGAGGCCAAAAAATACATGGAAGAGAACAGTTTTGGAGGAAATTGCTAGGGAGGAGAAAACATGGAGCGAAGTGAAGAAGTTGGCTACAAATAGGGTCCGATGGAGGCACTTTGTGAATGCCCTATGCTCCTCATGAGGAGATACAGGAGTTTGATTGATTGAGTATATAGAGTGTTCAAATTTTATTTGAAGCAATTGAAGAGGTAGGTTTGAAAGTAAATCTCGAAAAGACAAAGAATATAATTATGTCTCGTGACCAGAACATTGTTCGAAATGGAAATACAAAAATTGGAAGTTCGTCCTCTGAAGAGGTGGAAAAATTCAAATATCTTGGAGGGACAGTAACAAATATAAATGTTACTTGGAGGAAATTAAACGTAGAATAAATGTAGGAAGAGTTTGTCTCAAAAAGCTGAAAGTTGGGATTTATAAAACATTATATTACTGGTTGTGGTTGTTCTGTATGGTTGTGAAACTTGGACTCTCACTTTGAGAGAGGAACAGAGGCTAAGGGTGTTTGAGAATAAGTTACTTTGAAAAATATTTGGGACTATGAGGGATGAGGTTATTGCAGAATGGAGAAAATTACATAAAGCAGAACTGCACGCATTGTATTCTTCACCTGACATAATTAGGAACATTAAATCCAGACGTTTGAGATGGGAAGGGCATTTAGCACGTATGGGTGAATCCAGGAATGCATATAGAGTGTTTGTTGGAAGGCCGGAGGGAAAAAGACCTTTGTGGAGGCCGAGATGTAGATGGGAAGATAATGTTAAAATGGTTTTGAGGGAGGTGGGGTATGATGTAGAGATTGGATTAATCTTGCTCAGGGTAGGGACTGATGGCGGGCTTATGTGAGGTCGGCAGTGAACCTCTGGATTCTCTAAAGCCATAAGTATGTAAGTATAGAGGTTGTTCGAGTTATAGGAATGCATTTTCAAATTTTCGTTTATGAATATTGGTGTCCGAAATCTTAAAAGCTTTTACAGTGTGGTAGTAATATAACTGTGCAAGTTTTAACAGCTTATTCCTTGGATTAAGTAAAACAAGCAATTATAATGCCAAATTCGTCCCAAATGAATACTTTTCTCAGAAAAAATATAATTTTTCCCTTGAATGTTAACAGTGTTTCATTTGATAAGAACTAGCTGTATGTTTCTGATTTTTACTCGTATCATTACAGGAAATTATAGTGAATGATTTGTCCCTTTACGGTTTTTAAATGAAATCAACGGTTTTCTTGTAGTAATTAAATAACAAATGAACAATTATTGTTATATTCTATCATTAGGAAGGCTTGTAATCCTATTGCAGCACAACAGATGAAATGCTGCTTTTCAGACCAAGTGAAATTATTTATTTGTGCGCCAGCCATAAATGCGTTGTTGCCAGTCTATGCAGCTTTCAAAATTATTTTCTAATGAACCGTGCACTTAATAATCAAAGGCATTATAAGCCCTTTTCATCTATTCAATTATCCAGTTATATCTCTTCCACGCTGTAAATATTGCCATTGCTACATGACATGCATTGGAAAAATTCGTGTCCTGACATAAATGGCATTGAAAAAGTGTCAACAGTGCCGTCATTTAGTTCAAGCACGAAAAATCATAATCATTTTCTGTTAACTACATTTCGTGTAGTTAAATTTTGACGGTAATTTGCTGAACAGAAAAAAAAATTGAGCTTTATGCTTTCATTAAATATTTCGTAAAAATGGAATGAGTCCAGAAGAATTTGAAGCAGACATGGATGTTACAGTGTAGAATTCCGCTCTAGCTTTGTTCCATTGTGGAAAAATGGTTGGCACTATTTAAACATGGTCGGTAAAATGTGCAGATGTTGAAGAACCCGTGTGCAAAGACGGTATAGCATCACTGGTTTGTGAATTTAAGGGGGAGGGGAATGTTTTAAGATGTGAACATTGTTTAATTTGAATTTGTGTGTCATGCTATGAACGTTTCAAACAACCCTATTTTAAGGCCCGTAACACACTTTCGCTAGCGAGAAATGTGTTGTGAGAAAGAGGCGAAGAGCCTTCCTCCACACACTTGGCGAGTTCTCGCTATCACAGATCACACCTCGCTATGATCATCTATGCATTGCCTTCATGCAGAAAGCATTTTTCTGATTATAGTAATCACTCGTTGGGGGAAATATTATAGATTATGTATTTACGTATTTTGTTGTACTTAAATATATAATCAGTAAGTATACAGTATTGTCCTACTTTACAAATTACGTACGAACGCTATGTTGAATCTGAGTATTCAGATGAAGAGGAAATGGAGATACATGAACATATTTTGTGAATGAAAAGAAAAAATAGGCCTAAAATTTAAGGCAGTAATATCTGGAAATCATATTGTTTCTTACGAAAATACGAACGAGTTTTGGACACTGGTTTCGATTTGAATGATGATACGTTTAGGCGTTATTTCATGATGAATGGACCACAGTTTTTTGTCATTCATGAAATGATAGAATTCTTTGCTATGTTCAGATTAAAATTATGTAAACCGTTAAGACATATAGATACATTATTTTAAATGTTTATTTACACTATTAAATCTCATCAAAATGAAATATAGCTCTGTTTATTTTCAGATAATCTGATATTGGTCTCCAGATTTCTTATTTAAGTTTCTTTTTTTTATAGTTTTCATCCCGTGTATCATATAAATAGGCCTACGGGTGACGTCGTACAAGTGCGATAAGTTTCTGACTGCAATTATCAACCATCTTCCCTCATTTGAAATAAAGCAATACAATTCATCGCCACCTGTGATATCTTTTTCTACATTCAATCGTCATAAAGAATATAAATGTCAAAACATCTTTGATAAATGTGTCAAGAAAATTCACTGAGCTACCGATTCCAGTGAGAAACTCGCGCGAGGTTTTTGCCTCAAGCGAGAATCTCTTCCTGTGTGTGGACGTCCATTTGAATCCATGTTATCAATTTTAAATTTTCTCGCTGGCAAAAACTCAGCAAGTGTGTTACGGGCCTAACTTTAAATACAATTGTTTCTTCTGGCATATTAGACAGGTATTCCTTTTCTTGGTATTCTTTTAATTGTTTCCTCCTTCAGAAATGTTTGAAATCAGTTTTTAATTTTGTGACAACTCCATTTCACAAGACTTACAGATTCGGATAGAATATAATATAAGATACAGGTTTAACTATTAAAGAAGACTTTACAAATTTATCACATACATTTTGTTTTCCCTCACTCATAATTTCTGTGTTATTTATTCCCTCTTCCCCGTTATTTGTGGCTGCTAAGCTGTCGTACTAGTCCAGAAATAATTTCATAACAAATAAAAGTGAATGCTATGAGTTGTAGTGAACCTGTGGCGAGCCGACTCAGAGAGGAGCTTCTTCTAACATCCTATAATAAATTGTTCATTTAAGGTATCTCGTTTTACTGCAGGAACAAAAGTTTGTGGATGAGCTTGTGACTGGCATAAAGCAGGAATATGAGGACCACAAGGACCACAGTCTAGATGTCACTTCTGAGATTACGTGTGAGGAAGATCCTGTGCCAGTTTCGTTCCCCATTGTGAAACTTGAACCAAAGGTGAGTTGAACACAAGCTATTCACAGCGTGATCTTCTTCCAGCATAAATCTTGTGTTTTGATTATTAAGAAGTCTACCTCTGTACAGTACTTGCAGAGCCTTTTTGTGTGTGATAGATCAAAACTCTCTTCACATTATTTATTATTATTTGTGTAATGTTGCAGAGAATTTAATATTCACCTGCGATCTGGTTTTATGTTTCAAATTTGAAAACGAAATTGAGTGTTAAACTTAATATGTAACTAGTCGGCGATGTATGCAATGGAGAGGGAAAGGAACGGGGCACCCTACCCCATTAAGTTATGCCTTCTTGGTATCACTTAAGAGCTTCAGACCTGTCTTCAGACAGTTTACTAACCAATAAACTTACCCGTAAGCTACGTATTCTGGCAATGTATTTGATAATCAGACAGGTAAGGTCAGGTGACATTGGTGGCCAAATTCGTTTAGAAATTAGAAATCCCATAGAAGACAGACATTTTCACTCATGCTGACGTTAGAGGTGTGATAAAGATGTCATTCCGCCTGATTGGAGTTCCTCTTTGTCCTGATTGACAAACTGAAGGAAGATTTGCATCTAGATTGCGGTGTCCACTGTTGTGTGCAAGAAGATGGAACCAATAATGTGGCACCATGCCAGAGCACACCACACCCCAATTTCTTCATCATGTGGGATAGGGTTGCCAACTATCTGGAATTTTTCAGGAAATCAGTCCTCAATGCAGGAAAAAAATTGTATTCTCTTCAGGACGCTTAATGTCCGGAATTTTGCTCATTGCAATATGATATTCTGAAATTGTATATTGATATTTCATTGTTAGAGATCAGGCGTAGTATGTAATGGCTTGTAGTAAATCTGTATTTGAATAACTAGAGTGATTCTGATGTGCATTTCTTTAAGACAGAAGCACTGAATGTGTAACAAAGGGCCATTGACTAATAGCAAAAATGGTTTGATTATGATTCTTCAGTTCTTAATAAAATCACTTTTCTAAGCCTTTATGATACTTTCACATTCAGTGTCCTTACTAAAATTGTGAATATATTACATGTTAATACAGACCTGGACTTTGAAATTGGTGATGCATTGTACCAAGAGTATTGCCTATTGAAAGAGATGATGCCGATACTAATAGATCTACCAACTCTTCAAGAATGCTGAGACACTGTTTTGAAGACATATAGAGTGCCAAACTTAAAGAAAATTGCTGAACACATACATGCTCTTCCAATTAGCAATGCCCATCTGGTGCGAGATTTAATAAAAATGAAGAATCTCTGAATTGACGAGAGGAACTGGATGAGGCCAGAACTTGTAAAATCAGAACTCTTTGTAAAGACGAACTTTAATATGTCATGTAGAGAATTTTTTTATTGTGTTTCAACAAACAAAGAACTATTAAACAAAGGCATAGAAAGCAACAAGTATTCTTTCAAACGATGATAATGTAGTCAGTATAGCGACATATTTACTTATCAACCCCATTATTTGTATTTGTAAATATAGCCTGTTATTTCTACTGCAGTAGCTGATGAGACTAAATTGATTCATTAATTTTCTACATATAATATTAACCAGGGGCGTATATTGCGGATGTTCAAGGTGTGCGGTGGACACCCTGTAAATTTGGTAATCTCATTTTTTATTTTAAGTTGTTTTATATAATGCAACAATAATTTTAATTTATCACAATTTAAATGCGTGGTAATCTCATTGGAAGTTGACGTATATAGTTGAAGACTAATTTTAATTCATTAAAGTAGATTTTTAGGTCATCAACATCCGCTCCATAGTTATTATTTATAAACAATACTAAATTATAATGAATTAAATACTATTATAGTCACAATCATGCCATGGTATGAAAGAAAAATTTCACAACCTCGAGCGGGAATCGAACCTGCGACTTCCTGTTCTACGGTCAGGCGCTCTACCACTGAGCTATCGAGTTCGTCTCACGCCAAAGGCTCGCAATTATCCTTTCATACTGGCGACTCTGTTATGGAGTACTGTCCATAGCGTCTGATCTTAGTCAGCACTGCTTATGGGTGGAAAGAAACTTTACAAATGTAATCTTCATCTTACGATGTTTGGATTACGTATATACGTCCGTTGATGTGACATATTAATGAATATATAACATATGACATGGTATGAAAGAAATTATATATTATATATTAAGAATGGCAGTTAATGTTGACCCGATATTCCACTTAGGCCTATAATAATTGTGCGAGATAGACCAACTATATATTTTTAACAGAATACGCAAATTCCAGGTTCAGCATACGCCACTGATATTAACACTGAAGGAATAGCGCATTCCTTTTCGTGTTTTACTTCAAGGAAAGTCAGTGTGTTCTCTTTAACTGAAAAGAATCAAAACAGAGATACGGAATAAGTTGTTTCCCATTAAACTGATTTAACTAATTAATTCATTGTTTAAACTTAGTGAGTAAATCCTGTCTTTCTGTCTACTCAAGAGTCAGTCGCATTATCTCATGGCATGGATCATTAGAAATATGTTCTGAATATAGTTGTGAGCCGTGATTCATATTATGTTTGGTATTAGTAATAATTTCCCCTCTCCCTTAAGCCATATCTCTGTTATATGGAGACTTTCGTAGATTCCAGACAGTGATTGCGAATATGCGAGCTAAGTTCCCCTTCAGTTCGAGCAGACATATTATAAACGCTGGTTCCTCCATCACAATTGTAGAAGACAGTAGTCATTTCTATCATGGAAAATAGAACAACTTGAAATGCTGACATTTCTGACATATTACATTTGCTCAATTTTATTTCTTCTTTGTCTTTAGGAAGAGTGGAATGATCCATATACAGTGAACCGGGAATTGAAGCTGGAAGTGAAGGCAGAGGCCAACGAGATTCTGACTTCCAGGTGAGTGTGTTGTGACGGTTAAGTTCATCCTTTGTTTCATTGCTTAATTTTTCGTTCTTCCTGTGCCATATTGATTTGCCTACTACGGTAAATACTACCATGTACTGAACTACTTTTGTTACGAATTTTTTTATTTTACTGCTAGGTTATTTTACTTTATCAACACTACTACTACTACTGCTACTTCTACTGCTACTACTACTTCTACTACTACTGCTCCTACTACTACCACTGCTACTGCTACTACTACTACTACTAGTACAGTTACTGTTACTACTGTTACTCTCCACACTACTACTACTACTACTGCTATTTCTACTACTGCCACTACTACTACTACTACTACTACCAATGCTACTACTACTACCACCACTACTACCACTCTACTACTACTAGTACAGTTACTGCTACTACTATTACTTCCCACTACTACTACTACTACTACTACTACTACTGCTACTTCTACTACTGCTACTACAGTTACTGTTACTACTGTTACTCCACTACTACTACTACTACTACTACTGCTACTACTACTGCCACTACTACTTCTACTACTACTACCACTGCTACTACTACTACTAAGTGTTACTGCTACTACTATTACTCCACTGCTACTACTACTACTGCCACTGCTACTACTGCTACTACCAATGCCTACTACTACTACCTGCTACTACTACCACTGCCACTGCTACTACTACTACTACCAATGCCCTACTACTACTACCACTGCTACTACTACTACTAGTACAGTTACTGCTACTACTATTACTTACCACTACTACTACTACTACTACCACTGCTACTACTACTACTGTACAGTTACTACTACTACTACTATTTCTACTACTACTGCTTCTACTACTGCTACCACTGCTACTGCTACCACTGCTACTGCTACTACTACTACTGCTACTACTACTACCAAAGCTCCTACTACTACTACCACTACTACTACACTGCTACTACTACTGCACTGCTACTACTACTACTACTACAGTTACTGCTACTACTACTACTACTACTACTACTACTACTACAGTTACTGCTACTACTATTACTGCTACTACTACTTCTACTCTACTACTGCCACTACCACTGCTACTGCTACCACTACTACCACTGCTACTACTACTAGTACAGCTACTGCTACTACTATTACTCCACTACTACTACTACACTGCTACTACTACCACTGCCACTGCTACTACTACTACCAATACTACTACTACTAGTACTACTGTTACTACCACTCCACTACTACTACTACTACTACTACTGCTATTTACTACTGCCACTACTACTACTACTACTACTACCACTGCTACTACTATTACTACTAGTACAGTTACTACTACTACTATTACTCCACTACTACTACTACTACTGCTACTTCTACTACTGCTACTACTACTAATGCTACTGCTTCTACTACTACCACTGCTACTACTACTACTGCCACTGCTACTACTACTACTACCAAAGCTCCTACTACTACTACCACTGCTACTACTACTACTACTACTACTGCCACTGCTACTACTGCTACTACCAATGCTCCTACTACTACTACTACTACCACTGCTACTACTACTACTAGTACAGTTACTGCTACTTTATTACTTCCACTGTTACTACTACTACCACTACTACTACTACTAGTACAGTTACTGCTACTTTATTACTTCCACTGTTACTACTAGTACCACTGCTGCTACTACTACTACTACTACTACTACTAGTACAGTTACTGCTACTACTATTACTCCACTACTACTACTACTACTACTACTACTACTTTATTACTTCCACTATTACTACTACTACCACTGCTACTACTACAGGTACTGCTACTACTATTACTTCCACTACTACTACTACTACTACTATAACTACTGCTACTACTAACTCCACTACTACTACTACTACTACTACTACTACTATAACTACTGCTGCTGCTGCTACTACTGCTACTACTACTACTGCTGCTGCTGCTACTACTACTGCTACCACCATCGCCACCACCATCACTATCACTGCTACCACCACTCTTGACACTGATGGCACTGTTTCATTATCCTACAAACCTTAAGAACCAAGGAATTGTTTTCAATGCCAACCCCCCTTTTCTATTATTTACTTGCGTATCTGCCTCCGTTAATTTGAACTGGATTTCTTCAAGATCATGTTCTACACTGTACAGCCACTTTTTTTTTTGTCATCTACTTTCACTTCTGGACCATACCTAAATAGCTAACCCATTGGAGTCTTCTTTTGGTTGTGTCGCTGTTACAGTCTATATATATATATTTTTTTTTGGACTATAATTTATTCTCATTCCTCAAATTTGAAAGCCTTTGTGTAATTATGATTCAATTTTTATTTCTCTGTTCCATGCATTTAATTTCTGTCGCGTCTATTTTCTGACTCTTGCTTAACCCGAATTGAAAATGAACAGTTTAAAACTGAAGATAATGATGACTTTCATTTGCATTCCTTGCTCCCTCTAATGTATATATATCGTTTACATGAGGCAAGTTTTGCTTTCAAGTTTTAGATATATTGAAATTTTAATTATTCTCAGAATTTCTAAAATGTCAGATTTCTTTGTGTATTACTATAATATAGTATGATTTCCTCACTAGAGGCCTCAAACTACCATTTACTTAAAGTTTGTCTTGAAATGTCGCATGCACATACCTTCAACAATGTAAAAGTGGATCTAACCCTTCGCAATAGGTTTGGACTCTTCCAGTGACCTCGATTGACTTTTGTTCCGCTACACTGCATCTCGGTAGTGTTGGCTCGAATTTCTAGGAATTAACAAGGTACACAATTGAAGAGCGAGTGTTCCTCTTTGGAAAGTGTTGGCAAATTAGTTCATTTAAAGTTTGTCAAAGGACATTTCAGATTAAATTTAGTTTGAGACAATACGAAATAGAAATATAAAAATTGAAAATATATCTTCTGAAAAGGTGGAAGAATTCAAATATCTTGGAGCAGCAGTAACAAATATAAATGACATTCGAGAGGAAATTAAACGCAGAATAAATATGAGATATGCCTGTTATTATTTTGTTCAGAAGCGTTTGTCATCCAGTCTACTCTCAAAAAAACTGAAAGTTAGAATTTATAAAACAGTTATATTACCGGTTGTTTTGTATGGTTGTGAACATTGGACTCTAACGTTGATGTTAAGGGTGTTTGAGAATAAGCTGCTTAGAAAAATATTTGGACCTAAGAGGGGTGAAGTTACAGGAGAATGGAGGAAGTTACACAACGCAGAACTGCACGCATTGTATGCTTCACCTGTTTTAATTAGGAACATATCTTTTGTAATAACTTTCTATTGAAAAAATTAAGTCGGTGTAACTTTTGTTTAGCTTGTATAGGGATGCAAAATACAAATTCGTCACTATAATTAGTGAGAAGTTGAAGTCAAGCATCATTTTTCACTGTAAAAGATGTAAATTTCTTATACATTTTCTTATTAGTTTTAATATTAGTGTAAATATATGTGCTGCCCTACAAAAAAGGTATCCGAAATAGGTTAGTAACATTTTGAAGAAAATGATAGCTCTAACGTACAGCTATGTGTTATACATATTGTCCACGATTTTGTACGATATATTCCACGAATTTTATCGTACTAGTGACCACAACATCACACTGATACACTGTGTAGCTGTGTAGAACTGTTCCGATGTTTGCACGAAATTCGTCGAAACTACGAGGAATAGTTGTGAAGCACTCTCCTTTCTGTAAATCAGCCGATCGGAAGATAGCTGTTGGAATAGGCACTCCATTCTTGTTGAGACACTTGTTTGTGCATATGAAGGTTGTTCAGCGAACAAAATGTGTCCAAATTCCCGTGAAAACGCTCAATAACTTACTCCTTGTACTCTTCTGATGTGGCGTTAATTCTGTTTCTATGTGCGTCCTAATTAAGTACGGAACATTGTTGCCACTGGAAGACACAGCAGACCACTTGACCATATTGCTTCTGTCCGCATGACCGGATTCCGATCAGAATTCTTGCCACAGAATTCTAAACGGCTTTAGTACGGTTCAAGATCGAAATATAGAACATGGATGAATATATAATAGGATGCGAAACTTACTGACTTTCCCGTAACACATACTAGAGGCGCTGTTGTATAAATTGACTTTGCTGCCACCTGTTGGGGAGGGGCGTTATTACATCTAGCAGCGCACCAAGTAGCGAAAAGAGTAATTACTCCATGCATTTATCAGCGCATCTGGTGACGAAAATGTGAAACTTTGCAGAAAATATTCCCTCCCACCCTCATCGATATTCAAAACTAACCCAATTTAAAATAAAACATTTACATTCTTATTCTTCATAGCATCTTCTACTGAAAATTCTTACCGGAGCCAACAGGAAGATAAAAGAGACGATGTGTTTTACACTATCCGATTAAAATACAACCAGACAGAGACAAAAAATAAAGCAAAAGGTTAGGTAATTGGGATTGTATTCTTTGGGTATTTATTGTACAGCGCAATGGGAAAGTCTGCAAGAACTACTTAGATAGTTCAATTTATTATATTACTATTACTTTACAATACATTCAACAACACTATTTTTACAACGTCCATAAACATCACTGGTTAACATACACTGATCATAGACACACGTATCACTTTATGTTCACTTAGTAGCAAGTTTCTGTCTGCCATCTCGTCTCCTCGAGCAATATCTCGACCGGATAAATAGAGAACTCTGGGTAATGTACCTAAAACGTAGTTCCAATGTTCACCAACTACGAAGTTGGGCGCTGATCATCTTATTTCAGCCCCCCGCCGCCAGATGGTGCTGACCGCAGTTTCACATCCTTTTATATATTTATCCATGTATAGAATGTCATCACAGTCTAGTATATACAATCACGATGCTTGATTTGTGACAATGCTAGGAACGATAGATTGTGCTGGTACTATTTCGCATTGTCTGTAATGAGGCGATATTAGCGATCCTAGTGGTCAGCAACTATATTTGGATGCATATTTACTACGTATTGACCTTCGTTACTTTATATACTAGACTGTGATGTCATGGCAAATGTCGATTGCAACGTCTCGAATCGAAGGTATATTGAAATATACGACGCGAAGGTTATTTTATTAATCAATGTCGATTGCAACGTCTCGCATCGAAGGTGTATACGACGCGAAGGTTATTTTATTAATCAATAGCGATTGCAAGGTCTCGAATCGAAGGTGTAATGAAAAATACACGTCGCGAAGGTTATTTTATTAATCAATATCGATTGCAAGGTCTCGAATCGAAGGTGTAATGAAAAATACACGACGCGAAGGTTATTATATTAAGTTCAACAATATGAAGAGCTTTATAACTTATGAAATTAGAATTATAGTAATGTAATATGGAAAAAGAAGATACGGGATGAGATTGGGAAAATACTAAATTAACAAGGTACGTCCTTCATAGTTTAAGTTACAGAGCTAATCATTTTATTTCAAGGTTCAGTTCAGAACACTACAATCAAATAATGTCCTCTAGCGGTAAATTGCAACACTATTTGATTATTCATTCGAAAATGCGGGAAGTGAGCGATATCGTAATCAAAATCCGAACGCAAGGAACGAATTTTTTCCGGTAAGTGAGCGTTTAGAATAAACTCTGGTGTTCGATGCAGATTGAAAATAACGCGTGCAAAATATTGGACTCATGGAATTTTTGAGTATGTGGTATACAGAGTATTTCGGTTACCTTTTTATTGGGCCACACTGTAAATTTGTTGAGACAATCATACACGTTTATGGTATATTTTCGTCATAGGATTGCAGCTACTAATGAAGGAACTATAATATCAGAATTTGATCCTATTCTATATCAAGAGAAGGAGACCGTATGTGAGACATCAAAGAATTCATATTCTTCCGAAAAACCTGTACGGACTCATGAAGCTGTAAAGCAATTCGAATGCGAATTGTGTAAAAAATGTTTCCCTACATCTACAGATATGAAAAGACATTTACGGAAGCACACAGGCGAGAAACCTTTCGAGTGCCTCGTTTGTGGAAAGTGCTTCTCTCAGTCTGGAACCCTGAAAATTCATGAACGCCTACATACTGGAGAAAAACCATTCCAGTGTGGTAACTGTGGTATGTGTTTCTCGAATAACACCTATTTAAAACGACATGAACGCCAGCATTTCGACAAGATAGATTTCCAATGTGATTTTTGTGGTAAAAGTTTCAGAAAATTTAGTCTGTTAAACAAACATAAACACATTCATACAGGTGAGAAATTGTTTAACTGCAAATTGTGTGAAAAGAAATTCTTCAACAACGCAGGATTAAAACGCCATGAACTTGTTCATACCGGCGAAAAACTATACAAATGCGGATTCTGCGGATTGTGTTTGTCGAATTCCTATGTTCTAAAGTGCCATGAACGTCAGCACACGGGCGACAAAATTTTCAAGTGTGATGTGTGTGAAAGTAGTTTCTATAATAAAGCTAGTTTAAAAATGCATACAATGAAACATACCGGCGAAAAACCATTCAAATGCAATGTTTGTGGCATGTGTTTCCCGAAAGCTTCTATTCTTAAGGGCCATGAACGCCAACACACTGGTGAGAAACCGTTTAAATGTGATGAATGTGGAATGAGGTTCTCAAGAAAGAGTAATTTGAGGATTCATTTTCTGAGGCATACCGGAGAGAAACCATTCAAATGTGATTTCTGTGGAGTGTCTTTTTCGCAGTCATCTAGTCTAAAACGCCATGATCGTCATCACAGAGGCAATAAACCCTTCAAATGCGTTATGTGTGAAGAGTTTTTTCCTACTAAGTGTACTTTAAAACAGCATTTTCTCAAACATACCGGCGAGAAACGATTCATTTGCGCTGTCTGTGGAAAGTGTTTTTCGCGGCCTGTTATTCTCAAATGCCATCAGCGTGTGCATACATCTGGGGCATCCCTGAAGAATGAAGTGTGTCAAAAGTCATTATTGAAGAAAAGTTGTTTAAACATTCACGTAGCTAATCACAATGGCGAGAATGAAACATGCATTTAACGAAAAAAGAAAAAAAAAAAACAACTTAAAGATTACTAGTGAACTCTAAACAAATGAATTGTCTCTAATAAGTTATCTTTGCAATCTTCTTCACTTGAGGGACACTAGTATCGAGTTTTTATTTAAAAAATATGTGAAATCTATTTGTTTCCTTGTAAGAAATTGTTCCTTGAACAGATATGGAATTCATTAAGTACGCTACATTTTTTGCCTCAAAGTCTTATTTCGTACCTACTTCAATATTGGATTTCGTTCTACAAATTTCTTTTCTGCGAAAGGTACGTTTTTACATGTGCAATACACTGCTTGTATATGCAGTTCTGGCCAAGTTCAACGAAAGTATTTTTCGTGGTTATCAATACATTGACATCTAACATTGAGAAATCTTAAGTATCTGGTAAGTTAACAGTAAAAATATTGATTATGTGAATTCAAATTTAAAATATATATATAGGATTTTCACAACACAGTATACCAAAACTAAGATGACACGAATTCCCAATATCATAATTATGCCCATGAATCATGGGTATATATATATATATATAATAAACCTCAAGGTATTGTAGATTATGTTTTATTTAACGACGCTTGCAACTGCCGAGGTTATATCAGCATCAGCGCTCAAAAATTCAATACCTATTAAGAATTTTATGATTGCAATGTAACATAGGTTGGATATAATCAAATTTCTTTTAAATCTTTTGTGACCCTTTTATTTTGATTATATCCCAAAACTTGCATTCGTCTAGTTAATAAAAATAATCTCGAAACTAGCTGTCCGATTTAGTTGAATATTTCCATACACTTTGTTCGTGATGCATCTTACAAACAATCAAGATTCGAAGAAAAAAAAAAAAATTAAAACATTTCAATATCTGAGACATAAAAATCTAAAAAAAGTCGAATTAAAATACTGCAAAACTCAGTTCTAGTGTCGCTTATATGCTATGAGAGGCAGGTCAAGAATGAGAGGACCTTTCAAATGTGATATCTATGGAACCTACTTCTCTCTTAATTTAATTTTCAAGTTGTATTCTTCATCTGACATAATTAGGAACATTAAATCCAGACGTTTGAGATAGGGCATTTTCAGAAATGCATATAGAGTGTTAGTTGGGAGACCGGAGGAAAAAGACCTTTAGGGAGGCCGAGACGTAGATGGGAGGATAATATTAAAATGGATTTGAGGGAGGTGGGGTATGATGATAGAGACTGGATTAATCTTGCACAGGATAGGGACCGCTGGCGGGCTTATGTGAGGGCGGCAATGAACCTTCGGGTTCCTTAAAAGCCATTTGTAAGTAAGTAAGTTATGTAAGGAAATATTAGGGAATTTATTCAAACCCTTCATTGCGACATTTTTGTTAGACAAGGAACATCCTAAATTTGAGGAAGGCAGCCATACAAGCTATAACATATCCACATATAATGTTTAAGGAAGGTTTTCTCTATTTAGGCATTCATCAGAGTTTGTGCAAAGTGTCTGTCGCATGTAGAAAAAGGGAAACTGCAACATATTTACGGTAGTTTATATGTGAATTTATAGAAAGTGTATTCAATATTCGGATAGTTTAAAATGCATGTGTTTCTCTGTTGTTGCAAGAAGCAATTCTAACCTGCCTGTTAAAGTGATTCATGAGTCGAACTCTTCTAACTTCATGATTCTATGTTCTTGAAATGACTGTGAGGGTGTCAGTGGCTAACTAGTCATGAACTCACGCAAGCAAGCAAATTTACAGCCAGGAAGTCAAAAGGAAGATAGCAATGGCCAAAGAAGGTTTTAATAGGAAAAGGGGCTTCTTCTGCGAACCTATGGAAAAAGCACTATGGGAAAGACTAGTGAAGTGCTTTGTGTGGAGTGGGGCAGGTACATGAACATTACGACGAAATGAAGAGAAGCGAATAGAGGCGTTTGTAATGTGGATGTGGGGAAGAATGGAACATGAGAAATGGGCAGTCAGAATGAGAAATGAAGCTGTGTTGCAAAGAGTGGGTGAAGAAAGAATGATGCTGAAACTGATCAGGAAGAGGAAAAGGAATTGCTTGGATCCCTGCCTGAGAAGAAACTGTCTATTGAAGGATGCACTAGAAGGAATGCTTAACGAAAGAAGAGTTAGGGGGAGAAGAAAATATCAGATGATAGACGACATTAAGGTATATACGAGGAAACAAAGAGGAAGGCAGAAAATAGGAAAGATTGGAGAAAATTGGGTTAGCAGTGAAAAACCTGATCTTGGGCAGAACACTCAATGAACGTCCTGAAAGTTTTGTATGTCCTAACTGTTCCTTCTGGATTGTACTTCTTTGCTGTTTCAATACATTTTTGCATATATTATAGTGTATGCTGTCTGATAATTCGGATTTTATTTGAATTCTAAGTGGTAACTTTTCTTGTATTTCTTTTGTATATCGCTTCCACTTAACTTATTAAAAATTCAATGAGATTTTTACTTTTGTTTTCTTACTTGTTTCATTTTGTTTTATATGAACAATTCCAGCTCTATGATTAGAATCCAAAGTATCTGAAATTTTTCTAAGCAATCTATCAGCTGTATTAGAAGAAAGAACAAGTAGACTGGATTGCTGTGAATCCTGTGTGATGTATATAATTATGTTCCATCTTGCTCTTTATGAAATATTAGTTTTAAACTGTTAATACTTATCCGATCTTCCAATATTTTACCAGCTGTATTAGTATCATTATAACCCCTTGTCATTGAATGTGTTTTAAAATTTGATTTGATTGCAGTTTTATGTGAAATTTCTATATGATTTAAATCAAGTATATTTTTAGGTGGATTCTATATACAACATTTATGAGAAAATATTTCTTATTTTTCCATAATCCTATTTCAGATATTTGCCTTTTATCTGTTTCGTTCATTTTTTTTTATTTTTTTCACAATTTTGAAAGTTAATATATTATTAATATCAGTTACAATTCCGCTAGCTATTTGTCTTTTCTTTCGAAGTGTAATGTCCATTCATGTTGAGAAATTTTTTTTTTTTAATATTGTGGTGTTGGCTTCCATGATTCCAACAACATCTAATATCTTTTTATGTACTAATAGCAATTTAATAAGTTCTGTTTTCTTGTAATGACTCAAACCTGTTTATTCCATTGTAGAATATTCACACCTTGAAGTTTTAGATGTTTGCCTCCAAAAGTAGTCCCCTCCTATAGATCCAATTGGGGAACCATTTCAGCTCTGGAATATTTTACTTTGGGAGTCGTAACTTCATATTTTCTTGAGCAAGTTAAAACTGCTTTTTTTCTTTCTTTCTGTTTGACTACAGCTTTTCAGATTAGGTACCTGCATCATCCAATTTCAACCCCAATATGATCGCAGGATAGCATCTACCAGTGGCGGTTCGTGAACTTGTGGATTGGGAGAGCTGCAGTAGATTTCGGTACATACAAATTTCACTTCTTGATACCATTACTAATAAGTATAGGACAAAAATAAATGCACTACATATCGAAAAACCAAAACTTCCTGACTTAGTTGGGAGATGTCTGTAGGACCATTTGCTAATCCCTAAGAAAAACTAATACCATCGATTTCAGTCTGAATTTCAGATCGGCAGACACTCAGCTTGCAATCTACCAGTACATTCTGAATTGTCTTAGAATAACCTTAAACAGTGACATGTTCCAAATGATTTTTGAGAGGCTCGTTTAGATTACTCACGAATTGTAGCAACCCACGAAACACATCAGGGTTCTTCGAATCGTTTTTTCATCATGTCCCCTAAGGGGAAGTTCATATTGGCCACAAAATTTGATACAATCAATTTCTTTTTTTAAATAATTTCACGATTTTTTGTCACTTCTTGATTAAGTTTGAGAATGTTTGTTCTGTTCATTTCACTTAATTGCACAGCAGTATGAGTTGCGTAACATAGCCAATGAAACAACATTTTTCAGGTGAGACTGCGAAGATTCGAGATTTTGCTTTTTAGGGGCAAATGTCCTAAACCTGTCACACCACTCCTAGTCCATGCAGTATCACCACCGAAGAGGAGGCAAGGAAAACAAAATACAGATTTATTTGTTCACATCCACGTAACCACAAATGCTTAGCGTAAATTTCATTGTTATACTTCCTTACATATATACACTATTTCGGCTGGATGAAGCTTAAGTAAGATTTAAGTAGGGTAACGGACGACCCTTTAATTTCACTTCATTACATCAATATTCTCCGCAAGGGAAAAATAAAATTAATATTCTGTAATTCACACACACTCATGCTTGCACATTTGCACTGGTTAAGTTACGGCATTAAGACGTCACACCAAAGCAACACTCAGATATACTGATGGTCAACAATTTTCTAAAACTGGAAAAGAAGTTTCTTTCGTATTTTACGTGCTATATCAAAAGGATTCTACTCGTGCAATCATTTTGAGTTAAGGCAAATATTAGGTTCTGCTGGAGGCTGGATATATACGTTATAATAAGGCAAAATAGAATATTAATTTCGTTATATTAACTCGATAAGTTTCTACAACAATAAGTATGTGAAAATAAAATAAAAATTGTCATTAAGTTTCAAGGGAATAGAGAATCCATTTGACGCAGCATTACAATAGCGGTGTGGGAGGAGAGGAAAGATCCCTTGTTGCCTGTCTCTGCAACCACTGCAGCGAAAATGGGTTTTAAACAGCGGCAGTTTTCCTCTGCTCCCCTTCACCTCTCTACCCCTGACCAAGCAAGACCCACTCTCTATGAGCTGACCACCCTGCAGATCCCAGGACGACTTTGAATGCAGTGTCAATTCCAAAACAGTCGACGCGCAAAAGATTATGCATAAGATTCAAATTCAAATTTCAAATTTATTTACAATTTACATTTGAATTGAATACATATGAATAGATACCCGAAATGAGCATAATGCTCGTGCTCGGGTACAGTCCAGTAGTCTACATAAATTTTACAGGGTTCAAATAATAATGCTGATGATATAAATAATAGTAACAATAATAATAATAATAATAATAACAATAATAACAATAATAATATAATAATCGTGATAGAAATGATACAAAGATTGTAATACAAAATAATTCATTAATAATAATAATAATAATAATAATAATAATAATAATAGTGATAAAACAAAAATATTTGCAATAATAAAATAAATACTAAGACGGATAAATTAAAATATAAAACCACTAGCGAGAGTTAACACAACTTAAATAAGCATATAATAACCGGAAAAAATGCCAAACTCGAAAATCAACAGAAAAGTTCGTTGTATCGCAGACGACAGCAACCGCCGTATTGACATTGTGTTGTGCATTATTGGTAGTAGGGGAGCTGAAAGTCTACGTAACTGCCGTTCTCTTCGAATCTTCTCTTAAAATCATGGGAAGTTAATGCTGAAAAAACAAAATGTCTACGAGTCAAACTGTTCATTATTACCAGGATAAATACAAATGATACTGAAATATATTAATCAAGTTTCAGTTATAGATCCCCCTTTTGCCCAAGAGGTATCATATCAAAATATTTTATGAATGGCGGGGAAAATATAAATTTCAAGAACTCTCTAGTGACAAGTACAATCAAATGTATCTGTGGCGATGCTAAGAAATCATTTATTGGAGATATACACTGTTATTAATTAAGAAAATGATCTATTTATATTTATTACAATGTTTTATCTTATAGGGTACATATCAGATAAATACAATAAATATTAGTAACATATAATGCTAGTAACACTTAAAATAATAATGAAAATTTTAATGAAATTTATCAAATATCATACAAAGAAAGCATGGGTAGACATAACGGTTCGGTTAGAAAAGCCAACGTACTATGGTAGGAACGATCATGATTTTAAAATCAAATGTAGGAAACAGAAAACGGATGTAGGTAAATTCTCATTTTTAAACAGAACTATAAATGATTGGAATGACCTACCTGCAGCGGTCTTTGAGGGCTGTCCTTCCTTAAGGAGATTCAAAAATAATTTAAAGAGTTGTGTATAAAGTGAAAATTAAAATTAAGGTGACATTCAACATTTAATTTTTTTAAGGTGACATGTATTTATCTAGGCTGACGAGTTTACTTCCTTGGTTTGAATTGTAAATTATTTAAAAATAGCGTGTAAGAGGGCCTTAGACTAGAAATGTTTAGTTTAAATGTAGTTCTGTTTATAAGTATGCATAAGAATGCAATTATTTGACTTATTCGAACTGTTGTATCAGTGAAGCGAGGTGAGTCAGTGAAGTTATGGTTTTACAGTGCAGGGAACAGTTCCGATCAGTGATAATTTATAGCGTCAATGAAATGTGTTCTATAGTGTCAGTGAAATGTGTTACAGAGTGTCAGTGAAATGTGTGCTAAAGTGTCAGTGAAATGCGTCATAGTGCCACTACAGGAAATGAGATGAGAGTAAAGTGAAAGACTATTGAAACTTATGTAGGACCTATACATAATTATGTAGGTTGTGTTGTAAAAGTAAGTGTTTTATTTTATGTTTTATTATTATTGTGTTAAATTGTATTGTGTATTCTTATTGTATTGTGTATAAAATTGTATATGTGTTGTAAATTGTATTATGTATTGTAAATTTTATTGTGTATTGCTTATCATTTTAACTGTGTATTGTTAATATTGTATATACCACTGCCACCAGGTGCTTGCCCACTTGCAGTGTAAATAAATACATACAAACATTTTCACTTTATTTTTAAACTTAAGAATGTGTAAATTGCTTAGGTCTGGATTATTTTTCAATACTGAATTGTATAGTCTTGGTCCATAATTCCTACTGTGTCTTAATCCAGCTGTAGTGTGGCATTTAGGTTCTGCCAAAAGAGTTGGGACATTTCTTCTGGTGTTATGTATATGTTTATATATTTGCTCAGTTTTTAGTACTTGGAATTCCGAATAAATAAATTGTGTGGGATAATCAAGTGGTTTATGCAGACAAATTTTGATGATACGTTTTTGTAGTAATATTAATGGAGTTAAGATAGTCTTTGTCATTCCACCCCGTCCTATTATTCCGTATTGGATGACTGATTGAAACAAGGCTAGATAAACAACACGGAGAACATAGATAGGCATATATGCACGAAGGGTTACAAAATTGTAAATTGTTTTCCGTAACCTATTACATAAATAATAGTACATAGATAATAGTACATATTCCGGCCAGATGAAATATAAAGAAATTTACAAATAAAAGCTGTAACAATTCTTCTAAAAATTAAAATAAATATTATTTTTATTTTCCTGTCAAAGCAGGGAGTGCTGCAGCTCCGCAGCTCTTATGGACGAGCCGCCCCTGGATCTACTATTGGTCAGCAGGTTGCCTCAACCTAGTCAGTACGGTCAGGACTGTCATCACTAGACATCACTAATATTGTCGGGTAAAACATTATATAACTTCTTACAAATCTCTACAAAGCTGCTATTAGTAGTAGTGTAGTTACATTGTCCTTTTCTTAAATCACTTTTATGCCTTGTAGAATAATTATTAATTTTTGTTTGTGTATATTAAACAACTTAAAATATACAAAGACGGTACAGGTAAAATTTCAAGTCTCCGAAATAAAGTTTTGCAATGTGTACGGTTATCAACATTACAAACTATTCTTACTGCCCTCTTTTGTAGTTTCAATAACTTTATTATTTTAGGATCATTACCCCAAACTATTATTCCATACGTCAGATGGTTATGGATATGAGCATAGTATACGAATTTTAGCATTTCAATACTAACTTACTTACTTACAAATGGCTTTTAAGGAACCCGAAGGTTCATTGCCGCCCTCACATAAGCCCGCCAGCGGTCCCTATCCTGTGCAAGATTAATCCAATCTCTATCATCATACCCCACCTCCCTCAAATCCATTTTAATATTATCCTCCCATCTACATCTCGGCCTCCCCAAAGGTCTCTTTCCCTCCGGTCTCCCAACTAACACTCTATATGCAATTCTGGATTCGCCCATACGTGCTACATGCCCTGCCCATCTCAAACGTCTGGATTTTAAGTTCCTAATTATGTCAGGTGAAGAATACAATGCGTGCAGTTCTGTGTTGTGTAACTTTCTCCATTCTCCTGTAACTTCATACCGCTTAGCCCCAAATATTTTCCTAAGCACATTATTCTCAAACGCCCTTAACCTATGTTCCTCTCTCAGAGTGAGAGTCCAAGTTTCACAACCATACAGAAGAACCGGTAATATAACTGTTTTACAAATTCTAACTTTCAGATATTTGGACAGCAGACTGGATGATAAGAGCTTCTCAACCGAATAATAACACGCATTTCCCATATTTATTCTGCGTTTAATTTCCTCCCGAGTGTCATTTATATTTGTTACTGTTGCTCCAAGATATTTGAATTTTTCCACCTCTTCGAAGGATAAATCTCCAATTTTTATATTTCCATTTCGTACAGTATTCTGGTCACGAGACATAATCATATACTTTGTCTTTCCGGGATTTACTTCCAAACCGATCGCTTTACTTGCTTGAAGTAAAATTTCCGTGTTTTCCTTAACCGTTTGTGTATTTTCTCCTAACATATTCACGTCATCTGCATAGATAAGAAGCTGATGTAACCCGTTCAATTCCAAACCCTGCCTGTTATCCTGAACTTTCCTAATGGCATATTCTAGAGCGAAGTTTAAAAGTAAAGGTGATAGTGCATCTCCCTGCTTTAGCCCGCAGTGAATTGGAAAAGCATCAGATAGAAACTGACCTATACGGACTCTGCTGTATGTTTCACTGAGACACATTTTAATTAATCGAACTAGTTTCTTGGGAATACCAAATTCAATAAGAATATCATATAATACTTCCCTCTTAACTGAGTGATATGCCTTTTTGAAATCTATGAATAACTGATGTACTGTACCATTATACTCCCATTTATTCTCCATTATCTGTCGAAAAAAAAAATCTGATCTATAGTCGATCTATTACGCCGAAAACCGGACTGATGATCCCCAATAATTTCATCTACGTACATTTGTTTTTAATTTCCTTAACATAAAAATACCTTTGTTGAGTTTCTTAGATAGTATGTCAATATGACAGTCCTATTTAAGTGTAGTTTATACATGCACTCCCAAAAATTTTACAGATTCTTTACAGTTGATACTATTGTTTAAAGAAAACTCTAAGTTCTCTATTCTGCAAAGAGAATGAGCTGAACTCCAATCTCCTATTTTTCTGTTGATTGCATCAAGACCGTTAAGAAATATAATTATTTAGTTATGATATTCATGTAAATTATGAATAACAAAGAGGATAGTCGTACTCCTCGGTTAATTGTTGATTTTAACAGATATGAAGTTGTTTCTATTTAAGTTAGATTAAGTATCGACTTAATATCTGCTGACGTAAAGAAAGATCTCTTATTCTGTAAACCAGTTAACCAGACGAGACTTCGGATTTTTAGGTTCTAAAAATGTAGATTTAGGCACCTGAGATAGGTTTTAAGAACTGTAAAATATATTCTAAAAAAGAATTTTAGGCTTTTAAGAAAGTGTAATACCACATAATATCACTATCTTTAACAGTAAAATGGACGTAATAAAAAAAAAATGTAAAAATATTATGTTTTGTTTAACGGTGCAAGAGCTCTTTTACATGCCAGTAAAATACTGACATGAGCCTGTCGCATTTAAGCACAATTAAAGGCCATCGACCTCGCCCAGGATCGTGTCCCGCAACCTCGGGCCAGAGTTGCCTGATGTCCCAATTTAGTGAGACATGTCGCGATTTTCATATAAAAATCCTGAGTCCCTCTTCGATTTGAGGCGGGACGCAAAAAGTCCCCCCTTTAGAAAATTAACAACGCTTGTATGATCTAATGGTTACCTCGTAACTATTTTCTTCTAGGCCTAAATAATTAAATTACATTTAAAATTTTTGTTTTTTTAACATTGGAAAAAACGAATATTTTGGCAAGTGTAAGATTTGTAGCAGCGAATTCAGTGGTGAATATATTTCTAAACATTTAAAAAGAGACGTTCATCAGAAATGCGTGGCACAGGGAATGGATAAAAGCTTGTTGAAAATGCTAAACTCCAATGCTAAATATGTAGGGCCTATATAAACTCTGAAAATGTATACTGTATGTTAAATGATGGGTTTTGTGCAGTAATATGCTAAGGCACAATGTAAAATGTCAATTTAGATATCAATAAATTTTATGTCATTGTAAACAATTAATAAACACTGAAAATTAAATATTTTGTCACACGTGATCAATCTTTTGGAATTTGTGCTTTATTGTTAATAATATACAGCTGGGGAAAACTATCAGAACTACTATTAAACCATTAAGTTAATAATTTTGCATAAACATATTGCCACAAGCCTTCAAAAAGACGGCAGAGAAATGTTGTGTAACTTACAGCCAGATTAATATTGCTTTGTGCTTGTAAACCTGTGCCTAGAAATTGACTTTTATTGAAATTGCTATTCATACTAGTTACTAACTGCTTACACATACGTAGAGGGATAATTTATTATTTTTTTTAAACAAAAGTAAGTGTTGTATCAGGTGATGGAAAAAAGATGTCCCTCTTTGGTATATCTAAAATCTGGCAACCCTGCCTCGGGCATAGAAGACCAGCACTATGCCAACTCTGCCAACCAGGCCGACGATGTAACAAATATTAAATTAACAAAAGAAATAACGTTAATTAACTAGATTAAATCCTTTTACTGGCCACAAAATAAAATGTTATTATTGTCATGTTTTTACATTATTTCGATGCTCTCATTTTCCTGGTGCTGAACTATTCATAGTTGACATTGGAATACATCACAATTTTTTTATTATTATTATTATTATTATTATTATTATTTAGATTTTCAGGTGTTAAACTGCATCTTTTATCTGAAAGAATCATTTTGTAACCTGAAAAAGACCTTTAAATCGACACTGACGTGATAGGTACGTATTTGAACTTGACTATATTTATCAGGCTTATTTGTTTCGGGAGACCTACATCCTCCCTATTCGTAACATCACATACATTATTGAAAATTGGAAATGCAAGATTTATTTCTTAATACATTACACCATTTATCCCTAACCTTATCACTAATCCTCCTTGTTGCACTTTTTGCTTTAGCTTCTGCTTCCCTAATGATTGAAATTGTTCTTGAAAGGATTTCCCTTTTGCTTCAAGTTTCATCATATAGTGAGACAAGTGAAAAAAATTTGATAGGATATAAACATTATCACTCTTTAATTTAGGCAATTTCAGGTCAAAGACACAAAATAGGTACTAATGGGTAAAATAGGCATTTTAGGCATATTTAAATCTGCCAGGGTATATAACTTTTCATGAAACGTGTACCTACATCATTAGTTTTTATTTATGCATTCGGGAAATAATGGGCATAAAATCTAAAATCCGAAGTTTAGTCATCTTATCGCATATCCATTGACTGTATTTCCTATTTGCCGTGTAGGAAAAGCATTAATGTTGTGGTAGACCAGCATGGTGAAATGGCATTACGCCTACTTCCTCTTTTTGATGGAATGGTTATATCGCTGTGACTCGGCCGCACCACGGGAGGGAGAGGATGGTAATTGAGTAGAAGAGGTTATGGAGTACATTTAACTACTCACTGTAACCCAGAGTGTTATTTGCGGTTGGAAATTGCGACTTTCTTTTCGTAATTATATTTCATGATTTTGCCTTTTACGTCAAATTGGATCACGGCTGTCTTGATCTCTGTAAAACAGAACCAGATAATATGAAATCAAGTTTCAGTAAGTATGTAGTGTAGAACTAGGAGCCTGAGAGTATTTTGATACAGAACGTTGGTGACAGGTATATAGGCCTATGTAGATCTATAAATTAAGTTTCTATAAAATGACGCATATTATTACAGTGTTTATTTTGATTAAAATCGAATTTGTAGCAAATTATGTAACTTAAACGCTATTTATACAGGATGGTTTACATACCGGTACTATCTCTAGGGACACGTGATATTTTTCTTCTTTAATTTCACAGTTTTTTTTTTGTAACCCGTACAACTTCTGTAATTTACCGCTGATTATATTACTTTTGAGGGTATTTCTGCGTTTTATCACATTTTCCCTTGTATACTACTTCTAATATAGTATGCTATTTTTATTTACGTTTCTGTAAAATGGCCATGTTACTGCTGAATATTGCAGAAGCGTTGTTAATTAGATACAAAGGACAATCTATTATGAATCCAACACTTAGGAGTCAAAGTTAGACTTTACAAAAAATATAAATTTCGAGTTGTCAATCGCAATAGCTCCTGAAAGAGAAATAACCAACTTATGTAGGATAAATTAATATCAGAAGTTCCCTGTAAATTAATCTGATATAGTATGCGTTTTATGTCTCAATAAATAGAGGTTTAATCAATCCAGGTTCATGTTTTTTGGAGGATGTCGATGTTTCCACGAAAAATAAAAGTTCAGAATTTTTGTTCTAAATCACTTCTTATACTCGTAATAACATAAAGCTAAGAAGTTTTCCCACCTGTTGAAAGTTTTCATGTGAATGAATTTCTTAATTATTTCTTTCAGTTATGATGGATGTGGTCAAACTGGAAGGCATGGTCGACATGTCGGCAGCAGAAAGAAGTGATAACACTGATTTAGAAGACAAGCTACTTTCGTCTGAGGTATATTGATAATAATAATAATAATAATAATAATAATAATGTATTACGTATGAAATTTATAGGAATTAGGCCTACATTAAAAATATAAAGGTATACATCGTGCAGATTATTTTCAACAGACATAACGTAAATAAACTCTAGTCTACAGTCATAGCCTACCATTATTCCACATGTTTTTTTTTTTTTTTTTACCGATACGCTTTGCGAAATCTTATCAGCTTCTAGGTTTTAAGTATAGTTAATACGACACAGTTTGAATGTAAGTTCTTTTCATTGACCATGCAAATCATTTGAATTTAATAGAAAAATATTGGAATGGATTCTTGAAAGCAGGGGGAAGAGAGGAAGGCCATGGACTACGTAGATGTAGGAGATTGATGAAACTGACATAAAACATTCACAGAAGAAGACTGGGATGATAGAGCAGAAGAGAAAAGAAAAATTTTGGCGCAGGAAGATGCTTAAGCATTGTTTACCTGTAATGTATACAGGATGGAAAGCAATCTATTACATTAATTGACAGAGGTAATAGATGAAGTCAATGCGAGCAAGCTTTGTCAAATAAGTTTTTTGATACGTCCAGTAGTTTTGATAGTACAAAACTTAATGTGTTTCAACGCTTTAACCCTCCTTGAGACGTTTTTCTTCGCATTCTCCTCTCGCAACTCAAAATGCTGTTGTGGTTGTTGTTATTTAATGCTAGGCCTTGGCAGCGAAACCATTAACGCTCTTGCTCTCCAATATTTCTCTGTTGTGGATCCCTCAGGTAGAAGTTCACAGATTTGTACATGATCTTCAGTCATTTCTTCTTCTTTGTTGCATAGAGGACAATTTGGATTCTTGTAAATTCCTATTTTATTCAAGTGTTTGGCCAAATAATCGTGTTCTGTAAGCAGTCTGAATTTTGCTACTGCAGTTTTACGTGGGATTTCTGGAATAATTTCTGTTTTTTTTTTTTTTTTTATTATATGCTCAATTTTTTTTATCTTTGGCTTTGTTACATAGTGCTGCGCCGTTTATATTTCGGCACGTCTTTCTTTTCCTTCCTATTTCTTTTCATTTTTCTATCTTTATAATTTTCTCTGTTTGTTCTAGTTCTTCTTACTCTTCATAGATGGCCTGTAGTTTGTTCCTTTCTAATGTAAGTCTTATTTCTTTTATATAGATGGCTTACTTCCTCTCATCTTTCTGTTTTTCCGTTTTCTCTGGTTCTGTTCCTATAACCTGTGATGAGTTGTTACCGGGGGAGCAGTTATTATTTTATCGAGGGAGCAGTTAATATTTTATAATAGCGCTTGCTGATTGGTTAAGACGGTGGTGCCAGTTTATATTTTGCCTGTGTGGCCAGTTATTGTTTTAGAGTAGCGTTCTGTCTGGTGGTGGCCGGCGTGCTAGCTGGATGTGTACACGTTGTTGTGGGAACCTGCGATAGGATCGCGAAAGAAATAAGTGATAGACCGGGAGTGTATCGACAGTTTCAGTTACGTACACGGTAGAGTGATAGAGGATGGTAACGTTTACTCCCGGGGTCGGGAAGTTATACTCAGTCATTTGATGTGCTACCTATATTGAACTGGATGCGATTTTCTGTTTAGCTATCGGTATTTTATTTGCTGTTCTGGTCTCTCAAGCTGTGATGTAACTAATAGTCAACCACGGGCTACTAGAAGTTTTATTGCCTTATTCGGGAACGTTTTACTTAGAGATTTCACCAATAAACTTTGTACGAGTATGGAATTCAAAATGGAGGCTTTCATTGTTGTGTGACGTGTGATGGGTATCCATTTTCAGTGTAACGATTATATGTGTGTTAAGTATTGGTTATGAGTGAGGTGAGTCGACAAGATGGATGCCAACAAAGAGGAATTACCATTCATGTAAGGTAACCAGTTGGGTTTAACATTACGCTGTGACGTATATATAGCCTGTGTGACGCTATTATTTGGTTTATTTTAAATAAATGTCTCTCTTTAACGTAGGCAATGTGTGTTCTCACTTAATTACCTCAGCGAACTGATTACCATCCTGATCATAACGTTTCATGGCAGGGTTATTTAGTATAATTATGATATTTATCATTTATTCCACCGATCAAAAGTTCTACCAGACCCAGCGGCGGTTCAGTGCTTGGTTTTGCTTGATTTTTTATTTGTTTTTAATTAGTCTTTTCATGAATGTGAAAGGTAGACCTAGGCTTGTATTTGTATTCTGAATTAAATTTGATCTTTTTTTTTTTTTGCAAGAAAATCAGCAGTTTCATTTCCACCAATTTCATTGCAATTGAATTTTTTTTATGTAGTTTTTGAAGTTGAATCATTTTGTGACATCCTTTAATTTGGATTGGCATCATTTTATATGAATTTAATTTATTGCACATAATTCTCCTTTAGAATCAGAGACAATGACAGCAGTTCTAAATTTATCTATTCTGTATAGTAGATGTTGGAGTGAGATATGAATAGCCATTATTTCCGCATCAAGATTTGTTCTATGATATCCTGCTGGTTAATAAAATGAGAATAACGCACATGTAATTCCTGAATGTGAGTTGTCGATAGTAGATCCACCTGTGTAGATATACTCAAAAAACTTCATTTGACAAAACTTGTACAGTTTAACTTCATCTATTACCTCCGTCAATTAACGTAATAGGTTCCCTTGCGATCTGTATTTATTTTTTTTATTTTATTGGGTTATTTTACGACGCTGTATCAAATCTCAGGTTATTTAGCGTCTGAATGAAATGGTGATAATGCCGGTGAAATAAGTCCGGGATCCAGCACCGAAAGTTACCCAGCACTTGCTCATATTGGGTTGAGGGAAAACCCCGGAAAAAACCTCAACCAGTTAACTTGCCTCGACCGGGAATCGAACCTGGGCCACCTGGTTTCGCGGCTAGACGCGCTGACTGTTATTCCAAAGGTGTAGACTCCGGTCTGTATCAATCAATCAATCAATCATTCAATCAATCAATTAATCTTATTAATGTATCATCTGTTTGCTGACAATATAAAGTCCACTCTAGTCTATTCAGTTGTTGTTTTTCATGAGAAATGAGGGGTATTTTGATCGGTGTTCATTATAGATGCCTGTTGCTAGTAGCCAGAGGTGGGGTGTAGTCAATATATACTGCAGGGCTGTGTCTTCTGCAACTGGCACTGATGATTTTAATTTACTTCTTTTGTGGTTTATGGATGGACAGTATAGAAGAATGTGTTCCAGATCTTCATCATGATACCCAATATGAGCAAATGCTGGGTAACTTTCGGTGTTGGACCCCGGACTCATTTCACCGGCATTATCACCTTCATCTCATTCAGACGCTAAATAACCTGAGATGTTGATACAGCGTCGTAAAATAACCAAAAAAAAATTCATCATGATTATTACATCACAGACAAGTAGGATTATCAGAAAGGTGAAATCGGTGTAGGTACAATTGAGTGACAATGTGACCTGTTCTGGCTCTTGTTAAAAATGTTTGAACATGTCTGGGCTAGTTTTTGTACATTTCCAGGTCATTTGGTTTCTTTTGTACGAACTGTAAAATTTTTCCTGTGGTAGAAGAGAGCCAGTTGTTGATCCATAGGTTTATAAAATGAGACTTTACTGAAGCAAAGGCACTGGATAGAGATATCACATGATTCACTGCATGGTGTCATCACATCGATTCAGCCACAGCATCCAGTTCTGACTGGAGACCTGATTCACCACCTGCCTGTGATGTTGTTCTGCAGCTTCCTCAGATCGAATGACATGTGTTTGCAATTCATCTGTTTGAATCTGCTGCACCCTTAACAAGAAAAATATATCGTAGTCGATTCCATGATTCACCAAGGCGCCATCTGTCCGAGGGAGCCTTCACTATCCCGGTCGTCAGCAATCCGCTTAAAAACACCTGCGACTTCACTGGATATGTGCAGCTCCCGCAGACATATGCCGCCTATAGGCAAATTCTGGAATTACATCCGCCATGTCCTCCTGGTCAACTTGTAGACTATTAATATGATTCATGAAATCATGTTAATGAAGGCGAAATAAGTCCTTGGTCCAAAGCCGAAAGTTACCCAGCAATTCTGCTTCAAGCAATTGAGGAGAAACCTCGGGGAAAAAACCCCAACCACGTAACTTGTCTCAAATGGGATTCATGGCTTTGAATGCTAATTGTTACTCCACAATGGTGGACTTAAGTATAACTTACAAATGGCTTTTAGAGGTTCATTGCTACACTCACATAAGCCCGCCATTGGTCCCTATCCTGAGCAAGATTAATCCAATCCCTACCATCATATCATCGGCTTAGAGTGTAAACCTGCTAACCACCAAAAAGAAAATTTTACAAGTGAAGCAAATCACTGAGTTTAAATTAACTCTGAAGCTTTAGGATCAAATCCAAAGTACAGGTGGCATTTGTACCTGTACTTTGGATTTGGTCCTAAAGTTTCAGAGTTAATTTAAACGCAGTTTTGTGCTTCATTTGTAAAATTTTCTTTTTGGCAGTTAGCAGGTTTACACTCTAAGCCGACAATATGCCACCTTCCTCAAATACATTTTAATATTATACTCTCATCTATGTGTGGCCTTCCCGAAGTCTTTTTCTATACTGCCTCCCAACTAACACTTTATATAGATTTCTGGATTGACCCATTCGTGCTACATGCCCTGTCCATCTCAAACATCTGGATCTAATGTTCCTTATTATGTCAGGCGTGCAGTTCTGTGTTGTGTAACTCTCTCCATTCTTCTTTAACTTCATCCCTCTTAGCCACAAATATTTTCGTATGGATCTTATTCTCGAACATCATTAACCTCTCTTCCTCCTCTCGAAGTGAGAATCTAAGTTTTACAACCATAGAGAACAACCGGTAATATAACTGTTTTATAAATATGAGATAAGTATTACCAGCAATTATCTTGAAATTCCTTGGATGTTTTCTCCTTCAAAATATTGTACATATGACGAGTTGTTTCAAATAGGTTTTTAAATTTGAGACAATTGCATTTCTGGAAGTAATGTGTGATAGAATACAAGAGATAAGTCTTATGAATAAAAGAAGACATTTACAGATATATTGTGTACATTTTTTCCTTTCACTCATAATTGCGGTGTTATTTTTTCAGAAGTAGCCTAAATATTTCCTGCTCTCTGTCACTTTTGAGTTGTAATGTGAAGTATTAGATCAGACCTGTAATAAATTTCTTTTTAAAGATGTTTCGTTTTATTGCAGGAACAGAATGTTTTGGATCATCATGTGACTGGTATAAAGGAGGAATATGAGGACCAGAGCCAAGATCTCACATCTGAGATACAATTTGAGGAAGATCCGGAGCCAATTTCGTTACCTATGGTGAAACGTGAACCAGAGGTGAGTGGAGGACAAGGAATGCACTGTGTGCTCTTCTTCCAGTGTTTATATTGTACAGTAGAATTCCTCGTATTTGACAACAGTGGGAAAAAGCCGCTTCTCGATAAATGATTTTGCTAGATAATTGGATAATATGTTTATATGTTATGTAAAGACACACTGTACTGCTCAAACATTTGCCTAGGCCTAAATCTGGCACTTATTGTCGGCTATTTTGAACGTCAAGTTCAAATTACATCGTATGCAAAAGTGTTGTCATTCATATGAAGATTCTTCTGAAATTCTTAGCCTTGTGGGAACAACTACAACCTATACATCATCAGAGAATGATCCTAATACTTCTGAAAGGGTGCTGGAAACGAGGGACGAGGAAGATATTAGCGTTGATGATGAGGCAAGGGATGTAGGTTATTTTACGACTATTTATCAACATCTTAGGTTATTTAGCGTGTGAATGAGATAAAGGTGATAATGCCAGTGAAATGAGTCCAGGGGCCATCTCCGAAAGTTACCCAGAATTTGCTCATATTGGGTTGAGGGAAAACCCCAGATAAAACCTCAACCACGTGACTTTCTCTAACCAGGAATCGAACCCGGGCCACCTGGTTTCGCGGCCAGATGTGCTGACCGTTACTCCACAGGTGTGGACGCGTTAATGATTATGATTATGATGATGATTATGACCATGATGATGATGTGTATTTCTATTAGGTGAGTTTTATCCCAGATGACATACAGATTGCTAATTCCTATGTTAAAATCGGTTGCACTTTGAAGAGAACAACTGCCAGGATCGCCACCTGTCCGCCGTAAACGAACACGAGATGGCAGTAAAGTCGCTAAAGCTATTTAAATGTGAGTTATGACGTGACTCCTTATGTAACAACTTAATGGCAGCATAGTAAACCTGGCAAGAATTGTTACCATCGAGGCCTATAATGCAGAGCAATCTGGGTTTATATGATGTAGGGTTTTATTAACAATTTCTTATTTCTCTAATATCTTCTCTCTGAGCTTATTATTGCGATATAATACTGTACACTTTTTAATGTAGGTGACATACTTAGGACTCTCGTTTTTAGCGATTTAAACTTTTGCCACTCCTGGCCATTTCGGGATCATTTGTAGCCACTTTTTTCCACTAGGTGTTGGCAACACTGAAATGGAACCTTGTATGTAGTACCAAATTTGCGCCAGTTTGGTGAAACCAGTACGATATTGACGTTAAGTGGTTAACACATAACTGCTTTTATGTATGTAAATCACTCCAACTAGTACGTCGAGATTGATGACATAACTAATATCACTTGAAAATGCAGAAGTCACATCAGCATCTGCTAGTGTTAGTAAAATTGAGACACAACTTCAAATACATGACCTACAAAAAATGAGAAATGTATTTAGTTGCCAACCGCTACTCATATGTTTGATATTAATAATAATTTCCCCTCTCCTATAAGTGACGCCAACATCGCGAGGTGACTTTGCTGTATTGTTTACAGACAGCAGACTGCGAATTTGAAAACAAAGTTGCCCTATAGTTCGAGAAGCATATTATAAATACTGACCTGTCCATTGCAATGGTAAAAACAGTCATATCGTAGAAACTATAACAATTTCTAATATCACAACGTTATTTCAGATGAATCACATTCTCCTAATTTCTTTTCCTCTCAAATTTTAGGAAGAGTGGTGCAATCTGTACACATTGAAGGAGGAAATCAAGGTCGAAGTAAAGGCAGACGACAACGAGATTTTGACTGATAGGTGAGTGTGATATGAGTGTTAACTGTATTTTTCCTTTTATTTCTTCATTATGTTGATATTGTGTTACGTTGATTTGCCTCCTAAGTTCTCAATCATAGGCGTGCAAGCAACTGTTCTTCACAGGAACGACTGAATACATTTTCGTACTGAAGCTGCTGTTTCATTATTCCACAGAACCTTAAGAACTACGATATCATTCCAGTACCAACCCTGTTTTCTATTTATTTACGCTATCTCCCTCAATTCATTTGGCCTTCCCTTGTGTAAGGTCATATTCTGTAGCTTGCATTGTACTCTGCAAATCTGGTCTTGACCATGCTTAAATAACGAACCCTTTTAAGTTTTCTTTCAATTGTGTTGCTGTAACAGTATATTTTAACTCCATATGTAGATGAAATTATTGCGGATCATCAGTGTGATTTAGGCGTAATAGATCGACCATTGATAAGAATTTTTGTATTCGACAGATATTGGAGCAGAAATCGGAGTATAAGATTACAGTACATCATAGATTTCAAAAAGGCATATGACTCGGTCAAGAGAGGTTTTATATGATATTCTTATTGAATTTGGTATTCCCAAGAAACTAGTTTGGTCTTACAGTGTATGTTATATATAAAACTCTTTTACTTTTTATATAGTGTGAATGTTCAATATATTTTTTGAGACTATCTTATAGTCCGATAATTTCGTCATAGGATTCCAGCTACCAATGATTGGACTGTGCCAGAATACGTCAGCAATCCACATGAAGAGAACCCGACTATATGTGAGACTCCAGAGGATCCATGTCCACCGAAAAAACCTTCTCGGTCTCATGAAACTGAAAAACAATCAAAATGCGACTTGTGTAACAAGAGTTTTTCGAAATCAGCATATCTGAAAAGCCACTTAAGAAAGCACACAGGCGAGAAACCTTTCAAATGTGATGTCTGTAAAAAGTGTTTCTCGAAGAAAACAGATTTAATTCGCCATGAACGGAAACATACTGGCGAAAAACCATACACGTGCAATGTGTGTGGTGTGGGTTTCGCTCAGTCGTCGCACCTAAAGACTCATCAACAGTTGCACACAGGCAAAAAACCTTTTAAATGTGATGTGTGTAAAACGTGTTTCTATAGAAAGAGTAGTTTAAATTTACATTTCCTCACACATACAGGCGAGAAACCTTTCAAATGCGATGTTTGTGGGAAGTGTTTCTCTAATAAATCTGATTTAATTCGTCATGAACGGATACATACTGGCGAGAAACCATTCAGATGTGATATTTGTGGTTTGAGTTTCGCTCAGTCGGCTAATCTGAAGTCGCATCAACACCTGCACACAGGCGAAAAACCTTTCAAATGTGTTTTCTGTGAAATGTGTTTCTCTCGACACAGTAGCTTAAAAGAGCACTCTCTCAGACATACCGACGAGAAAACTTCTTAACGTAATTTGTGTGCCGTATCTTTCTGCCAGCCTTCTGCATTTAAGTTTGATCGATAGACGCGAAAAACATTTCAAATTTGATAAGTGCGAATCGTGTTTTACTCCAAAGGATGATTTAAAAGTGCATTTCTCACACATACCGTGAAGAAACCTTTCAAGTGCTCCTTCTGTGGTATGTTTTTCTTGTATTCTTTTACACTTAAGGGGAGTGGATGGTATTTTTAAACTCTTTTTTCCTATTTGGTGTAAAATATTAATTATTTGTATTTAGAGAGCTCACAGCTGTAGCAACTCAACCAAAAATAAATATTAAAAAAAAAAAATCATTTGGGGGCCCAGATTTGAAAAAAAAAAAAATAAAGTGTACCCAATGCAGGATTTTACTAAAACCGATACATTTAAACTATTTTTAAAGGTAGATTCATCCAGGTTTTTGCAATGTACTTTCAAAAGCATGCTCTACAAACTGTCTGTAACGGAATGTTGATACTTTCCCCTACGTTTGTAAAATATACAAAATTGTATAATACTTTTCTGATTTCCTTTCTTGCAAACAAATGGACGTAGTTGTAAAATGAAATCAATTAATAAAATTCTGTTAACAGAGAAAAGTTGGCTAATGGTCTAAAGAATGTGTGTTCTAAATTTCATGCATGTATCTTTAATAGTTCAGAAGTTATATCCATTTTTGTCTGGCAATGTAGAAAAAAATGAAGTTACTGTAAACCGATAAAAGGGAGCGAGTGATTTAAAAATTCATAGCCCAGGAAGATTAAAAATGGCGTCTCAACATCTGATAAGGGCGCAAATACCCACAAAATATTACGCTATGCTTGCCACACATATCACAGAGTATTTTAAAGATTTTTTTTTTATTTACTCAGTTTTCACCATAAAATACCGTCCTCTGCCCTTAAACGTCATACGCGATATGCCTCTCAAACCTTCCGTGTTTCAAAAGTGTCCATAGAAATAGCGTAACTTAACCATGCATATACTGATTTACACTAGCGAAAAGTAAACCATCTATTTATGACATCTGTTAAACACTTTTCTCAAATGAGACTATCTCCAATCACTAAATGAAACGGTTTAAATGACATACCTGTGGTAATATATTTTCGAAATGTACTTCACTTACAGCCCATGATCATTCAAAAAGTATTTCAGCCTTGATGTCTGCGAAATATTTATCTCGCATAACACGATATTTAACAGCACAGTCCGTATAGGTCAGTTTCTGTCAGATGCGTTTCGAATTCACTGTGGGCTAAAGCAGGGAGATGCACTATCACCTTTACTTTTTAACTTTACTCTAGAGTATGCCATTAGGAAAGTCCAGGATAATAGAGAGGATTTGGAATTGAACGGGTTACATCAGCTGCTTGTCTATGAGGATGACGTAATTACGTTAGGAGAAAATTCATAAACGATTAGAGAAAGTACGGCAATATTACTTGAAGCAAGTAAAGAGTTAGGTTTGGAAGTAAATCCCGAAAAGACAAAGTATATGATCATGTCTCGTGACGAGAATATTGTACGAAATGGAAATATACAGATTGGAAATTTATCTTTTGAAGAGGTGGAGAAGTTCAAATGTCTTGGAGTAACAGTAACAAATATAAATGATACTCGGGAGGAAATTAAACACAGAATAAATATGGGAAATGCCTCTTATTATTCGGTTGAGAAGCTTTTATCACCTAGTCTGCTGTCAAAAAATCTGAAAGTTAGCATTTATATTACCGGTTGTTCTTTATGGTTGTGAAACTTGGACTCTCACTTTGAGAGAGGAACATAGGTTAAGAGTGTTTGAGAATAAGGTGCTTAGGAAAATATTTGGGGCTAAGAGGGATGAAGTTACAGGACAATGGAGAAAGTTATACAACACAGAACTGCACGCATTGTATTCTTCACCTGACATAATTAGGAACATTAAATCCAGACGTTAGAGATGGGCAGGGCATGTAGCACTTATGGGCGAATACAGAAATGCATATAGAATGTTAGTTGGGAGGCCAGAGGGGAAAAAGATCTTTAGGGAGGCCGAGACGTAGATGGGAAGATAATATAAAAATGGATTTGAGGGAGGTGAGATATGATGATAGAGAATGGATTAATGTTGCTCAGGATAGGGACTGATGGCGGGCTTATGTGAGGGCGGCAATGAACCTCCGGGTTCCTTAAAAGCCAGTAAGAAAGTATGTAACACAATATTTAAGGTCCATAGCGGAAAGTAACCAACTGTAATATTTGTAGTGCATCTGCGAGCAGATCTGAGTAGAAAACTGCAACACTTTATGCATAACCCATCCATCGTTCTACATGACAATGCTAGGGCGCATACAGCAGGAGTTGTGTCTGAATTGTTGAATTGTTGAGGCTGAGAAGTGATTTATCATCGTCGTATTCTCCGAATATAAAGTTCTGCTACTTCGATCTAATCCCTAAGATGGACTTACTTCGCAGGATTCGGTTCTGAATAGTTGAACACTTTTTGCAGACAACCGATCATTAAGCAGTGCCAATGGTATCCAACTGCTTCCGCAATGCTGGGAACATGTTATACGCAACGCTTGTGGCTACATCGAATGCTTGTAAAATTTATAAGCATGTAAGTATGCTTTGTCTCGAGAAAAAAAAAATAGTTGCGAGAACTAAAAAAATCATCTTGTGTATTTATTATGTAGAATAAAAATGTGAGAAAATAAATAGATTTTAGAAAATTTATTTTACTAAATGTAAGATCGATGTCATCAGTTTCCTAATGTCATAACTTTGCACGTCAATAGTGGGTCCATATAAAAAATATGATCTTCATACGAGGGGGATCCAGGAAATAACGACCGTTTTGTTGTAATAATTAAAAAATATATATATTTATTTGAAAAAACAAAGTCTGTTACATAACTGAAACTTCCTTTACTTCTCTACATAATCACCACCTACATTTAAACATTTGTCGTATCTGTTCACTAGCTTTAGAATTCCCGTGTTATACTCCTCTGCCGCCAGTTCATTAAGCCAGGTGTTCACTTGTTTCTTCAACTCTTCATCACTTCCAAAACGCGTACCACCCAGAAAGTCTTTCAGCTTTGTGAAAAGGTGAAAATCGCTAGGAGCAAGGTCTGGACTATAGGGCGGATGATCAACCAACCGAATTGATCCAGCAATTCTCGAGTTGAAGCAGCAGTGTGCGGGCGGGCACAGATTTTGTGGTAGCCAAGATGTTGCTCACAATTTCACCAAGCAAAGAACGAGAAATGTCAGGAAAGGAAATATGCAATTCGTCGAGTGATGTGCGCCTGTCTTGCAAGATTATGTCGTTCACTTTAGTCTTCAGGTCTTCAGTAATGAGTGATGGGCGTCCGGGTCGAGTTTCATCGTGGACATTTGTTCGCCCATTGTTGAACATTTCGCACCATTTTCTCACATTTCTTTCATTCATTACAGTATCACCATACACTTCTTTCAATTGCCGGTAAATTTGTGCAGGTTTCAAATGTCGGGCATTCAAAAATCGAATCACACTCCTCACCTCACAGTCGGTGGGATTATCAATCACGTCGTTCATTTTCAAGTAACAAAATGCACAATGGCTACTTGTTGCAACCAGTACTCACAACATTATGAGAACACATGTTAAGGAAGCCAATTGACCTTCAAACAAGGAAGGGGAGTCAGCTGCGCGGCAGGTAAGCGCGAACGGTGATTTTCTGGATCCCCCTCGTATTTAATATACATAAAGGTATTTAAGATGAAATGTAGTGTATTAAAACAATATTGTAATATAACGTTGAAATTATGTTTTTCTTTAAATTTAATGACGAGTGTTTATTTTGAATATGTCGCTAATGCTCATTAGCTGAAAATACGCACATATTTATTCGTAATGCTCCATGAAAAGGTTCATTGCCCTGCCACCAATGATGTAGGTTTCAAACACGTGCATTTGTTTCGTTGCGCAGTATTCTTGTATTGAAGAATGATACTGTTACTGCCAAATCACATTTTTTCAGAAGTGTTAGGTACAGATATTTTTATGACAGTTATATTGCTAATTCTGTATTATCTTAAAAAAAAGTGCTGATCTCGTGTTTAGAACACGTATTTCTGGAAAGAAATAAGTTATAAAAAACTACGTGGATAACAATGATTTTATCCACATGACTTTAAACTAGAGCTGAGAAATCAATGTAGAACTGTAGATAATGCTTCTAGCTATATTAGTGTGTGAGAATAAGGTACATATTTGTGAATTGTTAACATCCGAGAAATGAGCGAAAATGTAAACATGTACGAAGGGACCACAAAATAACATTTCATTTATCCTCGTTCTATGATATTGTATTTACCCCAAAAAAACCAGATGAAATGCTCGCAAAATATAATGGCATTACTGCTGGAATGTACAGTCTTTCAAAAGTAAAAGATTGTTGCGCTAGATTACCTAACAATACAGACAATCCATTCAACAATGGCAGACAGTGAGAGAGTGGAAAAGTACATAACTTCAGAAATTAAAAAACCGTTTTACTAGGAAGTATTGCAGTGGCCATCTACGGTGCCCGATGATATGCCAATAGAAGACTTCTCATTGATTTTTGTAAGTTATTTGTCATTGTTTTAATCATTTTTGTTTTTAAATTCTTGCTTACTTATAAAAAACCTCGTGCATACATTTCGAAAAGGGCATATCTCCAAAATAAAAAGGCAAAAAAAAAATGATAATGCTAACTGTAATGTTTTGTTATTCTAGGTACAATGGTTTAAAATTAAATTATGTTTTTAATTCCTGTGCACTTACCAGTACTTTGCAGATATGTGCTCTTTTCGAAATTGCACATTCCATTGGTTTACAAGGCTAGATTACAGTATATAGAACAGAACAAAAAGATGCTCCAATGGCATTTGAGATACCGGTATTGTATTGTATTGTATTTATTAACATTCCATGGTATTTATACATGCTTACAGCTAGAATATGGAACAAGTCAAAAAACTTAATACTATTATAAAGTCTTAATTTATAGTCACAGTCTAGATGAAATATATACAGACGAGATTTACAATATAGTCTACTAGTACAACACAAAGTTTTAGTATCAATTTCGTGAAGCGTTATTGAATGTCATGAATTCACCTACAGAATAGAAGGCGTGAGAAATTAGGTACTTCTTTAATTTGGCCCTAAATAATCTTATGTTTTGAGTTTCATTTTTTATATCGATAGGGAGACTATTAAAAAATTTTTACTGCCATATAACGCACTCCTTTTTGATAGCACGATAGACTTGCTGATGGAGTATGAAAGTCATTTTTTTGACGTGTATTTATGCTATGAACTGTTGAATTAGTTACAGAGTGTTCACGATTACATACGATGAAGATTATTAATGACAAGATATACTGACAAGCCATGGGCATTATTTGTAGTGTTTTGAAAATAATCCTACACGATTCCCTAGATTTGGCACCTACTATTATTCTAATTACTCTTTTTTGTAATAGAAATATATTGTTACTATCTGTGGAATTTCCCCAGAATATTATTCCAAAACTCATTACCGAGTGGAAGTATGCAAAGTATATTCTTTTTAAGGTATTGATAATAACTATTTTTTGCATAAGTCTAATAGCAAAACAAGCTGAATTTAGTTTGGGGGTAATTTCTTCAATATGATTTTTCCAATTTAACACATCGATTTTTAAGCCAAGAAATTTGGTTATTCTATTAATTATTGCGCTAGACATTTGCGACGTTGAATTTGGACAGGATTTAAATTGAATTATGTTAGTTTTGTTACAATTTAATACTAATTTATTGACTGAGAACCAGTCATATATTTTGAAGAGAATTTGCTCTGATGAAGATTGGAAAATTCCCAAATATTCAAATATTTCCAACAAACAAAAAGAAATAATTGTAATTATTAAAAATCTAAAGTCAAAAAACTCCGGTAGGGTACATTAAAAATATATGTTTCATTTAGTACATTATTTAATCAGTAATCAGTCTCCCGGTAGCCATATTAAAGTGCCAATCAAAAATAACCGGTAACAATCGATTAACCTTAAGAAAATAATGAATTATCTCTGTCCAGCCTTAACTAAGGATTCCAATAGTGTTTATGTATTCTACAATCTTTGGCCCAGCTTTTCTGTATTCGAGCTGAAATATTCAAGGAAATGGGTAAATTCTCATTGTTGCTAAAGTTCTACCTAGAATTTCAAATACAGTTGATCTTCATCGGGGTTTGGCTCTGCGTGACGTCATCAAAGGGCTCCGTGAGCTACTCTAGTTATAATTCTGAAAGAAATCAATTCAAGAAATCCATTTAATATCTCAAAATAATGTCACAATCAACTGTTTCACTGCAAAATTGATTATGTGTGTCGAAGGGTTGAAAAAAATTCTGTCATTTTATGTCCACGTGTACCTTTTTGTTGGTGTTTATTCCACTGCAAACATGTTGATAACGAAGCAGAGGAATTTATATCTACTCAGATTCCTCGAACAACAAAGAATCTCAAGTATAATTAAATTTATTTTTCTTTTGAATGCAGTAACACAAATTACAATTTGCCTGATTGTGTTATATGCAGGAAAATGTTACCAAATAGCTCTAGGTTACTTGTGAAATTACTCTGTCAACGAAATCAACAAAATATGCCAATTGAATATTTCAAACGGAAGTGCAATTGTTAAAGAGCCAAGTATTTATGTTTCAAATGTAACACACTGAAAATGAAGAGGCACCAGAAACGTTTTACATAGGCTCACGTGCATCAACGTCGGTGAGTGTAACCATCGGTTAAAATTGTCACATATACACTGGTTAAGCATTTTTACGGTGGATCGACCTCGGTTACGACTTAAATAAGAGGTTAACCACAGTAATCTCTAACCGGCCATATTCGAGCGGTTAAAGGAGATAACCAGTGATTAGTAGAGCAAGAAGAGCAAAATGGCGGCCAGAGCCACAGGTGATTATTTCGAAGACGATTATTATTGTACAGTATTTGAATAACTTGGATAGAGATGATGAGAGCGTGAAGTTTCTTTAGTGGAAAGAGAGAATTATTATGAGGAATTAGGTGACAGAAAATTTCAGGAGGGATTTCGTGTATCAAAATCTACAAATGGATCACTTGAAATAACACAAGAACAATCATATTTCTCCTACGGATCGGCTGCTTATATTACGATTCTATGTAACTGTTATTTTCTGTATTTTAAGAGGGAATACTTGAATACCGGCATCTCTTTCTCTATGTCATTGGCTGAACAAAGAGAGGTTATGGATGGATTTTAGGATAATGCACAGTTCCCTGGTGTAAATGGGGTCCAAGATCGTACACACATTCCTACTAATCTTCTGCATCCTTTTCCTTTATGGATATTCCATCTTTTTATATAATACATTTATATCTAGTAATTAAGTCTATCGATACTTCAACCTCACATTGGAATATAATCATTTTTGCATTCAATTTTCCATTTTGTACGATTTTAACCTAACAGTACTGAAAAACAAAGAAATGGAACTCGCAAATATAGCAGCGCCTAAAGGCAAACAAATGCAACGCGAAAATGTAGGATACGTTCATTTCGATGTAGAACATAGTGAGCACAGTCGTTTTTAGACGTTGACTATTAACTTTGCAGCGGTATGGATGCTTTCCTTTAGTCATTTTGTAGAAACAGTGTACCATCATAGCAACGAGATAGAAAGAGAAGACTATAGAGTGGCCATGTTGTCCTGTACAGCGCTCTTTGCGGTGCCACCGCGAAACACGGCAGATCTGAGCTAAGCGCCCACCTTTGTAAAAATTCGTCTGCTTACAATGTTGTTTAACGGAGGTAAGGAGTACAAAAACGAAGAAAAAACATGCCTATTGTGTCTGCTGCATATAACTGCAATGTCAAAAGGAAAAAGACAACTGATATATCATATTTCATGTAAATTTTATGAAGTTAAGTCCATAGTTTTGTTAATTAGCAGCATTTTTTTCATGCATAAATGTGTAACAACGCCCGGCATAAACAAAATAAATGGTTCACTGGTAATGTACTTAAACTAAATACGGATAAAACCAATACAATTCCGTTTCAGACCCAGTGAAAAACAAATAGCAATACAATATTAAAACTGTATTTCGTCACCGGCATCCTTTATTTCTGCTCCTTCTGTCCTTACTGCTTATACAAGAAGACGATGAGCTGTAGCTTATAAGAAGTAGGCCTATTTCGAAGACAAACGATTAATCAAATAAATGGTTCACTAGTAATAAAGTTAAACTAAATACGGATAAAACCGCTACAATTCCGTTTCAAACCTAGTAATAGCAATCAAATATTAAAATTGTATTTCGACACTCGCATCCAAAATAACGCAAAACTCTGGGGTAGGTCGTATTGTTGTTAGTATTTTGACTGGAAGGACATGAAAGAACATAATTGAGCACCCACGTGCAATAATGGGGTAAGTATGAATATATTTCGTAACTACTTACCCCATTATTGTACGTGGGTGCTCAATTATACACTAATAATTATCTGTGGTGCCACAGCCCTTAAAGGCTCAGACAGACCAGCCGGCTGTTGGCCTCACGTTCACATTTCGATAATAATTATACTTTACTGTAACAAAAAAACTGAAAGCGTGTTTTGTCATGTTTCACCCACGTTACAAGCTTGGAGGTAAAGGTTGTTTACTACAGATAGGGCCTACTTTCATTCTATATCTTATAGTATAGTAAATAGTTTTGCAACGTGTAGAGACTGGGAAAACAATTTAATAAAATCATCCGAATCATACTCGTTCATTTTATAGGCAATCTTGCAGGTCGCATTTAAAAGAACCTAGGAATATTAACATTTTCTTCAGTATATTTGCTAGGACTTCTTGTCATACTACATGACAATTTTGCTTAGGTTATTCTTTTAAGCATTCCTTCTAGGAATAGCTCAAGTGTTTTAAATTTAGCGTACATAAGTTTAGATTAAGTTCCTAGCACGTATTTGACGAAATACTAGGTTTTTCCACTTCAGTTTAACTGATTTATGCAAACGAAATTAAGACAGCTGACGATTCTAATGTCAGTTATCACCACGCCCACTTTGTTTTGGGCGCATAAGTTTATTACCGACGGTCGTTCAATTTTCTTCAAACATGGCGGCGCAATGACCACTCTATATCTTTCTCTTTCTAACTCGTTGCATCATAGACTTTACAAATGAGGTGTCAGCTAGCCATGTTTTAGTAATCGGTGATTATGAATGGTGCACAGAAATTACATTTTAGCCACGGCTACTGTTTAACCGTCGTTTCGTAATCTGTGATTACTGCGTTTTTAACCGATGTTGATGCACTTCGCCAATAGTCAGTTACAGAATTGCTCAGGTAGGAGAGACTCATTATTGCAGAAAAACTACACATGTTAGTAGGCAGAACATGTTTTGGACCAGGCCTGTGCGTTAATAACTTAATCGAATCATTGCAAACTAACATTTAACTCCCCACTCTACCTTATCAGCAGTGACAATTTTGTTTCGTGCTGATATGATTGCACAGGAAGGCAAGCATTGCTTATTAATGGATTGTATAAGACATGCATCATAGCTTTCGCCTCTCGCTGGTCGTCTAAAATCCATCACTGATGCACCGTGCTTCACTGTGTGTTCGTGTCTAAAGCAGTGAAGCAAAAAGGACATGGGCAGAAGTACCTCCTTTCCTTTTCTCTTCCCTTTTATGTCCGGGACTGATTTGGCCATGATACGTATATTTAAGAAATGGTAATAAAGAAGTAGAGGTGACATCTAGTAACTAATATATTAACTTCTTCAGTAATAGTAGAATGAAAAATTATACGTGTGTATCCGGGTACTAGGAAAATACTAATGAACTTTGAGAGAAAGTTCAAACTGTGAGGTAAAGCCTTTTGTGCGAGATCGTGCGTATTTGCTTGCTTTCCGCACAAAACCAATACCACATTCAGTATTCCCAACGTTACACACATAACAATTTCCCTCTTCTTACCCCTTAAGCGCCATATTCATTTTACTGCTTTAGGCTTTTAACATATTATTTTTAGAGACGTTTAACATAGTAATAATTATAAATTGGAAACATACCACTGCAATTTCACCTAAATTGCACTGTTAATTATTGTTTTTAAATATTTGCAAAAATTAAGTGAACTCTACAACACCACAAAAGTTACTGCATTTGTAATGCAAGTAACATTAAGGAAGCCGTGAAAAATCAACAAGACCGACAAAATTAAACTTGCCGATGTTATTACTGCAATATGTTATATAAATAATATTGTTAAAATATTAAAATGAAAATAAATCATTACATAACCTTACCGTTTGTTTTAAGTTTGCATTTATAGATTGGGGAAAAAAAGACAGACGTATATGACGACCTGCTGGAATATAGTAAATCACAGAAAACATTTTATAGCAACAATGTTGCAGATAGATATTTTCGTTTTTAAAAGTTGCCGTCATTGAACAGAAACCTAGGTGGAGATTTCATTGCAACTAATTAGAAATTCCTCTTTCAGGTATGTAATAAGCGATCTTCGCACAAAATAATGTACGGTACACGAGCGGTATGTTTGTTTTCATGTTCTCGGAAATTAAAAAAGCTCAACTACGTTTCGCTTTTCAATCTTTACCTCCAACGTGAAAACATCAACATACCGCTCTTGTAACGCATATTACTATATCTCACTAGTGGAATAAAGTAATGATGAATGAAAGCCTACTTTACACACGCAAAAGTATTTAGTAAAGGCATGTTTTTCGTTATGGTCATGGATAAACTTATTTATGTTACAAAAAAGGGGTATGTCTGCTAAGAAGACGTCTATATACCCAGTGATATTTCGAACTCTATATTGTATTTTATTTATTCTCTCTTTTTGTCATTCATACGTTGCCTCTACTGTTACTATTACTACAAATCCTAACGGATTATCTTGTAATAATTTAATTTAATTTATTGTATTCCGTGTATCTTATATTAGCATTGAAGCTTTAAGTTGTCGAATTAGTCAAATAACATATTTTTGTGTAATGCAAATTAAGCAAAACTGCTTAGTTTTTTATACCAAAATTTGAATGTGTTCTTAATTGGAAATTGATTTTAAACTCCTCACCTTAATTAGACGCTTCCTCGTATAATGACATATGTCTGTAACAAATTCAATGTCGAGCCACTAAAAAGTCAGGTCACACCATAATATATTTTTCTCGTACATAAAATAAATTGATAAAATCCTTCTAAATTCGGGAATTGAAGATGCTATTTAGGTAAAGAAAGATTTCAAACGCAATGAAAAAATCAATAGGGCAACATTTGAATGTGCTGACCAACAGTTCACACTAAAGGCCTATGGTATGCTGCAATAGAACTAGCTCTAAGTTCGATTATAGATTTTCCTGTCGAAAATCACACGAGTAAAATGTGTACCTAAAATGGTACAATTCCATTATTGCTTTAATTTAATACAAAAACTAAATATGGGTGTGAGATAATGCAACACTTATGTTCTATTTTAACGTATTGTAAAATATGTTCATATTTAGGAGGATGCGAAGTAAAGTCTGACGATCAAATATTTTACTCCCCCGAATATGTGCATGTAAAATGATTATTTCATTATATTGTTTAATAGAAAACAAGTGCATACCGTATTTTTTTAATTTTTAAGAGAGATGATATATTTTGGAAGCTTAATCTTAGTTCGAATATAAGATAATAGTACATTATGCAACGAGCCCATAATGATAGTAATTACGAAGCGAGTATGGATGTTATGGAAACGAGTGCAAGCGAGTTTCAGCGTGCTTTAAAATTTTATAATAACGAGTCTTCTGTAATTATGACATTATAGACGAGTTTCATACGACTTTTTATGCTCGACCCTATTTCTAACTTCAAATTATTATTCAGATATATACATTTTATTTGTATCTGACAAGGTCGGAGGTGACCTTGTTCTAGGTCGTGAATTGTGAGATGTGCGCAGACGCGAAAGTATTGATTTTTAACAAGGAACAATAATGTCATTGACCTTGATGTAATCCCGTTAAACTTGGTATAACCTTGATTATTGAATTCGACATTGAAAAACGAGATGACAAATTGAATTTATTTGAATATTATTTACAATTAACGCTAATTATTATAGACTGTGGTATAACCTTGATTATTGAATTCGACATTGAAAAACGAGATGACAAATTGAATTTATTTGAATATTATTTACAATTAACGCTAATTATTATAGTGACAGAACATAACCTTCTGCAATCGTATTGGATTTCCAGCCTCCGTGACTTTTCCCTGATTCTCTTTCGATTGCATATCCGAGAATAATCGATACTTGCGGTTTTATAACGGTACAAAGCTGACTTGCCATTGGCTGAACACCTGTAAGCTGAGTTGTCATTGGCTGAACACCTGTACTTTAATGAGTAGGTGTACTTTAATGGCATGCATTAAAGGACTGCTGCCAGGTGTATAATTACTACATTTCGGCATGGTCGAGCATAAAAGATCTTTAATGTTTTCAAGTTTCTGTTCAACTTATAGTAATTCAGTCCTTATTGCATTTCTTAGTTTATTTCTCGTAAATCATGCCTGTATAATTTAAGAGCCACTTGATATCTCATAAGTAACCACTAAACGCATTGGTCGTCAGCACTAGCTGAAATGGGTAAAGGATATTCGATGCAACATCTATGCCCCGTCGTGGAGCAGGCAGAGAGGGAGAAAGTATACTACATTTCAGCATGGTCGAGCATAAAAGATCTTTAATGTTTTCAAGTTTCTGTTCAACTTATAGTACTTCAGTCCATTGCATTTCTTAGTTTATTTCTCGTAAATCATGCCTGTATAATTCTATAAGTAACCACAAAACGCATTGGTCGTCAGCACTAGCTGAAATGGGTAAAGGATATTCGATGCAACATCTATGCCCCATCGTGGAGCAGGCAGAGAGGGAGAAAGTATACCCTCTAGCAGCTACGGATTCACCATAGTGCAATCTCTTATCCGCGGGTAAATGACCCTAGCGCGAGGGTGCTCTCTGCTGATGACCGCTGCACTAGAGGAACATTAAAGATCAGCAATATGTGGTTATATTGCCCACAAGTTTAGAACGTAGATTTTTATTTTATGATGTGATTTTTCCATATTATGAAGTTTTTCAGTGTTTAGAATTGTACGTCCTTCGTAATTCCATGTTAAATATCTATATGCACAACGAAGCTGTAATTTAAAAAATGAAGATAATTCGTGATCTGGAATCACGGCAGCCTTGAACACACAGCATGTTGAACATGCAGGTAAATCAATTTTACACTTCATCGTAGTAGTATTGAATTTGGTGAATATTTCACACTGGACTCTGGAAAAAGGTATAATAAAAACATATTTCATGTTAGAATGAGCATCTATATTATCCATCTTTTTAGTTGACAAGATTTTCCGCACTCTTCAGGATATGAAGTTTGTAATGTGTATAATCCGTACTTCAATTCAATAACCAGGTGAAATAGGCTAATTCAGCTAAAATAATTTCACTTAGGAATATAATTTATGGTGAATACTTTCATGTCTTAATAGTTGACTAATTTGAGCTTAGTATGAGCCGTCTTCAGAACTAGTGAGGTCCTTGCAGCTTCGAGTTTCTACAGTGTTGTTTTGATGAGGGGGTGTTCTGAAATTCAGTTATGTCTTTTTGTTTTTTATGTTTGTATATTTGGTAGTTATGGTGTGTTTAGTTTCTGGTTTTTCGGTTGGACATGTAGAATTTCCATGTCTGTGTCTGTGTTGCTGTAGGGGTGTTTGGCGCTTGTGATGTGTTCTACGTACGTAGATGGGTTGAATGATTTAGTTATGGCTGTGATATGTTCTTTGTAACATCTTTGAAATGATCTCCCTGTCTCTCCGATGTAGTAGTTGTTCCAGTTATATTGCATATGAGTTTATGTAGGTAGATGTACATCTGTTAAGTTGTATTTGTCAGTTTGTGTGTTGAGGTGCTTTCGTAGGGTATTTTGTGTTCTATATGAGATGATGTAGTTTAATTTCCTGAATGAAGATGCGATTTTGTGTGTTTTTGTTTCTGTTTGTTAGTGTGATTTACCGTATTTTTGTTCTTGTATGTGTGTTATTTTTCTTGTAATTAGGTATTGTATTTTTTATGTTGTGGTTGTATTCCTTTTATTGTGGTTATATATTTCTTCTTTGTAGTCTTGCAGGCTCATTGAGATCTTCAGTAGTCTGTGTACCATAGCTCGAAATTGTGATCACCATAAATTATATTCGTAAGTGATATACTACCGTTAAAAGTTGTGTAAACAAGTTGTATAAAATTATTTACAGGATATTCACTTTTGCAGATGTTACATGTTTTACTGAATTTATGCGTTTAAAAAAGGAATACACTTGTCATAATGTACATACTTTTGTAATTAACACCACTATATTATAATCCCTTTGGTCTAAATTTTCTACAGATTATCTCACGCATGTTTCGTGTGTAATGCATAACTGGGCAAATGTCTATTTAGGAATACTTTATTCTATGTGTGTTTACCGGCAAATTTATTATCCACCTCTAAACCAGGAAACGTTTTATTTGAGAAATTATGTATTACCTATGTAATAATGTAGGAAAGCAGAACATTGACATTATATGAACTAAATTTGATTACTCAGATTTCATCAACGTTAAGTGGTAGATTATATGCAGTAAATCCTTCATTGTTATATTTAACATTGTATCAGAAGCCTTTAAAAAGAAAGCGATCGTGTTCTTTACTCGAGATAATGGCATCTCTCTCATTTGCAAACATGATTATGCGTTGATTAAATCATGTTTGAGACTAAACCATTAGTACAAATTTGAAACAGTAATTTACCTAAAGTAGATCTGTAGGGAACTCAATCTTTACTTTATCGAAATTCTGAGTGAGTAACTTTGCTAAATTGATTTACCATTGATAATATCTATAGAATTGCACTCAACTTCGTTTCTTAGAATTATTGTTATTTTTTTCTACATCTTATCGGTAGGCCTAATACTTTCCAGATGGTGTATCTGAAACAAGATTTGAATTTTGTCAGAGAAAGTTTAATTCCATGACATTTGTATTTATGCGCGCACATACACAAACACATCAGGGAAATGTGAACTTGCGAATATCCAAGCGTAATATTCGTATTGACTCCCTCATGAATACTAAGGATAGTAGATAGCGTGGTATATGGACATTTTGAACGACCAGTAAAAGTAAACACAATTTTATTTTCAATTGCGGCAAATACACTCAGGGACAAAAAAAAAACCGGACACTTCAATATTTGCTGGTATTTTGCAAAACATTATCTTCTCATACAATATTATGGTAGCCATCTGTTGTTATGGAGACGTGTATACATTGTTGATTATTTTTTGTTTTATAAACAAGCCATTACAACCAAATATTCCAATTTTGCTTTCGGAGTCTCAGCTATAGCAATTTAGTCTCAACCATTTTGTGCCTCATTATCGTTATCATTCGTTATTTCTTTATTTTTACATTTTTTGAGTTTAAGTGGGGTTGTAACATTTGTCTTAAAATAAGATGCGACCTGAAGATGTGGCTCGAGCTGTAGCCCTTTACGATGATGGACGCATGTACGTTACATTGCAAATGTTATGAATATAGCTAGAAGCACAACCCATGATGCCATAAAACGGTACAGAGAGACCCTAGAATATACCAGAAGACCAGGTTCGGGGTCGTCCAAGAGCTACAAATCCAAATGAAGACAGGTATATGGTGTTGAGAGTTCTTAGGGATCGCAACCTGCCAGCTACTAGTGTAGCCCAGCAATTTGTTAACATGCATGGACGCCCAATTTCGGCCAAAACAGTTAGAAGGAGGTTGAAAGCAAGTGGACTGATATCAAGTAGACCTGCAACTGGTCCCAGACTTCTCAGGATGCATCGAGTTGAACGACTGCATTTTGCAAATGATCACAGGGATTGGAGAAATGGACAGTGGAGCTGTGTTCTGTTCACCGATGAGTCCCGTTTCAATCTGTGCTCACCTGATGGACGTGAAAGAGTTTGGAGAAGGAGGGGAGAACGATTTTCACAGTGTTGCATTTCCGAAAATGTGCCATATGGAGGTGGTGGAGTGATGGTTTGGGCAGGAGTGTGTACGGATGCTCGTAGAGTTGGTTTTTGTTGAAAATGGAAGACTAACAGCTGATAGGTATATAAATGAATGTTTGGCTGATCATGTGCCATTTGGCCAATTTGTAGGCGATAATTTTGTTTTAATGCATGATAATGCATGGCCGCATATTGCCCATGCGGTCGGAGATTATCTCCAAGAAGTGGGAATCCATGTTCTTCCATGGCCAGCAAGGAGTCCAGACATGAATTCAATTGAACACGTGTGGGACATGCTGGGATGGCGTGTTAAGAATAGACGACGAGACCAGAATCGTTACAAGAGTTGAGGCAGCACTTGGCGAAGAATGGGAACTTATTCCTCAAGAAGACATTGCTAACCAAATTGAGAGCATGCCAAGACGTATGAATGCAGTTATTCAAGCCAGAGGGGGTAATACCCGTTACTAAAAAGAGTTTTTAATGTTTAAGGCACCATAAAATGAAAAAACAGACCAAACAATGCCATAGTTATACGCCCTTTGTAATTTTTTGTAAATTTTCTCATCGGAGATTTCTTTTTTTTTTTTTTCAAATGTTGTCGTATAAGGTGCTAAATGAAACATTATTTTGTTTAAATGGGTTTTGTTTCATTTTGAAATAATTGGCAACAAAATACAAGCAAATATAAAAGTGTCCGGTTTTTTGTTGTCCCTGAGTGTAATATATACTGCCAAAAGCAAGTCGAAAAATGTGGTTGAAAAGTTTCAGGGCGAACATAACCTAAACTAAACGAAGATTACATAGTTTAATTTCCTGATAGTGAAGTGTAGTTTAAAACATAGCTGAATGGAAATCACAGTAAGGAATAGAGAAATAGTGGAGACGAATCGTATCGATAAACTAAATAATTACGGGATTTTCCATTGCTTTATACATATATATCCAAAAAAAAAAGTTTTGTAACACAAAGGTCAGATTTTGCAAATAAATTTCATTTTCATAATCATCTCTTTCAGTTGTGATGGATGCGATCAAGACTGAACCTGAAGTTGATCCTTTAGCAATACAAACAAATGATGACGCATATACGGAGGAGAGTAAACCTTTATCACAGGTAAAGATTCAATCATTACTTTATTAACTCTGTGGCATTTATAGCTATTTTCCATGCTACAGAAAACTGTATGTCACTCACATTACATTCTATAGACTAGTTTTAAATTATAGCAAACCAAGGCTAGAACTCCTCGTCTTATTACCCATAATGTCATGTAGTATGTTTATTTTATACTACAGAGTCATTCCAATCAGTAGAGGGCGAAAATGGGGTCAACACTCTGATCTTCATCTTAGAAGCATTTCAGGTACTTGTAATAAACAAAATAATGAGCCAAGAATCAGTCAGTGTTGCATTTATTCTACTCTTTGTGGTCGTTACAAACTGCCATTCCTCTCGGCACATCAATATTGGCAGTAAAGCTTTGGATAGCATAGCATAGAAAATGGTCGAAGATCATTAGGAACGTTAGAACGAGAATATATGAAGAAAAATAGTTGCGTTTGTGTGGTGTATCATTGTTGCTGTTATTGCGAGTTTAAAAGTGTAATTATCTCCGTGGTGAAGTACCATCTTTCCGAAAGAAATGCTTAAAGACAAATATATTACATATTATTAACTCTGTGATTAAAGAAGCATGGCTTCTGAGTGCTGCAACATGAAAAGATGGCAAGGAATATTTAAGATGGGGAAAGAAGAATTGTCTATGTGGCAACCGAGCATCTACTGCCAGCAACATGACGTTATTTCCTGTGTAGTCACTTCATAAAGTTGAAACTACTATACAAGTGAGCCAACGATATGTGTAATAGTTGCTCAGATATAAGACGTGGGTATAAAATACTAGAGTCGACGGCATTTGGGAAGGGGGTCGTCTGTTATATGCGCCGTAGTATTTAGTAGTAGTAGTAGTATTTATTTATTTAACCTGGTAGAGATAAGGCCGTCAGGCCTTCTCTGCCCCTCTACCAGGAGATTCCAACTACAATATCAACAATAAAATTACAATTAGTATTAAATTTACAATTACAATTACAAATAATATTACAATTACTATTAAATTTACAATTACAATAAAATCAAAGTACGAAAAGATTACCTGAATAATTAAAGCTAGATAATTTATCATAGAGAAACAAAGAATATTTTATATTTACTGAATTACAAATTAAATCTAGAATAACAAAATTGTATAGTGATGAAATTACTGAATATTGAAATATTTTGTGATAGATTAAAGAAACTATTTACAAGTAATCAATTACTGACCAAGTGCCTAGTAAGTTTTCGTTTGAATTCAATTTTATTTCGACAGTCCCTGATGCTAGCAGGTAGCGAATTCCAGAGTCTTGGCAGGGCTATTGTGAAAGAAGATGAGTATGAGGAGGTGCGATGGGATGGTATTGTTAGTATTGTTTCATGACGAGAGCGTGTGTTGAGATTATGGTGGGAAGAAAGGTAAGTGAAGCGAGACGACAGGTACGAAGGAATAGAAGAGTTCAAGATTTCGAAGAGAAAGAGAAGTGAATGTAAATTTCTTTTCTTATCTAGTTTAAGCCAACCTATTGCTTCCAGGGATGGGGTAATATGATCATATTTACGAACATTGCTTACAAAACGTACACACAAATTATGAGCACGTTGAAGTTTCATTTTGTTGTCGCTGGAGAGGTCTGTCAGTAAAATGTCCGCATAGTCGAAATAGGGAAATGCAAGTGTCTGCACAAGGGACTTTTTTAAGCAAGAGGGGAGATGAACATTTATCCTTTTTAGCACATGGATAATAGAATATACTTTTCTGCAGGTTTCTGTGATTTGTATTTATGGTATGTGACGTCACATACTTGTACAGTAGAACCAATCGGAAAGTTTGTAACAAGCGATTCCAGAGTTCGTTTGTTCACGTGTGAATGTTTCAATACCTTGAATTAGTAAAACTAACATATACTGTGTGTGTGTAAGATAAATAAATGGAAGGAGAGACTGGAAAAAGACACGTACTACGCATCATGATGTCGGTCATCATGATGCTCGCTGCAACGTTGCCAGCGCGCAAGAAACGACTGCAGAAGCATGTGGTGTGGGATTGAGAACCGTGCGAAGAATATTGTTAGTGAAGGAGAGAGGATTTGTTTGGTGTTAGGCTTACAGTAATCAACGACGAAGGTTATTACTGTATTGTGATAATTTAAATTTTCTCCAGCGTTATTTGTAGAAGCACGATGTGGCAGTGTTGTACTCTGCCTTGCTGTCTCTGTCTCTCTAGACGCAAACGCTAGCAGACGACAGTCTTCTCAATTTCCGTCGACTCTAAAAGCATTCCCTTGAATAAAGATTACTTCCTGAAAAACATCATATAATGTCAAAATTTGTGGTCATACAATGAAATAACTGCGATATTTTTAGACTGACATAGATTCCCCAAATTGGTGATTAGAAATTGAAGTATTTCATAACAGGTAATTTCTTGAAACAGTAGTATTTCTATAGTTCTGCAAAGAACAGAAGTACTGCATGAAAAACTGGCCCAAGAAGTGTCTTTTGTTTGTTGAAATTTTAATTTTTCTAGCACGCAACACAATTTGAATGCAGTTGTGTGACATCTAAAACCAATGCACGTTTTTGTTCATGTAAATTGTGCCATGTCTCTACTTTTATTTTGTCTATATTTTTAGGGAGAGTGGAGTGATTTGTACACAGTGAAGGAAGAAATCAAAGTGGAAGTAAAGGCAGAGGAGAACGAAATTTTAGCGGATAGGTAAGTGTTGTGTGACCGTTAACTGTGTTTTTCTTTTATTGTTTCATTATGTTGATTGCATATCAGAATTATTCTCTATTATAAGCGTGTAAGTCCACACCTTTCGAGTAAAGGTCAGCGCGTCTGGCCGCGAAACCAGGTGGTCCGGGTTCCAATCCCGGTCTGGGCAAGTTACCTGGTTGAGGTTGTTTCCGGGGTTTTCCCTCAACGCTATACGAGCAAATGCTGGGTAACTTTTGGTGCTGGACCCCGGACTCATTTCACCGGCATTATCAACTTCATTTCATTCAGATGCTAAATAACCTAGATGTTGATACAGCGTCGTAAAATAACCAATAAAATAAAAAATATATATATGCGTGTAAGGAAATATTGTTCAGATGAATGACTTCATATATTTTGGTACTGAAATGACATAACATGTCCTAAAATTATCACTGCTAACACTATTAATATTGTTACACCGCTACTACTATTAAGGTTGGTTCACAATAAACCTGGAATGGAAACGACGAGGACGACAACGGAAATATTGTTAAAATAAATGTATTTAAATGTGAGCATTAACAATTAACTATTGTGAACGTTCACATTTAAATACATTTATTTCAGCAATATTTCTGTTATTGTTTCCATTCCCGGTTTATTGTGAACCAGCCTTTAAACTATTGCTGCCACTGATGCTGTCGTTTCATTGTCCTAAAGAAACTTATAACCATGAAATCATTTCGAACGCCAATCTTCTCTTCTGTTTACTTGTGTATCTGCCTCCATTCTTTTGACCTTGATTTAAGTTCATATTGTATTTTTCTAACCTCTTCTGGCCTTTGCATCTGCTTTGCAAATCCTTTCTGTACATCTTTAAGTCTTCTTTTTAATTTGTTGCTGTGACAATATATTCTTTACTTAAGATTATGGATCTCTGTTTTTGCATTAAAACAACATTCCAAACATTATAGCTGTTGCCCAGATACGAATGTCGTACAAAAAAAAACTATTAAAGAGGATGATACGCATTTTTAAGGTATTCTTTAGGAACAATGCATTAGTACCAAAATCACTCTTGCCGAATGAATAGAATAGAAATTGAATCGATATGGTCATCCCAGTTTACTTTAGAAACTATTGAAATATCTAAAAGTTTACCAGTGAGAAAATCTTCAACATTCGTTGACTGCCATAACATAATAAAATTTATGTAATTTATTAGCATTAAAACCAAAGCCATTAACTCGAAACCACTTCTTTACTTTACTCAACGAGTTAGGTATAACAACTCATAACTCGTTGACATTATTACCAGTATCAGAGCCTTCTTCAGTTACAAGCCCGAGCCATACGTCGGCAACACTGTAATTAACTGTCAACCACAGGCCGACCATACAGTACACGTGTTTGTGCTAATGTCGATTTTCAATGTAAATTAATGTTACAATATAAGTGTGTGTCGATGGGGTTACGGTCGTACCAAACGCTAATTGTTGATGTATTATAAACTAAGTGCGTGTTGGCGTTAAAAACAAGACAATAAATGAAAATATGGCTGCAGTGTTTGGGAATTTTTACGGTTATTATTAATTACAAAATGACTGAACAATTCTTCTAAATATTAAATATTGTATGAAATAAATTACATTTTATAGTCTTACTTGTGGTTTGTGGTGTATCAGAATTCTAGCTAAATTGTTGGGTCTCGCCTGCTATATCTATAAAGTTACGCCGTTGATTTTCAAGTTCATTGTAAACAGCTGTTTTGTGATCCCATAGCTAAATGTTGCAGTTTTGTTGAAGATTCGGAATGCCTGCTATACGTCAGAACTGTCTATAATTTGTAGATGCATACACTTACTTTGTTGGTATATAAGGTTTGTTTATTAATATTATTTCTTTTGTTAATAAATTAGTTATAAACATGTTTCTTTTCACTTCGTATTTACAGGATTTAAAGTTCACAGAGTTTACGCTAATTGGCACATAATTAATAGATAATTATATGTTTTGTTACGTATAATGTGGAAGGTATATTTCTTAATATTTTTCATAGATCTTTATACTTGGCTTTGGCCTATTTAAAATTATATTTCAGAAAATTTGTAACAAGTAATTTAGGATAACAGTATTGTTATGGTGACTGGCGAGGTTCAAACTAAAATTGGCTTCCTGGGCATTTGAAATATTTATAGAAAACCACGACAGATAATCACTTGAAATTAAAATGTATATGATATCCCAGGCCTTTCACGTCAGAGATTAAACAACTTTCACGTCAGAGATTAAACAACTTAAAGCGGCAAAACATTGTCAATTTACTACCCACATAATGGTTAATTGATATGAATAGGGTACTGCGAAAGTATTTTTATTTATTTTTGGTACAAATAACATTTCTTTAACTGATTAATTATTTTCCCTTGTACCATGAATAAAAAACACGCATGACCATCATTTTTTTTTAAGTTATAAGTGGCAGTATGCAAGTACTTACGCGGTATTCTGAAACTCAAATAAAATACCAATTCAGATTCCGTAATAAATTACGTACACCAACACACTGAATCTTGATCATATGCACTTAGTTTTGTATCAATTAATGTCGAAAATGTACATGTGACAACGAAATCAAAGCACTAAAACGTCAAACGTCACGACTTTATTTCGCCTCTGCCAGCCTCCACTCAGCGTTGCCAAACCTACCCATGCTCCGGCCTAACTGAAGATGGCTCTGCCAGTGTGGTATAGAATTGTGTTATCACAACAACTGGTATAGACTGGCTAGAAAATTACAACATAAGTGATTAATGGCAATTAAAAATGGCAAAAGGCCTAAACAGATCCCTAAATGTTTTTATACACGGTTCAACTTTTCTTTCAACTTCAAACATTCAAGCAATCCATGCAACAGCGAACGAAACGCATTCTATTGTGCATGCATTTCTACCTAATATGACAGTGCATGTGGCAATTTAAAGCTACACGTCACCAGTGGGTGTCTTCTGCGTATTTCTTTCAATATTAGCACGTAGCGAGCAGCTGATCTTTTTAAGTGGCCGTGAATAAAGTGATATTTGTTTTGTTTTCGAGATGGCGCACCTTGTAAGCTGAAAATGGTGGCAAGTACGAATAGCAATGGTAGTGTTTATGGAATGTTGAACCACAATTTTGCGAATCAGGTAGGCCTAACTATTGGATTGATATTTATTATTTAGTAAATAATATATATACGTAGTGAAGTTGACGTTCGACACTGCACATCGTGTAGACACAAAATCTGCATGCATCTTAATTGAACGTTCGTTTTCAACTGGATTCTTTTAATATTCTACCCAGATTGTATGCGTGAACGCATGGAAAAGTGAATCGTGCAGTTTCAAATAGCTATTAACAATGCATACTGATTGTAAATGATCTGAAAAATAAGGTTAAACTAGTTTTCATTCATAAAATGTTGCAATTTATTCCAAAATTAAAATCCCTCATCACAGTACAACGAGTGATATCTTGAAACAAGATACATATTACTTTCTACTGTACAGTATAAATGTTATCTAATGCAGAGTTCTTGTCATTAAAACAAATAACTAACTCTCTTCCTCTCCACTGAACATAGCTGAAGGTTTTCGAGGAGTAGTGGAGTGTTTTCCATAATCTCTCATCCTCACCTTCCCGTGATGAAACCTATTTTCAACAAACGAGGATCTGGCGACCTTGTCACAGCGGTATATCTCTTCCATCATAAATGGAGAAAATATTATTTTACCTAGCTAACCTGCCATGGCATGCATAAGCGTTATTTGTACGCAACTGAAATCATAGTATAATATGTAGCTAGTCGGCGATGAATGCAATGGAAGGCAAAAGGAACTGGCTACCCGAATCCATTATCTCCTGGTCTACTTGCCTCATAAGTGGTGCCTTATTGGTATCACTCGTGAGGTTAAGATCTGTCTACCATGCGGTTGACTAAACAACAATATAAAAATACGGTGCCCGTGTTACAACTGTTACAATTATTTTTGCACGATAATTTGTTTTCTCGACGTTACAGCAAATGGCCACCACGATTGACAGTTGACTTTACTGAATTCAGAGTTGCCAACCTGGATGAGTATGTTGATGTATAACAAATGACTGCTCTAGTATTGTGATTAAACTCACTCTTTCTATGTATGCTACAATCCTACAATGCATGAAAAATTCATATGCAAAAGTCAGTGTTAATTAATATACATTATACGAGACAGATCACTGCATTTGAAATGTACTGAACTTTATTTAAACAATTCAAACTTCACTTAACAAAAAGAAATAAAATTATACCAATTGAACACAAAATATTACAAGTACCTGAACAATTTTTACTGCATCACATTAAAGTTGATGGTGAAGTTTTTTTACGTTGGTAAGACTTTTTAGCATCAGTCAGCTGTTCATTGTGTAATCTACGTACTGTATATTATTTTCAAAATTATATATGAATAGTACAAATAGAACTATTTGTGAAGTATATTAAAAGATCTTGGAAATTGAAATATTACCTCAGCTCGTTTTTCAAGCTTTTTCTCGATTTTATAAAAACCACTTCTCAACCTTGTATCGTAATATACTATTCCTATATCCCTCCCAAATATCTTTACTGTATAAATGTGAATTCATACAGAAATGTTAAAATTTCCCTAACACGTTGCTATATAACAGTTGTTAAGTTGGTAACATGTCAGGATTCTTGCGTTTCATAGCATTTTGTGGATAATGTTAGCTAACTCGCGGTTAAATATGTGAACAGAACGAATCAAGAAGGGTGCCAGAATCAGTATTATTTTACCCGATGTGCTTTTGTTTGATGTAGCGGAGAACAAAATGACGCGTGTAGTGAACATGTAGATAGGTAGGAATATATTTCTATTGATAGTCTATTCTAACCTCTCTTGTATTTCTTCGACATCTTTCCTGACATTGTTTTTGGATATACTACTGTATATCTCTGCAAATGTTCATCTTGTCCCAGATTTTCGTAATAATTTCGTCGTACAAGTTTCCCCTGTGAAGAACGTCATTCAAGAAGCGTGTACAACAATCATTGTTTGCGGCTGTCATTTTAGACATTTGTTAATGGTTTAACATATGGCACAACTTATGTTAATTTAACACGCACTTATTATAATACAAATTCATTGTTGGAACAGAATTCTAGTCAGTGGTGTACTAAAGGAACCAAACGACGTGTTAAGTTTTATCATCCATTGGTGAAACTGGATATTATAATTTTTATATTAATGTGAATCTATATTATATGTATTTATTAACACTACAATTGGGTATACACCCGGTGGCAGTGATATATAATATACAATAATTACAATTACATGAAATAAAAGAAAATAAACGTAAATGAAATAAAATAAAATAAAAGTAAATCTATAGTAGATCCAATAAACCTAGGACTATAAATAAAAACTATTCTATAATAACACCTACGATAAGCAAAAATAATTCTGACTTATAAGTTAGTACTTCTATTTCACCCAACTATTACCAATTTAAGTAATTACATATCACCTTAATTAATTACATATCAACTTAATTACATATCATCTTAATTAATTACATATCACCTTAATTTATTTACATATCAACTAAATTGCATATCATATTAATTAATTACATATCAACTAAATTACATATCTTAATTAATTACTTATCAACTTAGTTAATTACATACCAACTTAATTACATATCATCTTAATTAATTACATATCACCTTAATTTATTTACATTTCAACTAAATTACATATCATCTTAATTAATTACATATCAACTTTATTTACATATCAACTAAATTACATACAATCTTAATTCATTACATACCACCTTAATTAATTACATACCAACTCAATTACATATCATCTTAATTAATTACATATCACCTTAAGTTATTTACATTTCAACTAAATTACATATCTTAATTACATATCACCTTAATTAATTACATACCAACTTAATTACATATCATCTTAATTAATTACATATCACCTTAATTACATACCAACTTAATTGCATATCATCTTAATTAATTACATATCACCTTAATTAATTACATACCAACTTAATTACATACAATCTTAATTCATTACATACCACCTTAATTAATTACATACCAACTTAATTACATATCATCTTAATTAATTATATATCAGCTCATTTAATTACATGACACAACATAAATAATTACACTGCTCCTCCAATTACATTTTCAGTCTAATCTTCTCAACCCTTCCATAAATGTATTGATTTTAAGAGGACCACCCTGAAAGTTTCCCGCAGGAAAGCTGTTCCAGTCTACTATTGTGCGGTTGTTTTCTACATTTAAACTTCCTAATATTATCAGCCGTTCCTCAGTATGATGGTGTTGCTAATCTAGCATTGATATCGGTCCATGCTTTGTGTCCCATTTGTGCCTTAAACAATGCGGTGAGTCTGGTTTTTCGTCGCCTTGATTTGAGAGGTTCCCATCCTAAGTCTTTTACTATCTCCTCACCATGTCCCTTTCCCATTTTGACGTAATTTGCTGCCCTGCGTTGCAACCTTTTCTATTGAATCGATTTGGTTTTGTCTGTACGGATCCCAACCTACTGCTCCATATTTCATAATTGCACGAACAAGAGTTTTGTACGCTATTTCTTTTGAATTCCGGTTAGATTTCTTCAGAATACGCATAGAGAAATGTAGTGCATTCCAGGCTTTCCTTGTGGTATTAATGACTTGTTCCTCCCAAGCCAGTTTGTTACTTGTTGTGTTATTTGTTGTGATTACTTTATAGACTGATATATTTTCGTCATAGGAATGCAGCTAGCAATGAGAGCACTGTATCATCAGAATACGACGATATTACACATGAAGGGAACGAAACTGAAAGTGAGGTTACCAAGAATTCAGTGTCCTGGGAAAAACCTGTAAGGACCCATGAAGATGAGAAGCAATTAAAATGTGACGTGTGTAAAAAGTGTTTCTCGAAACCTTCGAATCTAAAGAGGCATTTACAAATACACACAGGCGTGAAGCCTTTCAAATGCGATGTTTGTGGAAAGTGTTTCACGCAGGCTGGTTCTCTGAAAGTTCACGGACGTCAGCACGGGAGCGAGGATCTCTTGAAATGTGATATTTGTGGGAAATGTTTCGCGCGGGCAACTCACCTAAATCGCCACAAACTCACCCATACTGGAGAGAAGCCTTTCAAGTGCAATGTCTGTGAAGTGCATTTTGCGATTGAGAACAATTTAAGAATTCATCAACGTTTGCATACTGGCGAGAAGCCGTTCAAATGCGGTGTTTGTGGGAAGTCTTTCGCTCAGTCTGGTTCCATGAAAATTCATGAGCGACTGCATACTGGCGAGAAAGCTTTCCAGTGCGATATCTGCGGTAAATGTTTCGCTCAGTGGGGATATTTGGTAAACCATGAACGGACTCATACTGGCGAAAAACCTTTTAAATGCGACTCTTGTGGTAAAAGTTTTGCACGTTTGAGCCACCTATTGGGACATGAACGCATCCATACTGGTGAGAAACCATTTAAATGCGAAGTTTGCGGTAAATGTTTCGCCTTATCGAGTTACTTAATTACCCATGAACGCACCCATACCGGCAAAAAGCCTTTCAAGTGCAATGATTGTGGTAAATGTTTTCCCCGGTCACGTCTTCTTACAAGACACCAGCGCATCCATATTGTCTAGAACCGTGGTGATCAACCTATGGCCCGCGTACTCAAGGGGTACGCATCCCACTGACTACGTATGTAATATTGTTGACATATTTATTTTATGCTCGACCATGCCGAAATGTAGTAATTTTACACCTGGTAGTAGTATTTTAATGCAAGTCATTAAAGTACACCTACTCTTTAAAGTACAGGTGTTCAGCCAACGACAAGTCAGCTTTGTACCGTTATAAAACCGCAAGTATCGATTATTCTCGGATATGCAATCGAAAGAGAATTAGCGAAAAGTACGGAGGCTGGAATTCCAATACTGTGCAGAAGGTTATGTCCTGTTACTATAATAATTAGAGTTAATTGTAAATAATATTCAAATAAATTCTATTTGTCATCTCGTTTTTGAATTCTAAATCAATTTTCAGGTTATATCAGAGTAATGTTCATCTTACTCTGTGCCAAGGTCAATGAAATTCGGTCTCGGAAAAAATCAATACTTTCGCGTCTGCGCACATCTCACAATTCAGGTCAGTTCGCACATAACCATAATTTTGAATACTTTCAAGTTAGAAATATGGTCGAGCGTAAAAAGTCGTATGAAACTAGCCTATAATGGTAATTAATACGCTCGTATGAAAATTATGAAAGTCGCTTGCGCTCGTTTCATAAACAATCATACTTGCGTCTTAATTACTACCATTATAGGCTCGTTGCATAATGTACTATTATGCTCGACCATGCCGAAATGTGATAATTATACCCCTGGTAGTAGCCCTTTAATGGACCTCATTAAAGTACACCTATTCCTTAAAGTTCAGGTGTTCCACCAATCAGAAAACACCATTGTAGCAATATGAAAGCGCAAGTATCGATTATTCTGGGATATCACAACAGTGAAACGTCACGGATGCTGGAAATCCAATACTGTCGCAGAAGGTTATGTTCAAGAGTCGATCCAAAATAAAATTGAAATCTCAAATACAATATTAATAACAGTCGAAAAAAACAACACACAAATTAACATAAATTCACAGTCATCTTCCAGTCCTTCGCAAAGAACATTCCCGCAAATTCATTTCACCCATTGCATAATAAATCACCTATATTTGAAAGAGAGTCAGTTCTGTTACTATAATAATTAGCGTTAATTGTAAATAATATTCAAATAAATTCAATTTCAAGGTTATATCGAAATTAATGTTTATTTTACTCTCTAGATTATATTAGGGTCAATGTCTACATTTTCCTCGGAAAAAATCAATACTTTCGCGTCTGCGCACATCTGACAATTTACGAGGTATTGCTGAAGGTTAGTTCCGCTCCTCACATAAGAATAACATGAATACTTATGAATAATTTCAAGTTAGAATATGGTCGAGCATAAACAGTCGTATGAAAATTGACTATAATGGCAATTAAGACGCTCGTATGGAAATTATGATACTCGCTTGCGCTCGTTTCATAAACATACTCGCGTCTTAATTACTACCATTATGGGCTCGTTGCATAATGTACTATAATTTCTTAATAAAGGTCGATTCACATTACACGGAACATAAATGTCGCGTCACGGACCAGTTACGTGGAGTCAAAATACCGCAAAACGTGTTTTATATGGTAGCGTTCACTTATACAGGCAACGAGTATGTTTTGACGTGACTGAACCTATACGTGGATGGTTTGTTCTGCTAAACTCTAGCAGCGCCGTTAAAATTATCATGTCGTAGCTCCTATGAGAGACAGTCAATTGCACTGTACTTTATAGGATTCTTACAAGTATCTAAGGAAATCATAGAAAAAAATTTGAAAACAAAATCTTTTTGGGAGAGTGAGAAAAAAATCACTAACTTCGAAGTCACTCGTTCAAACTAGACATTGTCACCAGCCAATATGGATTATAAAGAATGCACTCTGAGCGAATTTTCCTGTGTTTTGTTTCTCTGTGAGCCTGCTTTTAGTTCCACTTTCAAGCGCTAGAGGTTAGTGTAATTGAGCATACGCTAAGATAATAATTGAGTATAGAGTTGAGACACAGAATCCAAACATCGCCTACCTTATTGCATAATCCAATAACGCTTTGCTTCAAATAATTTCAAGTTAACAGCTTTTCCTTATTTCTCAGTGACAAACTAGTTGTAATAATAATTTTATATATATCAGATATAATAAATTATATTATAAAATAATATAGTACATTATAAAATTATGTGTCAAATTCGTTTAATATTTGTATATAATATAATATAGGTATATGGTTTTACTTGTCGTAAGAGTTTTGTTTTTCCATTGTCAGCGCTATCAAATCATTACATAATTTAATTGTTGTTGGGGTCAACATCTCAACTCTCATTATAAAGGAACTCTAGAGTCTAGACATTGCAGTTAATGAAGGATTTATTATTTTATGGATCCAATTTATTTTATTTGAGTGCATAGTGTACCGAGATGTATTAGTTATATTTGTTATATTTCCGCTGTGTCGACTGCTAGCTGGTGTGATGTCAGCCCCAACTCTAGGCAGAAAGCAGAATCCCACGTTGTAGCTGGCTTGAAGGTCATTGAAATCAGTCTGGCTACATCAAGGATACCAACGCGAAAGGTCCAAACTTAATTACCTATGCGCTGTTGACACTCTCAAAACTGATAAGCGACAAACTTTTTGTATATTTTGTGTTACATGGGGATTCAAAGCGAGAGAAATGATTAGAAAGAATGGGTGCGTAGATAAAAAGAAATGACTTTTGAGGCTATGGTAGCAAAAAGTGAATGCCACTGGTCTAGAACACATTCAAATGTGATAAGTGTGGTAATGGTTGAATGCAAGGTCATGTAATAAGCCATGAGACATTTGTATATTCGATGTCATTTTCTGTCGCTTTTCTTCAGTATTTCCTTAGACATAGGATACGAGAATGATTGTGTTAATTTAATTTTATGGAAAAACTTGCGTTGAGTTAGTTTTGGTGATTTTGAAGGTGCAAATGGTTGAATTTGTATTCCGAAAACATATAAATAATAATAATAATAATAATAATAATAATAATAATAATAATAATAATGAGAGCAACAATAGTAGCACAAACAACAGCGGTAACTAATGTAGTGATTGTACCCGGAAGCTGACCAATGTTCCCAGATTTCAAATTAAAAATCCAGTAACCTTAATCTGTGCATGAGCGACCTCTTCTGAATCTGTGCCTTTCCTCAGTTAATAACTGCTTAGGATATGCTTGGAGTTTGAAATTAAGAAGTTTTGGATTGATTTTATAGCAACTATTCAAAATAGTTTTTTTCGTCTTCACCTGCGCTTTTGCTATTTTTTAACGAGTTTGAAGGGTATGTTTAATTCCTCCATTGTTATGGTATAATTTGTTAAATTACAAAACAAGGGAAACATTTCTGACTTATAAACATAATGAAAATCGGAGTTGATTACTTCAGTCTCTGTTTTACTGCAAATTACCATCTTGCACTGTAGCATTTGCTTCTGGCAGTCTTACCAAATTCAGACTCTGTCTTCAAACAACTAACACAGGAAAAGGAAACTAAGGATCGAGGTCTGAATCCTTATGCGGCTTGAGAAGAATCCGAGTTTCGTGGATTTTATATATGGCAACGCAGCTAAGAATCTATTTTTAATCCTGATAAACAGTCGATATTAGAAAGAAATGAACATCGGGATTAATATTTTTATTGAATTGCAGTAAGTCATTCTTTTGTTCTCAGCTAAGTTATTGTTGTATTTACTAATTTACTGAATATTGGCTAAGTGCTTTAATACTAGCATTACTTAATATTTAATAGGGAACGGATTTTCAGGTTCCAGAATAATATTAACTTGATAATTAGGACAAGTCGAGCTTTTATGTTGTTGTTCATCGGCCATCCGTAACTACTATCAACATTAACTACCTGAAGACTGGTTCTATTTATTAATTATACTGTGTTCACTGTTTAAAGAGCTGTTTAATCACAGGTGTGTCGTAATTTTTTGATCACCGTGATAAAATCGCATGAGCGAGCTCATCACTAGAATTAGTAAGCCGAGATAGATGACTTTTTGAACTTCTTTATAAGGAAATATAATAATGTCTTATTCGTGTATTTTATATAACATTGGTCAACAGTGATTTTGTTAAATGTAACATTTCTACTGCTTCTTATGTAATTTCATCTGCTGATTTCAAAAATGAAGTCAGAATTTTTATACCACCCTCCATATTTTGTAATTTAAAAAAATGGATTTATTTTTATTGTTATACAGTGTAAAGTCCTTAACATGCTACTGGAAAGAAAATATTTCAAATTTTCACTTTTTGCTTTATCAATTGACCTGTAACTTTAGTTCATTATTGCCTATGAAGTCAGAATTCATAAAATTAAATTTTATTCCTCATAAGATTGTGTGAGTCAGTATTAATTCTCAGTTGAGTTGGAACTTACATTCATGAAACAAATTTCATAACCTGCGTTTCCTTTGCTCTAATTTTAAGTGTGGTAAAATTATCTTGTAAAGTGAAACATACCTCGAAATACTGTGGAAATCACATAAACATTTTTTTTTTATGTTTGTGGTTAGTTAACTCTGAACGCACAGGGCAATTTTTATTACCTTAAACTGGGGTTACTTTGAACACAAGGAAAACTTCGAACATTTTTTTCAGAAAATCATATTTAGGTTTCTACATGCTGCACTTCTTTTAGATGTAGGTAAATTATCATAAAATTCATTTTCGTACCAAATTTACCTCTGTCTGTAACGTGCAGCATGTAGAAACCTAAATATGATTTTCTGAAAAAATGTTCAAAGTTTCCTCTGTCTTCAAAGTAACCCCAGTTTACGGTACACTAGTTAAAAGAGCTTACAAGTGTTATTTGTTGAAAAATAGATGAGGACAGGAACTGGGCCCTGAAATCTGTTGTGCTTTATGTACTAGTAATTCTATTAACTGATTGGCTAAAAGAATCCCGTCGGATGCCTCTTCCAGTTCCAATGTTATGCCGGGAACCTTAGAATCATTCCACAGAGTTTCTAGATACCACAGATCAGAAGATTACAGACAACTTGTCAGCGAGCTGATTCAGAACTATAACGTGATGGGGTGTAATATGTCTCTCATAATAATTTCTTGGATTTTCATATTTTTTTTCTTTCGTCAAAACCTTCAGGTAGTAGTAAGCGACAAAGGTAGGGTGCGTTTTTAACAGTATTTTTCTGAAATGGAAAACGCGCTACCAGGAAAAGTGGAACCCAAATATTCTGTCAGATTACTACTGGACATTGAAAAGAGATGTTTCCGAAGCCAAGTATAGCCTAAAAATCTATTTCACACACATTTTAGGTTAATAATTATGATGCGAGGTAAAATGTTACAAGGTATCAATACTAGAAAAATTGAATTACATTTCTTATAATTACTCAAAATCCTTGCGGGAGTAGAAAAATGTTGAATACATATTAGAAATCAGTACGAAAAATAATATAAGGCTCACCCATTCTTTATCTTTTAACAAAAAATACGTTTAATTTTGTTTACCAGTGAGAATTATTTATTTATTTATTTATTTATTTATTTATTTATTTATTTCATCAATCATTCATTCATTGTTCACGTAATGGCGGATTACATGTATTCCAGTTCTTAATCCGCCATCACTCTCTCAAATATAACAAGAAATTAATACATTTGAATTAAAAGTGTCCTCTGTTTGCAATAATAATAAAATAATAATAATGATAAAGTAATAATAATAATCAACTAATAAGTATACCTCTTTTATTTAAAACTCCTACTCTTTTAAGAGTTATTCTATTACTTCATTGACTACTTTTCGTAGTTTCTTATCATGTAACCCCTCAACATTTATAATTCCATCTCCGTTAGAGCTTTGACTTTCTCTTCCCATCTAATTTTAACTCTAAACAGAAATTTTCCTAATTTATGCAAATTGCTGGCGTTTAGGTGACCATTCATTTTTTATAAGCTACTATAGCGTTTATTTGTAGAAATTTTTTATCCACCCAACTGTTTCTAAAATCATTCGTTGCCTGACATTTAACGCAATATGCATTGCATCTTCAGCTAGTCCACACAAAGGACATTTATCCTTCTCTACGTTCCCTCTCCTATTCTTGAGTCTCCAGATACCTAATCTCCACCATGCCATTCCCGTTCTCTCTTCCCTTGAATTTAGTCTAACATATTCTTCTTGTTCCCAAAACTGCTTCACCTCGCTGTAGTATTTTTGTGATCTTAGGTCTTTCATATTACTAAAATTATCATGTCTTGAAATTGAGTGAGAATTAGCATTTATGTAAGTAAATCTGTTTTGCAAATTATTTTAATTTTATTCGTTGAATGATATTAAATTTCACTCGTGGTTACATCTTATAGGACTCGTAAAACTGTCAATGAGATGAAACCACTCGTAGAATTACTACTGATGATCAAATACAGTAATGTTATCAGTTGTGATAAATAGCAATTTCGTGGCCTTCGGATCCAGTTTAGCTTACTGTGTTTGAAGTCATTTAAAACATCTTCGGCATACTATCGTCAAAAATTCGAATGTTATATCTGTTGCAGGGGTTTCTCTCAGCTGGACCTCTTAAAACAACATGAACGCGTCCTTACTGGTAACAAACACTTTAACTGCGATGTCTGTGGAAAGGAATATTCTCGCAAGTCCAGTCTGAAAATTCATGTACGGAATCATACTGGAGAGAAACCATATAAATGTGCCGCCTGTGCAAAGAGTTTCTCTTGTGTGACTCACTTAAAACAACATGAAATCGTGCATACTCCCTACATACACTTCAAATGCGATATTTGTGGTCAAGGATTCTCTCGTAAGTATAGACTTAGAGTTCATGCAAGAAAGCATACAGGAGACAAGCCATTCAAATGTGATGTGTGCGGTGTGTGTTTCTTTCAGCTGGGTCACTTAAAACAACATGAACTCTTGCATAGTGGCAACAAACAGTTCCAGTGCTATGTCTGTGGAAAATGTTTTTCTCGGTCGGGTCATTTAAGAGAACATGAAGTCGTTCATAGTGGCGACAAGAAATATAAATGCGATATCTGTGGACGAAGATACTCTCAAAAATGTAGTCTGAACATACATGCGCGCAAGCATTCCGGGAACAAACCACACAAATGTGATGTCTGTGGACAGCGTTTCTCTTGTTCCGGTCACTTAAAATTACATGGACGCCAGCACACTGGCGACAAACAGTTTAAGTGCAGTGTTTGTGGAAAGGAATTCTTGCAAAAGTGTAATATGAAAAGACACCTACGCTTTCATACTGCGGAGAAACCATACAAATGTGATGTTTGTGGTGAACGTTTCTCTCAGTCGAGTCATATAAAAGAACACAAACGCCGGCATAATAGCGACAAACCGTTCAAATATGAGGTTATGTCAGTCGGCTGACTTTAAGCCCTGATCACATTACAGAGGTATGAAAATTATTAGAATAATCTTAATTTTAAAGGTTTTTTTTAATAGTTCCTTCACAAATATTAATTGAATTGATGAATATTGGTATATATTACTATATTGATGTAGGATATATTTACTACTAACAATGCCGGAAAGCATTGTTGTACATTGGTATTTTTCTTATTTTACAATTGTTATGGGAATTCAGAAATTATTATATTATGTTGGCGGAATTGGAAACATAAAAAATTATATGCACAAAACAGATGTATACGTTCATTTGAACCTTTACAACAATGTAAACGCAAAGAACAATTTGTTTAAAGCATTTCTTAATTAATTTTTTATGTTTCCAATTCCGCCAACATAATATAATAATTTCTGAATTCCCATAACAATTGTAAAATAAGAAAAATACCAATGTACAACAATGCTTTCAGACATTGTTAGTAGTAAATATATCCTACATCAGTATAGTAATATTATATACCAATATTCATCAATTCAATGAATATTTGTGAAGGAACTATTAAAAAACCTTTAGAATTAAGATTATTCTAATAATTTTCACACCTCTGTAGACTGGCCATGCCCATGTTAAAACATGTGCAAGAGAACAACTACCAGGATCGCCACAGTCGATTAGGAACGACTGCTAGATGGAGATACAGTTCCTCCATGCAGTTCAGTTAGAGTTATAACATGACTTCCTATGCTGTAACTAGATGGCAGCATAGTGAAATTGATAATCCATGTTGAATCTTTCGTACAATACTTTTAACACTTGAATATAAATAATTCATTAAGTGGCGATCTTATTCCTGTTAATTGAGTAAGCATGTGCGGCTTACAGCTGTTTCGGTGTTTCTTCACACCATCCTCAGACCCTACTTGATCTCGGCGTCATCTCTAGCTTCGCTGCCTCTTGTGTGGGTGCGTTCGATTGTTGAAATGTGGTGTCAGTGTGTGTGTGTTCTGAAATTGATCTGTGTGTTGAGAACAGAAACACACAAAAAAACAACACAAACACAAGAACACAAGAAATACATCACACTAACATACGAAAACAAAAACATACACAAGATCGCATCCTCATTCAGAAAATAGAAATGAAACATAGCATATAGAACAGAAAACACACTACAAAGACATCTCAACACAAACTAATAAATACAACCACACAGGCGTATACAAACTCACATGCAATAGTTGCGACAGTTTCTACATTGGACAGACAGGCAGATCATTCCAAACTCGATACAAAGAACACATTAAAGCAAAAACCAGAGGACACAATACATCTACATATGCCGAACACATAAGTAATGGTAACCACACATACAACCCAAAACCAAAAACTCAACACACTAGAAGAATATGAAATATACAGACGCACTAAAACATACCCTGATCAAATTCTCAACACACAGATCAATTTCAGAACACACACTATTTGACACCACATTTCAACACTTTTCAACAATCGAACGCACCCATACAACAGGCAGCGAAGTTCGAGATGACGCCGAGATCTAGTAAGCTGTGAGGATGGTGTGAAGAAGCACCGAAACAGCTATAAGCCGCACATGCTTACACAATTAACACGAGTAAAATCGCCATTAATCAATTATTGATAATAGTTGTTGCCGTCAAAATCTATTAGGCAGAGCAATCTGTTACTTGAGATCTGGGCTGTAAAGTAGGTGCTCAATTACCCGAATGGATTCTTTCGGTGCGTTCAAATTTTTTTTCCTTCCATTATTTGAACTGCATCATCGCTTGGTTGCCCATATCGCCTCTGTTTGCATGACCGAAAAGTTTTTTAAACGGATTTTTGTACGGCCGAAGATCGAAATAAAGAATAATTTCAAGGTAACAATTGCTTGTTCCGAGACCTGGTATCGATTCCGAGACATTTGGCTTAGCGCACCAAAGCTATACCGACTGAGCTACATCCGACACCGACATCCGACACCGTCTCAATTTTTCCCTTCATATCCACACACCTCAAGTGGGCTGACAGAAACCCAACTGTCAGTACACACAAACTCTATGTGTCTTCAGTTGTGGTTTTCTGTTAAGGTATCTACAGTGACATATATTATGCAAATCTGGCTTTGAGGTATAACTCCTTGTGAAGCAGAGTTCAATAATTTCAAGGGAAAAATTGAGACGATGTAGTCTACACCTGTGGAGTAATGGTTAGCGCATGTAGCCGCCAAACCAGGTGGCCCGGGTTCGAGTCCCGATGTGGGCAAGTTACCTGGTTGAGGTTTTTTCCCGAGTTTTCTCTCAATCCAGCATGAGCAAATGCTGGGTAACTTTCGGTGCTGGACCCGGGACTTATTTCACTGGCATTATCACCATCTCATTCAGACGCTAAATAACCTAAGATGTTGATACAGCGTCGTAAAATAACCCAATAAAGAAACTAAAGCATTCTAGAAATCTAGAATAGAAAACTTATTATTATTATTATTATTATTATTATTATTATTATTATTATTATTATCATCATCACGTATTTTAAATATGCCGGTATTTAATACACATAATCATATACATGATTTTTGTTATAAAATTAGAAGTCAACCTAACGGTAAGCGTTCACTATACCGTATCGCATTCATCGGACGAATCGCACGGATCGGAAAAAGACTATCTTTGCTGTAATTGTTGCGTAACCGTGTTCACTACATCGTATCGGACGCATCGCCTCTCGGCAAATCCGTCCACGTTTCTCGGATGGGCAACTTTTCCGTTGCGTGCGATCATGGCCTTCTTTAATAAATAAATTTTAGTTGCTCAACTGTTACTATTATGTTGTGCCATGTTCAGTGTCGCGCCAAAATGGCAGACGGAAAACTTATTTCGCGTGTAGAAAATTGCGAAGAATTGTATAATTTGAGGGGTTCCCAATACGTAATCAAGTCGTTTCTTGCAAATATATAATGTAACCAATATTTCTTTCGTTCCTTCCTCTTCAATTAAGACGCATGAAGCAATTACAAATTCTTATTCTCAAACAGACGTAATTAATAGACCGAACGTCAACTCCTCTGTTTTCAGTCATATCGTACGACGTCATGTTTTAAACAGCTGATAGGGGAATCCGATGAGGTGAAGCCGTTACAGTGAACGCACTGCACTTAAAATATCCGTTGCGTGCTATTCGTACGAGGAGTGCGATACGATGTAGTGAACGCTTACCTTAACACTCCTTCACGCATCTTTTACGTCACGAGCCGCCACTGTAATCCCTTGCTATTATCTGCCGTTGTTTGATATAAATATTTCAGATGCGTACGAAGCCACTTTTGGTTTGAATTTGACCAGTTACCATAACAATATTGTTCTCCTGAATTATTTGTTGTAAACATTTTCGAATACAATTTTAAATAAATATAACTACAGAAAACAGTTAAGAATATAAGCTCTGCAAATATATTATATAATATAAACAATGGAAACTATCCATATGTAATAAAGTATGAAGTTGTAAATACAGTTAGGCCAAGTACAGTATAAAGTTCTAAGAAAAAGTGCAGAAAAATACCTTTAACATAATATGTAACAAAACAGACCTTATTATCTATTAAGTATGTGCCACCTAGCCTCAACTACGTGAACTGCCTAAGTACTGTAAATACGAAGTGGAAAGAAACATGTTTATAACTACCGGTAATAATTAAAAATTAAAAATAATAAGCAAATATTGAAAACCAACAGACTGAGTGTGTGCATCTACAAAATAGATATGATTCTGACTTATAAGAGGTATTCCAAGTCTTCAGCTAAACTGCAACATTTCTGGTGGGATGACAAAGCCGGTATACAGGTAGGTATACAAAGGACGTAAATACATTTACAATGAATCACAATTTGAAAATCAACTGAATAACATTATTGATACATATTGTAGGCGACATACTACAACTTGGCTGGAAGAACATTTCTGGTAGACCACAGACCACAAATAAAATTATAAAAATGTAGTTTATAAAATATTTCGCATCTACCGTAAGAATTGCGAAAGTCTGTAGTCATTTGTTTTTCATTTATTACCTTGTTTTTTATCTCCAATACACTCTTAGTTTATAATACATATGCAATTAACGTTTGCTACGACGGCGAACATAATTTAATCGACACATGTTTATGTGATAATTATTATAACATTAATTTACTATGAAAGTCAACAATGACACAAAAATAATGCCCCTGTATATACTATATAACGTCTTTGTCTGTATTATAGGCCTTTGCTTCACAGTTATTTACAGTGTTGCAGACCCAAGACTCCAGCTTTCTATGTAGTTGACTCTGCTTATTGCTATTATTTATGAGGTTTCAACAATGATGTCTTATTAGTGACATCATTGAGTTCCAACCTATCTTCAGAATACGCGTACGGTGAGTAATGTCGTTAATTCTTTATTGAATTTATTTTTGGTCCAGGGGACATATCTTTTTATTTATTTATTTATCTACCCCTGTGCCATCAATAAAAAATATACTTTAATTATTTTTAATTTGCCTAGTCTTTGTACATAAGTGTTTACGCATTATTCTGAATTATAATGCAGTTCACTAAACAACAATATAAAAAAATTATATTCCAGCATTGTCCACGTTTTATTCTAGAAATGATCGATTCTGTGTAAAAAAGAAATCTGCTATTTGCGTTGACGGGTGACAAGTATATTTTTCAGGTTTGAGGAATTGAAATCTACTAGAAATAGCTGAAAATTATTACTCTGCTATTTGGCTACATCGAAGATAGTAATGGCCCTTTTTTTTTTTTTTTTTTTTTTTTTTTTTTTTATCTTGGGGATTTAGTGAAGTGAAAATGGCAGGCAGAGTAACTATCTCATTGCCCCCATGTTTTAGATTGCTACCAGTGCACTTCATTAGAACCAGGTACCCAGCTTACGAAGCCGTTAGCCCTGTGAATTACAAAATATTTATGTTCCCCTATTGTCATAATTCAGGGTTTGTATCTAAGAAATTAGCAAGTTCTTGTGATAGTAGAAGAGAAAGAGTGGGGGAAAAGTGGTCCGTGGCCCATTTCTTTTAAGGCTCATCCCGACATTTGTCTTATTGCTCAATGAAACCACGGAAAAACCTAGAGCAGGATGAGATGTCGTGCTGACGACAAGCCAATTGGCTATAGTGTGGTCGGAATATGTTCGATGGGAGGTTTTGATTTAATCATTATTCAAAATACACATACATTAAAGGTCCATAAAAAGTGTTAACAATTAGAACAATGCATCTATGCTGCCAATAACGTGATGACCCTGAAACAGAGAAATAACATTATTAGTGCATTAATAGCCTTGTCTGTGTGTAGAGTCAATGGTTATTTATCAAGTTGGTATTCGTCTTGTACGTTGTCGTTCCAAGCTAGAGGGTGGAGTAACGCTCTTAGGTCTTTTATGTTTATCTAACGTAGGGTTGTAATGGTCCCCCCCCAAATGCCATTATAATAATTTACGGTCACGGCTCACTTGATCATAGCGAAAACTTTCATTGATTGGAATTGTGTATCCTATATTCTGATCTGGAAATTAAGGCTATTGCTAAGTGGTTTATTTTCATTTTAATAATTCGTAGGGGTAAGTGTATATGTGTGAATATTCACAGTTGTTCCCTTGGTGTATTTATCATTCCAGTTTGTTTTGGTAAGTATGTTATTGTATAACTAATTATTCAGTACATCACCATTTTACATTTCTTGCGTCTTTGCAGAATAGGTAGATACATTGTATTATATCTGCTTTATAGCTTGCACTAACTGAGGGCACTTCCAGAAATGATAATTACGAAGTTTACAGATCGCTAATAACTGGTTATTGTCCAGAAAATGTACACATTTCTTTTTGTACTTAAATGAGCTTTTGTTATAATTTAATTAACAAATGGTTTCACCTTACATCCACAATTATTTTCTACGTAGAAATCATTTGATAGTTATCGGTACCTGTATATTCATATGCAGTCTTTATATATGTATGCCATTTTCACTGCGCGAGGTGCTTTCCTTTCTCCCCTTTATGCATGGTTCCGTGTCCCAGTTCACTGACATTTTCCACAATATAGACTACTCACACTTCCCGATTCCAACATTTTTTTATTATTTTTTTTTTTTAAGATTTGTAATTGTACTTATGTTACCTACCATGACAACGCGTAAAAGAATATAAAAATCATATTTTGAACTTAATGTTGGTTTCTGAGCACTTTAGTTAAGAACTGTGTGTTCGTACTTATTTTATTTTTGTGAATTTATTCTTTCGTAATCTATGATAATTAATCGATTTCCGTTTAGTTGACGTTTGTGTACGTGGTAGATATGAGTATATTCCCACAGTCCAGTATATACAGTTACAAAGCTCAATACGTAGGGAATATGCATCCATAGATAGTTACTAACCACTAGGATCGCTGCTATCGCCTCATCACAGACAATGCGAAATAGTACCGGCACAGTCTGTTGCTCCTAGTACCCTCAATAAGTCAAGCTTCGTGACTGTATATACTATATTTAGAGACCAGACTGATATTTCGCGAAGGTACATTGAGACTTTTGGGTACTGACCAACGAATAGGGATTATAAAGAATGGACACTTCGCGTTGGTACCTTTGATGTAGCCGGACTGATTTCAATGACCTTCAAGCCAGCTAAAGCGTGAGATTCTGCTTTCTCCCTAGAGTTGGCGCTGACATCACACCAGCTAGCAGTCGACACAGCGGAAATATAACACGTATAATTAATACATCTAGGTAAATTATGTACTCAAAATAAATTTGATCCATAAAATAATAAATCCGTCATTAAGTGTAATGTCTAGACTCTAGACTTCCTTTATAATGAGAGTTGAGACGTTGACCCCAACAACAATTAAAATATGTAATGATTTGATAGTGCTGAAAATGGAAAAACAAAACTCTTACGAGAAGTAAAACATATACCTATATTATATTATATACAAATATTAAACGAATTCGATACTTCCACGTTTTATTCTAGAAATAAATTTTATAATGTATTATATTATTTTATAATATAATTTATGATATCTGAAATATAAAATATTATTATTACAACTAATTTGTCACTGAGAAATAAGGAAAAGCTGTTAACTTGAATTTATTTGAAGCAAAGCGTATGTATTTATTTACACTGCAAGTGGGCAAGCACTCGGTGGCAGTGGTATACACAATATAAACAATACACAAAAAAAAAATGATAAGCAATACACAATAAATTTACAATACCCAATACAATTACACAATACACAATACAATAAGAATACACAATATAATTTAACACAATAATAGTAAAACCTAAATAAAATACCTAATTTTACATTACAACCTACATAATTATGTATAGGCCCTACATAAGTTTCAATAGTCTTTCACTTTATTCTCATCTCACTCACTGTAGAGGCACTATGACGCATTTCACTGACACTTTAGGACACATTTCACTGACACACTGTAACACATTTCACTGACACTATAGAACACATTTCATTGATGCTATAAATTATCACTGATCGGAACTGTTCACTGCACTGTAAAACCATAACTTCACTCACTCGCCTCGCTTCACTGATACAACAGTTCAAATAAGTCAAATAATTACATTATGCATACTTATAAACAGAACTACATTTAAACTAAACATTTCTAGTCTAACCCTTTTGCTATTTTTAAATAATTTACAATTCAAACCAAAGAAGTAATAAGGCTAAATAAATACATGTCACCTTAAAAATTAAATGTTAAATGTCACCTTAATTTTAATTTGCACTTGATACACAACTTTTTAAATTATTCTTGAAACTCCTTAAGGAAGGACAGCCCTCAAAGACCGCTGCAGGTAGGTCATTCCAATCATTTATAGTTCTATTTATTGGATTTTGCAATAATGTAGGCGATGTTCAGTGAATCAGTAAAGAATCTAGGTATTTATATGGATAAAAGTTTAAATTGGAACATTCAAGTTGCAGAAACCTGCAAAAAGGTATTTTCATTAATCCACTCGTTTAGACGATTGAAGAATTTTCTACCCTTTTCCATGAAAAAATGTTAGTGCAAACACTCGTGATGCCCCACTCGATTACTGTGATATTCTGCTTACTGACCTAAGCGTTACTTCGGCGCAGAGACTACAACGTGTTCATAATATGTGCGTCCGTTTCGTCTCCAATATTCGCCGGGCTGATGACGTAACACCATCCCTCGAAATGTTGTCCTGGCTCCGTCTAGAAGATCGTAGGAAAATCCACTGTCTTTCCCTTCTCTTTCACATATTGCATTTCTCCACTCCTGTCTATCTTGCGTCTCGTTTTCAAAATTTATCCACCCGTCATAAGATTAGACACACGATCACAACACTCCTCAGTATTATCCATTCCCTCCCACCGAACATCCTCATATTCATCTTCTTTCACTGTGGCTGTTCCTCGACTTTGGAATTCCCTACCGAGTAATGTCAGGGACTGTCAGACATCAAATCTACGAATAAAAAGTTTAAGAATAGGCTAACGAGATATTTTTCTAACATTTATTGTTTTAATAGCTGTTTCAGGTTTCTCAATGTTTAATTGTTATATATATCACAGATAAATATCTAAATTATCTCATTATTATTATTATTATTATTATTATTATTACTATTATTATTATTATTATTATTATCATTATCATTATTATTATAACTATTTCTTACCAGTGTTTATTATTGTCACACTAACATTAGTTATCCAATTTTCATTATTTACTTTCATGTTGTTTTATGACCTAGATATTAATGTAATAACTATGTAACCAAATGTATTTAATTAGAATTAGAGTCTGGCTGGGCGGAAGAGAAGGCCTACTGGCCTTAGCTGTGCCAGATTAAATAAATAAATTATTATTAAATTATTATTATTATGTTTGGATCCTGTGTCTCAACTCTATACTCAATTATTATCTTAGCGTATGCTCGATTACACTACCTCTAGCGATTGAAAGTGGATATGTACGCTGGCGCACAGAGAAACAAAACACAGGAAAATTCGCTCAGTGTCCATTCTTTGTAATCCCTATTCGCTATACTGACTGTGAAGGAGGCAGGGATACTTGGAGTGTGTGGTTTGTATGACGGGTGTCAGTGGACTGTTTTTGATATTTTCAAAGGACCATTGTTAAATATTGAACAACTGGGATTTTTTTTTTTGTTAAGACATAACGTATTTTCGGATAAATGTATTTTTAAAAATTGAGAAACTGCTGTGAAGATGTCTCGGAAAAGTGACGTGTTTCATTGCGGAGAATCAGTATCAGGAAATAGCTTTTTTTTTTTACCTTTCAGAATTAGGCGTATTTCAAGTTTGATCAGAATTGTAAATTGCTGAAAATTGACGGAAATCACTGTTAAAATATCTGAAACCCAGTGAAACATTACAAATTAGTGACGTTAGGTTAGGTTTGTTTAGATTCTTTGCATACGTTTTTTGGTGTGAAAATTATTGAAGGTTAGTATGAAAGTTTGTGAAAAGTATACAAGTTATTTTATAAGATTTTGTACAATTTAGGGCTGTCTGTTTTGTATTTTTAGAATTTGTAATATCGGTTTTACAAATTTAAACCGTGTTTTTCGCCACGTTTCATATTTTTCGTTTGTGATAAATCATGCAATATGCCATTTCTGAAAAAAAAATGGTAAAAACAATCATGATGGGCCACAGTTTCAAATTTGTAATTTATTTATTTATTTCATTTTGTCCAACAAAACTACTCGCCTTTAACGAAAACACATAGTTTATTCATATCCACCGTTGTGGAGTGATGGTTAGCGTGCCTTACTAAGAAACGAGTAGGCCCGGGTTCAGTTCCTGGTTGGGACAAGTTACGTGGGTGACGTTATTTCCGGGATTTTTCCGCAGTCCATTAAGAGGAAATACTGGGTCACTTTCGGCGCTGGACCCTGCACTCCTTTTATTAGCATTATCATCTTCATCTCATTCAGACACTAGATATACATAGCAGGAGCTGATGTAACCCGTGCAGTTTCAAACCCTTTCTGTTTTTATGGACTTACATGTATCAATAAAATAAAATAAATATTACTACTACTGCTACTTACTGGCTTTTAAGGAACCCAGAGGTTCATTTCCGCCCTCGCATAAGCACGCCATTGGTCCCTATCCTGAGCAAGATTAATCCATTCTCTATCATCATATCCCACGTCCCTCAAATCCATTTTAATATTATCTTCCCATATACGTCTCGGCCTCTCTAAAGGTCTTTTTCCCTCCGGCCTCCCAACTAACACTCTATATGCATTTCTGGATTCGGCCATACGTGCTACATGCCCTGCCCATCTCGGACATCTGGATTTAATGTTCCTAATTATGTCAGGTGAAGAATACAATGCGTGCAGCTCTGCGTTATGTAACTTCCTCCATTCTCCTGTAACTTCGTCCCTCTTAGCCCCAAATATTTTCCTAAGCACCTTATTCTCAAAACCTTAACCTATGTTCCTCTCTCAAAGTGAGAGTCCAAGTTTCACAACTATAAAGAGCAACCGGTAATATAACTGTTTTATAAATTCTAACTTTCAGATTTTTTTGACAGCAGACTGGATGATAAAAGCTTCTCAACCGAATAATAACATGCATTTCCCATATTTATTCTATGTTTAATTTCCTCCCGAGTATCATTTATATTTGTTACTGTTGCTCCATGATATTTGAACTTCTCCACCTGTTCAAAAGATAAATTTCCAATTTTTATAGTTCCATGTCGTACAATATTCTGGTCACGAGACATAATCATATACTTAGTCTTTTCGGGATTTACTTCCAACCCTATGTCTTTACTTGCTTCCAGTAAAATTCCCGTGTTTTCCCTAATCATTTGTGGATTTTCTCGTAACATATTCACGTCATCCGCATAGACATGCAGCTGATGTAACCCGTTCAATTCCAAACCCTCTCTGTTATCCTGGACTTTCCTAATGGCATATTCTAGACCAAAGTTAAAAAGTAAAGGTGATAGTGCATCTCCTTGCTTTAGCCCACAGTGAATTGGAAATGCATCTGACAGAAACTGACCTATACGAACTCTGCTGTACGTTTCACTGAGACACATTTTAATTAATCGAAGTAGTTTCTTGGGAATACCAAATTCAATAAGAATATCATAACAGTGGTCCTCCAGGTTGGGGGTTGGACGAAGGGCTAACAACCCATCACCGTAAAAACAACTTGTTACGAATCCTTCATAATAAATATTAGCAACATATAATGTTGACAACTCTTAAAATAATGATAAATCGAAACATAATCATGCAAACAATTATACTATATTTTTAAACTTAAGAGTGTGTAAATTGATTGTTACTATATCGATTACATCTTTCAGTTGCGATGGATGTGATCAAGACAGAACCTGAAGTCGACCCATTGACTATACAGACAAGTGATGGCACAGACGTGGAAGAGAAGAAGCCTGTATCAGAGGTAAACTAAAAGTTATTGCTGCCTTTTTATTTGTATGACATAAGAATATATCACAACAGAAAAGCCTTCTTCTCACAATTTATAATCAGTATCTGACTACAGAAAATGAAGTGTCTTAGTGTTTTCGTCTTATTTACTGTCATGTTCAGTTTGTTGATATATTTGAAAATCCTGATTTTATCTGTGCGTTCCAAAACCGTTTTTGTGTGATTGAGAAGAAGTATGAATAACAGTAATGGAAGATTATGTGCATACACAGAACAGCAAATCCTTTGACTATAACCTCTTTCTATAAACATCATTTTTTTTTTTTCTAATTTAAGAATGATTTGATGACAAATTATAATTATTAGTATCAAATACCAACAAAACCAACTGTAAGGTTAGTTTATGAAGCCTCCTTTCCTCCCAGAAATAGATAAATTCTCCCAAAGCATTACTAACCATGAGCAAATGAACTGATCTTTTTCAATGAGACTTTCTCCCTACTCTGACGTCATCGGAGCGCACAGTCGAACTGTCAGAACTGTACATATACATATTTGAGGTATAATCGGGTTCCTTGATTTTAAGTCTTAAGTGTAGTTTGTTTTATAGTACGTGCTGACCGGGTTTAAAATCGTGGTTTTGATAAGTTATCTGGTTGAGATTTTCTCTGAGATTACAAAACATTGGGAAAATGGCCTCCGCGGTCTCCAGATTTCAATCCGGCCGACTTTTGGTTGTGGGTTACCTTAAAGATGGGTATCCGGTGTGGCTTAGTGGATAAAGCATCAGCACGTAGAGCTGAAAACCCGGGTTCAAATCCCGGTGCCTGAGAGAATTTTTCTCTGTTCCATTACTCTTTCATCGTATGATGACGCAGAATATCTGCATGGAAATATCATATGTACTTCGGTACATTAAATAATATATATGATAAGCGTAGATCACTTCGTGATTTAAGACGGTGCTTATTCTGTCGGATCCCGGCCAACTAGTCACTCATAACGAGTGCACCTCAGCACATGTGTGGACTTCAGTCCTACGTTCATAGACATCTATGACGTAGTGCAGAGGGCGGCCACTAGAGGGAATCCAAGAGTTGGAACTTGAACTGAGATGATTCTGTCCGACACCGAGATGGGTATCCGGTGTGGCTTAGTGGATAAAGCATTAGCACGTAGAGCTGAAAACTCGGGTTCAAATCCCGGTTTTGGAGAGAATTTTTCTCCGCTCCATTACTCTTTCATTGTTAAAGAACGAGTTTTTCTCATACATCAAATAACCCTACTGCAACTGAAAGATGTTATCGCGCAAGAAATTGTCAATATTCCGAGACATTATCTGCAAAATGCTGTGCATGGTGTCGCAGACAGAATGCTGTACGTTGAATAAAAGAACGGCGGACATCTTCCCTGTCTTTTTAAACCCTGTGATGTGATGTTTTTGTTTTTCTTCCTATCTCAAATATTATAATATTTATAGCAGTTTAATGTTTGAACTGACTTTTGTAATAACATATACATTGCGATTAACAGACTATGTAATTTGTACAATACGAAATGATTTGAAGTAAATGGCCACATTAAGAACTACAGAATTGATGTGGTCCAGCAGATGTGACTTCAGATTCTTAGACATTTGTCGCAAACCAAGATCATACTTAGTGAGTATGTCAGCCAGCACTTAGTATAAGAGAATATATTCTGTACGATTTTTCACAAAATCGACACTTATGTCGGCTTGAGTTGTGATTTCTAAGTTAATTTCTGATTATTGGTACCTTATGAGGGCTGTAAAGTTCCGAAAAATATTCTCTTTTAATTATTTCTTCATTAAAATTTTCATTGCATGTATTATATAGAATTCTATAATTACAAATCCTATCACAAACTTATTTGTAAACCAATGTACTTATGAGCGATCTTGTTCTACTGTTGAATTACTGATGTCAGTATGCCTCTCTGTGCTATATTTTATCTTTGGCTGACATGTTGTGAGAGTGTTTAAATTTATTGATTATTCCGTATTTTTTATCTCACGAAACATGATTATTTATCATGGCGTACACATGTATGTGTGTGAGTGAGAGAGAGAGGGTGAGTTTGGTGTAATGCTACGAAAGAGACGGATGTAGAGGAAGGGAGGACAAGAGTAACCGAAATTTTTCTGGTAATTTTCGATTTTCCAAAAATAATTGGTCCTAACATATGTAATTAACCACCCTGAAACTGAAAATCGCTTTTTTGAAATTTTTGTTTGTATGTCTGTCTGTCTGTCTGTCTGTCTGGATGTTTGTTACCTTTTCACGCGATAATGGCTGAACGGATTTCGATGAAAATAGGCATATAAATTAAGTTCGATGTAGCTTAGATTTTAGGCTATATGGCATTCAAAATACGTTATTTAAAAGGGGGTTATGAGGGGGCCTGAATTAAATAAATCGAAATATCTCGCTTATTATTGATCTTTGTGAAAAAGTTACATAACAAAAATTTCTTTACAAATCATTTCCGATAAGTTTTATTCTTTGAAAAATTTTTATAGGACCGATATTTAATGATACAAATGAGTTTTAAAATTAAAATAACTGCCATCTAAGGCGGTGTAATGAAATAAAAAACAAATGACTTTGGATAACAATATTTGAAAGCTATGAAACATAGCCTACAGACAATGTTTCTTTGTTCGTATGAAGTAATATCGGAAGCTAAATTAACCGATTTGTATAATTAATTATTATTTCACCATTGGAATGTGTAATTTCTCTAGATGGACATAATGCTATAATGTTATTACAGTAACTTCTGAGTGAATTGAGGACAGGTAAGATTAAAATAGCTTCTTATGCACTGAAAACTTGATAGGCTATTCTGTATATTTGTTTCCTGTATTTCTTAAAATAATGTTTATCTCAGAGAATTAACGAGCAACGAGAGTGTATTGATTTAGTATGCAGTAATAATATGTTAGCTTAGCATTGCATTATTTTATAATCCAAATTTTAACTATGCTCAATTGAATCGTGTTAAAATACATAACATACATATGCATTAAATGCAATGCAAAAGAATTGGGTAATGAGCCAAGCAGATTATGTTGCGCTGTTGTAAAAGTTGTTCCTCCTGAGATTCAAGAGCCCCCATAACAAATTAAAAACTTACTTATAGGAGTACATCCGTTATCAAGTACAGTATTTTATATAATATAATATAAGTATAATATAATATAATATAATATAATATAATATAATATAATTTAAGTTATTTAAGTTATTTGAAGGGTTCAGAACCATAGTGGGCCAAGTGCCATTTACTGAATACCTAGAAAACAAGGGTTAAAATTAAGTTATTGCCATAATTCAATGGAAACATATAGCAAATAAAATAAAGTATGTACATTAAATCTAAATGTTGTCAATGTTCATTAAACTATGGTTGCATGTAATAAAAAATAAGAAACATGTTAAAGGAATTGTCATGGCACCAATGAGTGCTCTCTGGACCAAAATGATCGCATTTTAATTATTTAAATACAATTTAAATTAAGTAACATATTAAACGATTTATCTTTCTATCAAACGCGAATGTTCCCTGGATCAAACGTCCTATTTTAATTATGTAATTACTTTATATTTATTTCTAATGGGTGCAGCGGAGCGCACGGGTACTGCTAGTTGTTACATAAATTTTCGCCTATTCTGAAAGTAGGGGCCTCTCAATACTATAAATTACTCATTTAAGATGTTACCCGTTTTTGTAGGAACTGAATTTGTTGAATGTGTCCTCGACTGAGGTAAAGACGGAGTTAAAGGATTACTGGTATGCTCTCCCATCGGAGATAAAATGTGAAGATACTCCGCTGCCAGATAATCTTCCAGTGGTGAAGAGAGAAGCTGAGGTAAGTGAGGGACATGGAGTATTTCTTGTAGTTGTTCGTCACACACGCCATCTTTATACCTGTCTCTCGCAGTGCTGTTTGCCACATGAGATAGCTATTACTGCTCTCAATGTACTATTAATAACATTTGTTATTTCTTTGTATCTTTCTTCGTAAAACATCTCTAGTTCGGATCGAAGACACAAAGCTTAGTGTGTATTTTTCAATAGCATATGCAGTGTGTCCCCTAGTTTTCATCAATATCAAATTTAACAACTCCACATTCAATAAGGTTTAGTTTTGATGGTGATATATCCGACATATGACCATGTCTCTAAAATTTTTAACCATATTTCCTCTCTATATTCAGGAAGATTTTTATGACTTGGATATAACAGATGACAAAGTGAAGCTGGAAGTAGCAGCAGAGGATAAAGAGGCTTCCCCTGAAAGGTAAGCATGGTGTACCTGTCTTTCTTTACTTCATTAAAATCATTACATATTATGAATTCGGTTTCTAATCGAGTAGAGCAATTACTTATGGCTTTTAGAGAATCCGAAGGTTCATTGCCACCCTCACGTAAGCCCGCCATTGGTCCCTATCCTCAGCAAGTTCAATCGAGTCTCTACCATCTTAATCCACTTCCCTCAAATCCATTTTAATATTATCTTCCCATCGACGTCTCAGCCTCCCTAAAGGTCTTTTTCCTCACTAATATTCTATATGCATTTCTGGATTCGCCCATATGTGCTACATGCCCTGCCCATCTCAAACGTCTGGATTTAACGTTCCTAATTATGTCAGGTAAAGAACACTGTGCATGCAGTTCCACATTGCGCAAGTTTCTCCATTCTCCTGTAACTTCATCCCCTTAGCCCCAGATATTTTCCTAAGAACCTCATTCTCGAACACCCTTAATCTCTGTTCCTCTCTCAGAGTGGGAGTCCAAGTTTCACAACCATACAGAACAACCGGTAATATAACTGTTTTATAAATTCTAACTTTCTGCGTTTTGAGAGCAGACTAGATGACAAAAACTTCTCAACCGAATAATATAAGGTATTTCCCATATTTATTGTGCGTTTAATTTTGTCCAAGTGTTATTTATATTTGTTACTGTTACTTCAAGATATTTGAACTTCTTTACAAAGGATAAAATTTCAATTTTTATATTTAATTTCGTACAATTTTCTGGCCACGAGACATAATCATATACTTTGTCTTTTCGAGATATATTTCCAAACCTATCTTTTTACTAGTTACAAGTAAATTTCTTGTGTTTTCTCTGATAGCTTGTTGATTTTCTAATGAGATATTAACGTCATCCGCATAGACAAACAACTGATGTAACCCATTCAATTCCAAACAAAGCTTTTCGTCCATACTGCTGCTACTAGTATTGCTACAGCCACTACTATTGCTAGTTCTGCTGTCACACTAATATTACTATTATTGCCATTATTTTCACTACAACTACTACAGATAATACCACAATTGCTCCTATTACTAAGTAGTAGTGCTATAATTGCTAATAATACTTATAGTGACTCATACCATTGTTCTGTTATGATAAATATTTAGTTGTATTGACTAAAAGACTTATGATTATGTCAATTATTTATCTTGTAGGCAGTTGAAATATGTATGATGTATATGTATAGTTGGTCCATAATTATAAAATCCATAGCTTTTGTCTAAGAAATGGGAAGGGGAATACGGGTCTGAAAAAATTTCCCTTGGCATTTCGCATTCATGTAGTTCATTCAGTAACTCTGCTAATTGCTATGTTTTGAAAGAGTAAGGGATTTTCTTTTTGTATCTGTAATATTTTTAAAACAAAATTACCTTTTTCAAAATTAGTTTTTCGTTTTACTGAGGACATATAGAATGAATAATTTGAAGGAAAAACTTTTCTGGGGCCAGGTATCGATCCTGGGGCTTTGGCTGAACGCACAAACTCTCTACCGACTGAGCTATCCAGGAACTTCACCTGACACGTCTCAATTTTTCTGTTTATATCCACATACCTCGAGTGGGTTGAGAAGATGCCAGAAACCGACATCGAGTGCACGCAAACTCTGTGTGATTTGAAATTGTGGTTTTGTGTTCCTGAGTAGCTCAGTCCGTAGAGCTTTGGTACGCGTTCAGCAAGAGGTTCCGGACTCGATACCCAGCCTTGATACAATTTTTCCTTTGAAATTATGCAAGACTGCTCTACAGTGAACTTTATCTGAAAGCCAGATTTGCATTACATACAGAATGTTTATAACAGGTTACAGATGTGACAGAATTGTTAAAATATGAACTTTTCATTATTTCATTATTATTTTTTCAAACATCTCAAAATACAGCTAATTAAATATATCTTTCTCCTTTGGCAAGCCCTGTCAATTCTTACTATAGCCAAATTTGGAAACAAAGTCATGATGGAAATTTTAAATCAAATAATAGTTTAACTGACCTTGTTTTTAGTAGCATGTAGATTTTTATGCGTGATTTTGTCTTGCAATTTGGATTTTTTTATATAGCACCTATGTTCGTTGCTTTAGGGTTGTTTAATTTACTATAAAGTCAGTAACAGGCTCTGTATTTTTACAATATGACTACTTCGAGATTTTCAGTATTGAAAACTTATGAAACAATCACTACTCTATTACGTAGTACAAGATTTCAACGGTCACCACTAGGAGCACTGGTTTACAGCATTGTTACCATAACTGATCGTATGTCCTCTAGTTAATTAACCTTACAAGTTCCATAAAATATCCTGCAGATAGTTCTTTCGCAATTTAATTTGACGAATGTCTTTAATTCTGTCTTACAAGGAGTTTTCTAACACAGAAACTCATTGGCTTCCATGTTTTCGATTTTGCATGTGTTATATTTCCATGTGTTTCAATAGCTTAGAATGTAATAGATTAACGAAATATTAGAGTCGATTTCTAAAACGAGGTCTTTTCCATTTTTCTGAGCCATGGCTCGAAACCATGGTCTGAAGCAGAGATCACGACTGGGGCAGGTTTAAAAGAACGGCTTCCTGTATACAAGATGGAGGTAGTAGCACAGTCTGGACTATTATCAAAGGAAGCTCAATATGTAGTAAAAATGCAAACAGGGGTAGTTGCCCACCACTAGGATCGCTACTATCGCCTCATCATCGCAGATCTCTCTCCTAGCAGCCGACAAAATATGTTACACTTTCGTTGTCGTGTTCTTTTGGAAAAATTAACACCTTCCTTCCATTATTGAAATATTAAATGCATAAAGTTAATTTATTATTTTAATGAAGTATATTAAATTCCGCCATAAACTCAAGAAGATACCTGCAAGAAATAAGTTAATATAATATTTGTTTGTGCAATACGAACTGAAATTTACTATAATAGCTACACTCATTCAAGATTATAGCGATAATTAACTATGAATTGAAACCAATAAATATTAATTTGCACTTCTCTTTACAACAATAATAATGGAAATATGAATTAATGGAGTAACGTACGTATACCAGTACTTGTAGTGTAGGCTTACGTAGTTAAAAAAATGGGATGAGGTTAAGCAATAATAATCACACCAGAATTGGAAATAAAACGTGATCAATACATTTTATTGTAACCGACTTTTTCTACGTCTCTAGTTAAAGCAACAAATAAAAATAACAACAAAATTAACAGCTATAATTAAAAACATATCCTTCGAACAAAAAAATTAGGCGTAAGCAATAATAATCCCACCAGAATTGAAAATAAAACGTGATCAGTAAAGTTCATTAAAACAAACTTAATTTTTCTACGTCTTTAGTAAAATAACACATAAAAATAATAACAAAATTAATAGCTACAATTAAAAATATATGCTCTGAAAAAAAAAAAAGTAGACCTAACCTTTATTTCTCTGGAAATTTATAGCAGCCTAAGTGACAGAACTTTGACCGGTATCTAATGTCCTTTCGGTTGGACTGAAACATTTTATTGTGAAATTTAAGGATATGGTGTATTCTAACAGCCACAAAGAACTTCAAATTAACAGTTTTGTTTCTGCACAGCATTCTTGTGGAAACCCAGGAACCTTTCTGAATCTTTCGGAAATCGGAAAAAGGATAACTCTGGCCTCTTTCTCTTACTGTTGCTACAATTTATAGCACTACAAACGTCTCCTCCTTGTCCCATAGTATTATTCCAATTATTATATTTTATCCATTAACATTTTCATTATAACCAATAACGAACATTTCACAAGCATCAATGTGAAACACGCAACAAGCTAGCACTCGATAGAAATACGACACAGTCCAAAGTCGACCATGGACAGTCTATTGTTTCTAGTTGATTAACCGCTTGGAGCGCTTTATCACGAGATTTGCAAAAACACCTCAGGCTTCGCGACTGTATATAGTAGACTGTGGTAGTAGATCAGCTGGATGATTATCAAAGGAAAATTTGTGTCTACGAGTATTAAATATCCGGATTAGAGTGATGAAGAGAGAGGAATAATCCTTTGTAACTATATAACGACGATAATTTCTGGCGAATATTTCGATTTTCGAAGAAATCAACGCAAAATTTAGCAAGAATGCTAAATAATAATCTGCAACGAATGCAAGAGGCGATAGGTTGACAATTTTTTAAATCTCCTTGTTGCTTTCAGGAAGTAAGTTAATATTTTGTATTAATTATATCTTTATACCGATAAGACGATATATCTTAATTCTTAGTCTTTACAGCAGTTGTGGGCATTCCATTTAATATTCGAAAATGTTGTGAGCCTACAGGAATGTGAAACAAACGTGATTTTGTCTTCTTATTTTAAGTTTTATGCAATTTGGGCTTTCCACATAGTAGACCCTACTAGCCTATTACATGTGAAAACAGAACCATACTACATTTTAGTTTCAATTGAAATTTGAATCCAGTTAATATTTAGGTTATTAATTCCTTAGAATCGTTTTTTCAATTAATGTTAGTAGTAGTTAAGAACAAACGATAAACTATAACATAAACGCTCGAATTGTACTAATTATTTGTGTAATATCATTCTGGTACCTAAAAATCCGTTCCCTATTAAATACTAAGTAATGCTAGTATCTTAAATGCACGTATATTCCCTAAATATAACAAGACCTTAGCTGAGAACAAAAGAACGTGACTTAGTGCAATTCAGTAAAAATATTAATCCTGATGTTCATTTATTTCTAATATCGACTGTGTACAGGAATAAAAATCGATTCTTAGCTGCGTTGCATATATAAAACCCACGAACCTCGGTTTCCTCTCAAGCCGCTTCTTGACTTCGTTTTAGAAATCGCATAAGGATTCAGACCTCGATCGTGATTCAAAAGCCGAGTTTTGGAACCATGATTTCGTCCGTGTGTTAGAAGTCGACCTTTAGAGTCGCGAAACAAAGTAATACTAGGTGAGCCAATGAAATGGCCGACTTTAAAAATTTAATAATTATTCCACTGATTATTTTGAAACTAAATTTTCACTTTACATTTCAAGTATACACAACAGCATTTACCTGTGCCTCATGAAATTCTTATTTTCTGTACACTACATCCCACAGGTTGGGACCCATTGATGAGAGGATTATTGGCAATTTGTGGAGACAAAAATTCTTGAATCATTCGACATTTCGCTGTGATGTCACAGTAACACATGTCTCATTATTGTTCTCACAGAAATAAGGACCGATGATTCCAAATGATGTTATTGCACACCAAACTGTGACTTTGACAATTTGTAATGATTCCTCGTGCATATCATAAGGGTTACTTGGTGACCAGTATCGAAAGTTTTGTTTATTGACGTATCCAGAGAGATGAAATTGAGCTTCATCTCTCATCAGCATATTGTGGACAATGTCTTCGTTAACATTTAGTTGCAAGAAGTTTTGGCAAAAAGTCATGCAATTTACTTTATCAGCATCTTTTAAAGACTGTAGTACTTAAATTTTATATGAATGTATGTGTAAGTCCTTATGAAGAATTTCTTCGTATTCTGACTGGTGTTTGACAATCCAAGTGAAATTGCGTGACTACCAATAGAATGTTTAGAACTACAGATCATAGCAACTCTTACGGTGTTTACATTTTCCGGGGTACATACAGGACTTCCCTTACCTGGAGACTTCTTCTTTAACACAGGACCAGTTACTTCAAAGTTCTGAATCCAGATTTTTTTGCATTGGCTGATGATATCGGATGATTGCGATGGATATTGAAATGACGTCGAAATAGCCGTTGTGCAGCAATGAATCTATCATTAATTTTGTAATATGCCTTAATTGCAAAAGCACGTCCACCCATCCAACGATCGATTATAAACAAATGCTATCGAATGAAGAATACATTGTTGCATGTAATAATTAAAATACCTGACAACAGCCGAAAAGACACGAATCTCAAAATCTCCCGTTTCATTGGCTCGACTTGTATTTTAATCACATAATATACAATTTAAGCACAGGGTCTAAATCCAAAATAGACTTAAAAGGGCGATTAGGAGCTGCCATCTAGCGGCAATATTCCGTATTCATGTTGTGTGTGACAACTGAATGCGCAGGAAAAATAATCATCCAACGGTTGCGTTTGATCATACAATGATGAAGCCTACTCGGAAAAACCATACAAATGCCAACTCTGTTGAAAGATTTTCTCTCACTTGGGTTAATTAAAACATCAGTTTCGGGATTCTGGAGACAAACAATCCAAATGTGATGTCTTTTACAGATGTTCCTCTGAGCTGGATTTCCAAAATGAACTCGTGCAAACTGGCAACAAGGACTTTAAGTGCGATGTTTGTGGAAAGGAATTCTCTCATAAGAACACTCTGAAAGTTCATGAACGCAAACATACCGGGGAGAAACCATACAAATGTGATGTATGTGGAAAGTGTTTCTGTCGTTCTGGTCATTTAAAACAACATGAAATCGTGCATTTTGGTGACAAACAGTACAAGTGCAATGTGTGTGGGAAATGTTTCTTTCGTTTGGGAAACTTAAAACAACATCAAATAGTGCATACTGGCCACAAACAATTTAAATGCGTTATCTGTGACCATGAATTCTCTCGAAAAAGTAGGTTGAAAACCCATATGGACAAACATACTGGGATGAAACCATACAAATGTAATGTGTGTGGCAAGTGTTTCTCTCAGCTGGATCTCTTAAATCAACATGAAAACGTGCATTCTGGTGACAAACCGTTTAAATGCGATATCTGTGCACTGGAGTTTTCTCATAAGTGCACTTTGAAAATTCATTTACGCAAGCATTCTGGGGAAAAACCATACAAATGTGATGTGTGTGGACTCAGCTTCTCTCGTTCAGGTCATTTAAAACAACATGAAGTCCTGCATACTTCCGACAAACAATTCCAATGCTATGTCTGTGGCAAATGTTTCTATCGGTCAGCTCAATTAAAATATCATGAACGCTTACATACTGGGGATAAACAATTGAAGAGTGATATTTGTGGACAGGAGGTTTTTAAGAAATATAAAGTGAACTTAGTTTCACCCGAGCATTCTGGGAAGAAACCATACAGATGTGATGTCTGTGGTATGTGGTTCTCTCGTCCGGGTAACTTGAAACAACATGAACTCGTGCATACCGGTGAAAAACTATTTAAATGCGACATCTGTGGAAAGGAATTCTCATATAAGTGCAGTTTGAAATGTCATGTACGAAAGCATACTGGAGAAAAACCATACAAATGTTTCGTTTGTGGACAGTCTTTCTCCCGTTGGGGTTACTTAAAACAACATAGGCACACCCATACTGGCGACAAACAATTCCATTGCGTTGACTGTGGAAGATCTTTCTCTCGTCCTGGTCACTTAAAACAACATAAACGTTTGCATACAGGCGAGAAACCATTCAACTGTGATGTCTGTGGAAGAAGTTTCTCTCAGTCGGGTGCCGTAAATAGACATAAACGTCGACATACTGGCGACAAACCATTCAAATGTGATGTCTGTGCAATGAGTTTTTCTCAGTCGGGTGATTTAAAGCGACATAAACGCCGCCATACTGGCGACAATCCAATCGAATGTGAGGTCTCTGAAGAAAGTTTTTCCCAGGCAGTTGACGTAAAAGAGGAAGAAAGCCGCCATACTGAAGACAACCAGTAAAATTGTGTCACGGTTGTATGAATAGAAAACGAGGCGAAAGAGTTCAGATAAATTATGTACATATACAAATAGAAACTAAAGCGGATAAGTCCTTTAAATATTGATATGACATATTTTGATAATTGTCACATGTTTTTATGATTGATGCATGTTAACGATAAATATGATAGTAACTAAGAACTATATAATTTAATGACATGATAATTAAAATAACGAATTTAAATGCCTCCAATTATAGTGAAAAACGAAATGAAACATGTTATAATTCTGAACTGCTTTAATCATCGCACTACTCTCTCAGTTCCGTTTGTCAGTATTCAGTAGTTAGATGAGTGAGTGTAATAAAATGTATGCTGGAGAGAAGTTGGTTGCACGTCCAGTGAAATGAAGATCATAAACTTATTAATCAAACCTTATTACTAGAGCCCGTATATTATGTAATTACATATTCTGTTTCTATATATATCTATAAGAAAAACTAAAATTTCGGCGAATCACACAAAGTGATCATTATTCCGAAGTTTTATGTTATACTGTATTTCTTTATATATTTCAGTGTATAATAAATATTTAGGCATATATTACTTATTTTCAAAGATACTGAATATTTTTACACGATATAGGCCACGTTTTTTCAGCAATTTTCCCTCTAATTAATCCGTAACTTATAATAATAATAATAATAATAATTGATCTAGATTCATTTTCCGGGCTGAGAGGCCGTGGTCTATTGGTTGGTTTTATACCAGACGTTTCGTCTGCAGCTGCGGCAGACATCTTCAGTGGAGTGGTATCCGAGGTCGCAAGACTCTTCTCGGCATACCTGAGGCAACTGATCCTATGGCTGGTTGTGCGGGCGTATTTATAGTGCGACTAGCGGGCCGAGGCCTGTTGTCGCTGCAGTCCGCGCCACTTTGTTCGCTGATCCCGTTCTGGGTTGCGTCCTTTTGTTGTAGTGGCTTCTTATCTGTTCTGTTTAGGACCGGGTACCAACACTTGCTTAGCTTTATGCCTTCTTCCTTGCGATTAAAGTTGTTGTTATGTTTATATATTTCGATCTCTTCTCTATGTAGACGGAGGAAGAAGTGCGTCGTCGTGCTAAAGATGTCCGTGTCCTTGAATCTTATGTTGTGATCGCCCTCTTGATAGGCATGTGCTGCCACTGCCGATTTGTCGCACTGTCCTAGGCGACAATTCCTATTATGTTCTGTCAGTCTCGTCCTGACGCTCCTCTGTGTAGTACCGATGTAGACCTTCCCACACGAACACGGAATCCTGTAAACTCCTGCGGACAGCAACTTATCTCGTTTGTCCTTGGATGACCTCAGCATGTTCCGGATTTGCTTGGTCGGCAGGAAGGTAGTTTCCACTTCATGACGCTTCAGCACCCTGCTGATACAGTCCGTCACATTCCTTAAATAGGGTAGGAAGACCGTGCCCTTCTTGGTCGCTCGTTCCTGTGACCGCATCGACAGTGTTACTCTGGGGCGCATGGCTCTCTTTATCTCCGGCCTTGAGTAGCCATTGGCCATGAGTGCTGTCGATACATGGCTCAGCTCCCGTTGGATGTGTCGTGGCTCGGCTACCCGCCTAGCCCTGTTGATCAGGGTTTTCATCATGGCCCGTTTCTGGCCGGGATGATGATTCGAGGTCTTATGCAGATATCTGTCTGTGTGGGTCGGCTTCCTGTAGACGTCATGACCTAGGGTTCCATCAGTCCTCCTTTGTACCATAATGTCCAGGAAGGGTAACTTGCCGTCCTTTTCCGTTTCCATAGTAAATTGTACTTGCGTATGGAAGCTATTCAACTGACTCGGGAAATCCATCAATTATCGTTCACAATGGGGCCAGATTACGAACGTATCATCGACGTATCTAAACCAGCATGAAGGCTTAAGTGTCGCGGCTTCGAGGATCGACTCTTCAAGAAACTCCATATAGAAGTTGGCTATCATCGGACTTAGCGGGCTCCCCATGGCTACACCATCCAGCTGTTCATAGAATTCATAATTCCATTGGAAATAAGTTGTGGTAAGAACCTGGTGAAACACGTCCACTACATCTTCCGGGTAGAACTTGTGTAGCAGCTCCAGTGTTTCCTTGACCGGTACTTTAGTAAACAATGACACTACGTCAAAGCTTACAAGTAAATCTTCAGGCCGCGTTCTCAACATCTTGATTTTTTCTATGAAGTGGGTCGAGTCTCTGATGTAAGAACTCTTCTTTCCTACGTGTTGTTTCAATTGGTTGCTGAGGTATTTTGCCAGCTCATAGGTAGGAGACCCGATAGCATTGACGATCGGTCTGAGTGGAACTTCCTTTTTATGTATTTTTGGTAGGCCATATAGTCTAGGCGGTAATGCCTCCGATTTCTTGATGGAGCGTTGTACGTCCGCTGGAATTGACGAGGTATTTATCAGCTGGTTAGTTTTCTTCAGGATTGCTGCCGTCGGATCCCGTGTCAGCTTCTTATATGTGTTGGGGTCCAGCAGGTCACCAATTTTCCGTTCGTAATCTTTGGTGTTTAAGATTATTGTCGGCCTCGGCCCGCGAGCCGCACTATAAATACGCCCGCACAACCAGACACAGGATCAGTTGCCCCAGGTACGCCGAGAAGAGTCTTGCGACCTCGGATACCACTCCACTGAAGATGTCTGCCGCAGTTGCAGACGAAATGTCTGGTATAAAACCAACCAATAGACGACGGCCTCTCAGCCCGGAAAATGAATCTAGATCTATAGACTCCGGCCGTGAAAGCCTACACTGCAAGAATTATAATAATAGTTTTATTTTCCCTGGCAGAGTTAAGGCCATCAGGCCTTCTCTTCCACTCCACCAGGATCAAATCACATATAGAAAAAATACATACCGGTATACAAATATTAACTTAAAAATAATAATAAACATAATAAAGTAGGTAACTGAGATTGAATACATATACACAATCACTATCAACTTTAAAATAATAATAGTAATATATATTTATACATATATAATAATAAAAAAGATACTGAATACATAATAACAAATAGAAAAATACATTCTAGTATACAAGTATTAACTTAAAAAAAAAAGTATTAATACATATTATGAATATAATGTCACAACTAAAGGAATAGTACAGTTAGTATGATCAGTACAGGACGTGTTACATTGAGACAATGACAATTACCTAGATATTAGTGTTAATGGAAAAATAAAATAATGACTATAAAATAATAATAATAGTAGTAATATTAAATAAAAATTATACTTAAAAAAACTATAAGCTTTACAATTGTTTACAAAGTTTGTCCCTTCGTCTCTAGTGCATAAATGTAATTTTAAAATTGAAGATAATAATGTATTATGTCAAAATATGGAAATCCCTTTTTCATACTAAGAGTTTATATATGCCTTAAAAAGTTAACTGTGAAGTAGGAACAAATTTTCCCTGAGAAGTTTTTCCTGAACATATAATTCCAAAATAACTTTTTCCCTAAAACCACTTTATCCAATTTTGTGTAGGTGGTGACAGGTTTTTTTCTCGTTGCCAAACTTTCAGAACGGCCACGAGGTTCACTCAGCCTCCTATAAAATTGAGTACCGGGTCTTTCCCGGGGGTAAAAGGCGGTCAGAGCGTGGTGCCGACCACACCACCTCATTCTAGTGCCGAGGTCATGGAAAGCATGGGGCTCTACCTCCATGCCCCCCAAGTGCCTTCATGGCATGTTACGGGGATACCTTTACCTTTTTACCTATACATACTTCCCTTGTCTCGTAAACAAATAATAAAATCAGGGTACGTTATTTCCAATGTAATTTATTACCAAATATTAAAAGTTTTAACATTTTTATAGTGTGAAATGATGTCCCAGCAGCCTTAAATGTTCTAAAATCCTGTCTTTCTCCTTATAGATATTGTAATCATCAAGGTGGAACGTATTCTTTGCTGTACTTGTAGTCATTTCCTTTATGGTTTTTCTCTTACTGTTACTCGTAGAGATAGTTAATTGCTGTTTCGTTGTCACTTAATTATTTTAGAATCTCTGTGAGAGTTACATGCTATAAGGAAGTTTGATGTCTTTCCACAACTGTTTGAAAATGATTTTGCCATTTCACAAACGTTATTCGTGCGATTTTGACCATGAATTGTTGCATGATAACAATTCTTCTGTTCTCGGGGAAGTCTCGTTTGGAGATGACGTCTTCTTCCTCGTTTGGTGTACCAGTGATATATATGTAGTTTTGGAAGTACTCTGCTAAGTACTAAAGTAACTTAAGTTCTTCAGGTAATTCATGCAGCAATTTTTCAGGAGCATCTAAAACATCTTCAATTGGTATAAAGGCAAGAGCTTGAATTGAATGCATTCCGTTTTTAATAATCTACCATTAGTAGCACGGTACATGGCTTGTAATTCTTCACTCTGTATTTTACGGAACACTAAATGGAAAGAGCAGGATATCTTGGTATTAGGAAAAGCTGTAAGTGCGCATTTTATAATGGCAACCTCTTAATTGGACATGATTCTTGAAAAGTTATAACTGCTTACAAACTGTTTCCATGGAAAGAATAATTGTTATAAAAGTGTATAAATTACTTTAGGGCATAAATGGTATAAGGGAAAAAGAATTTTGGGAAATAAATTGGTAGGAAAAGGAGGTATTAGGGAATAATTGTATGGAGAAAACATTTTAGGGAAAAATCCCTAGGGGGAAAAAAAACCAGGAACAAACAATACAAAGAGTGTATTGTTCAATCATTATACTGCTATCGTGGTGAAGGACAGAGTGAAAATCAACCTGTAGCTATGATCGTTTGGCACAAATGACCCCGATCAGTTGCTCTGAAACAAAACAGTAACTTATTTCAGTTTTCTTGGGAAGCTTATTCTCACATCAGGTGATAGAGCTAGCTAGTCTACTGCTATGACGCCAGTCATATCCAAGTTAAAAGATTGGATTTCAATTGACGATGCCTTTACTAGTTATGGTAAAATCGTGCTGTTGAAAATGTGCGTGTCGATCGTGAAATATGCAACCAATAACCTGAATGTTGTGCCAGGAGCAATCGATGAGTGTGTTTCAGTAAGATTTAATCATGTTGACTAAACAAGAATATGAAAATTTATAATTCAGCATCCACGTTTTATTCTAGAAATCATGGAGTCAATTAAACTATGTAGAAAATCTGCCAAATTTTGGCTGTCGAGTGATAAGGGTGTTTTTCAGCTTTATGAAATTCTAATCCGCTAGAATCAGGTGAAAATCGCCTGTGTTGGCTACATTGAACGTAGTTCGGTGCAGCGAGAGGGATCACAGCTCACTTGATCATAGTGGAAACTGTTCATCTATTTAATTATTTTTTCTACATTCCGAACGTAAAAGTGAGGCTTTCCCTAACTGTAGTTTATTTTCAGTTTAATAATTCATGGGGGTAAGTCTTTATCTATGATTATTCACAGTTGTTGTCTTCGGTTTGCTTATCATTTGAGTCTCATTTTATAATGAAATTATTGTATGACTATTAAGTACGTCACGATTTTATAGTTCAGCCTTCTTTGCAAAGTATATTATTTCTAGCTTACACTTTACACTACCTGAGGGCACTTTCAGATATGGCAATTAGAATGTTTGCAGATGGCTTATACAGCTGGTAATTCTTCAGAAAGATTATACTTCCGTACATTCTGCAATTGATTGTCATTATTTCGATTACATCTTTCAGTTGCAATGGATTTGATCAAGATGGAAGTCGAAGTCGACCCTTTGGCTTTGCAGACAAGTGATAATATAGATCTAGGAGACAAGAAGCCTGTGTCAGAGGTAAATTAAAATTCATTGTTTATTTTATATATGCGACATCAGATTATATAATATGACATAAGTATATCGCACATCTCCCAAATTATATTCAGCATCAGAATATAAAAGACAAAGCATTGTGCTTTCGTCTTATTTAATATTATGTTCAGTGTTGTACTACAGTCTAGTATATACAGTCACAAAGCTCAATACGTAGGAAATATGCATCCATAGATAGTTGCTAAACACTGGGATCGCCACTATCGTCTCATCACAGACAGTGCGAAACAGTACCGGCACAGTCTATTGTTCCTAGTACCCTCAAACCTCAAGATTCATTACTGTATATACTGGACTGTAGTTGTACATACTTTTCTAGAGGTCTGACACTTTATCTGTGCGTTTCTAACCCGTTTAGGGAGGGAGAAATTGAGTTTGGAAAGACAATGATGGAAGATTATGAGCATAAGGCCCGTAACACACTTGCACAGTTTTCGCCAGCGAGAAATGTGTTGCAAGAAAATTAAAAAATTTATAACATGGATTCAAATGGACGTCCACAAACTGGAAGAGATTCTCGCTCGAGGCAAAAACCTCGCGCGAGTTTCTCGCTGGAATCGGTAGCTCAGTGAATTTTCTTGACACTTATCAAAGATGTTTGACATTTATACTGTTTATGACGATTAAATGTAGAAAAAGATGTCACAGGTGGCGATGAATTGTATTGTTTTTATTTGAAAATGAGGAAAGATGGCTGATAATTGCAGTCAGAAACTTATCGAACTTGTACGATGTCACCCATAGGCTTATTTATATGATACACGGGATGAAAACTATAAAAACACGAAACTTAAAGAAGAAATCTGGAGATAAATATCAGATTATCTGAAAATAAATAGGGCTATATTTTATTTTGATGAGATTTAATAGTATTGATTAAACATTTGAAGTGTATCTATGTCTTAACAGTTTACATAATTTTAATCAGAACATAGCAAAGAATCCTCTATCTTATCAAGAATAGCAAAAAACTGTGATCCATTCAATCTGAAATAACGCCTAAACGTATCATCATTCAAATCGAAACCAGTGTCCAAAACTCGCCCTTATTTTCGTAAGATACAATGTGATTTTCAGATATTTCTGGCTTTAATTTTAGGCCTACTTTTTCTTTTCATTAACAAAATATTTTCATGTAACTCCATTTCCTCATCATCTGAATACTCAGATTCAACATAGCGTTCGTACGTAATTTGTAAAGTACGACTTACAGGTTATATAGCGTATTTAAGTACGACAATATACGTACATACATATCCTATAATATTTCTCCCAACGAGTCGTTACTATAATCAGAAAAATGCTTTCTGCATGAAGGCAGTGCATAGATGATCATAGCGAGGTGTGATCTGTGATAGCGAGAACTCGCCAAGTGTGTGGAGGAAGTGTACGTTTTAGAAGTATTAGTTTTTATTATGTGTTAGGGCATAGATTTAAATTAAATAACAATAAAGCAGACTCTGAGGTTAGTTTAAAAAGCTTACTTCCCTCCTACAAATAAATAAAGTTCCCTTCCGTAACCATTGCTAAGCATGAGCACTTGTACTGATGTTTTCTTGTTAGTTGTAGTCAGACATTCCCCCACCACTCTGACATTATCGGAGTGCCAGTCGAAAGCTCAGACCTCTTCGTATATAAATTGAAGAATGATCAGGTCTCTTGATTTTAAGTATGGTTTATAAACTTTGATTGTAGTTTCTTTTATTAACAATGCAAATTTTAATTTCTAATTTTGTACATTATCACTAACAGCCTATGTGATTTCTACAACTTGACGTCATTTTGAAGTGTAGTGACACGAGTAAAAATTCAAGTGATTCCTTAATTATATTAAATAGCTTAAGAGGATTGAAGGACAGTACAGAGATGGGATGTGAAAGTGTTTTTGTGAGTGCAAGAGATGAATTGTAAAGAGAATAAAAAGAAAGCGTGTCTGTAACAGTCATGGGTGAAGATAATGATTCTGGTCCAGTGAAGGTTAAGGTTATGGATGATTTTGTAAAATATAATAGATTATAAATTAGGAGAGTCTAGTAGAAAGTTAAGACGATACAAATAATGAAATTAGGCGAGGAGTATGGTGGGGGAAGCTAGCCAGGATAACGAATCATAGCATGGAGAAAATAAGTGACATAAGAAATTCTAACACGCGGAGAAAACAGACATAATAACGATCCGATTGCGTAATGGCGTATTACGGATTATCAACAAGTATTATTAGAAACAGAGTGAGTTCGATGTAAGTGAACTGTAAATCAAGAAAGGAGTTGTAAAAGTGTCAATTTTCAATGAACTAAATTAATGTATCGTGTTTTAAGTGTGAAATACACATCAATTTAGATGGGGACAGAAGTAAGACATTATATTAAATAGTGAATGATTGTAAGGGAAGAAGATACAATAATGTGAGAGTGCAAGCAAGAAGTATAAATCTAAATTATAAGAGAGTCTTACATACTTACACTTATTTACTTACTTACTAGCTTTTAAGGAACCCGGAGGTTCATTGCCGCCCTCACATAAGCCCGCCATTGGTCCCTATCCTGAGCAAGCTTAATCCAGTCTCTATCATCCTATCCCGCCTCTCTCAAATCCATTTTAATATTATCTTCCCATCTACGCCTCCGCCTTCCCAAAGGTCTTTTCTCCCTCCGGCCTCCCATCTAATACTCTATATGCATTTCTGGATTCGCCCATATGTGCTACATGCCCTGCCCATCTCAAACGTCTGGATTTCATGTTCCTAATTATGTGTGGTGAAGAATACAATGTGTGCAGTTCTGTGTTATGTAATTTTGTCCATTTTCCTGTAACTTCATCCCTCTTAGCCTAAGCACTTTATTTTCAAACAACCTTAACCTATTTTCCTCTCTCAAAGTCAGAGGCCAAGTTTCACAACCATACAGTACAACCAGTAATATAACTGTTTAATAAATTCTAACTTTCAGATTTCTTGACAGCAGACTGGATGATAAAATCTTCTCAACCGAATAATAACAGGCATTTCCCATATATATTCTGTGTTTAATTTCCTCCCGAGTATTATTTATATTTGTTACTGTTGCTCCCAGGTATTTGAATTTTTCCACCTCTTCAAAAGATAAATTTTCAATTTTTATATTTCCATTTCGTACAATATTCTCGTCACCAGACATAATCATATAGGCCTACTTTTTCTTTTCGGGATTTACTTCCAAACCTATCGATTTACTTGCTTCAAGTAAAATTCTCGTTTTTTCCTAAGAGAGTCTACAAAAGATATATCGGTAATGAATGTAATTTTGGCACCAGATACAAAGTTGCGAGGTCCACATTACATGGATGTGCAGTAAATATTGACATGAAATAATTATATAATATCAACTATAACGTCATTCTAAGTAAATATCAACATGAACAACTTTAGAATTAATGTAGTCCAGCAGATGTAACTTCAATTTCTTACACATTTGTAGCAAACAAAGATCCTACTTGTTGAGTATGTTACCTAACTCTTATTATACTTACATACATACGTGTTCTGCTCTAGGGCAGGTATTTCACTGCAAACTCAGCATTCTCCAGTCTTTCCTATTTTCTGCCTTCCTCTTAGTGTCCGCATATCATCTATACATCTAATCTGGTCTACCTGATATCTTCTTGTGTCGCGAACTCTTCTATCGTTCATCATTCCTTCCAATGCATCCTTCAGAAGGTTGTTCCTTCTCAGCCAATGACCCAACCAAATCATTTTTCTCTTTCTGATCAGTTTCAACAATATTCTTTCTTGACCTATATTTTACATTCTCCTCCGTATCCACATTTGAAATGCTTCTGGTCGCTTCACTACGTCGTAATGTCCATGTTTCTGCTCCATATCAAATCACATTATTATAAGAGACTATAGTCCACACCTGTGGAGTAACGGTCAGCACGTCTGGCCACGAAACCAGGTGGCCCCGGTTCGAATTCCGGTCGGGGCAAGTTACCTGGTTGAGGTTTTTTCCGGGGTTTTCCCTCAACCCAGTACGAGCAAGTGCTGGGTAACTTTCGGTGCTGGACCCCAGACTCATTTCACCGGCATTATCACCTTCATTTCATTCAGACGCTAAATAACCTAGATGTTGATACAGCGTCGTAAAATAGCCCAATAAAATAAAATAAAAAATAAAAAAGAGACTATATTCTGTACATTAACAACCCAGTCGACACATCATATTGCCTTGAATTGTAATTTTTAAGATTTTTTCGTGATACTTCATGTGGGTTGTAATGTCCCAAAAATGATGTCTTCTATGACGGGGTTCATCAGTATTTTCGTTGTTTATATAAAATAAATTCTCATAAATTGAAATTTAATCTCAAAGTTACATGAAAAACCAATATAATTGTGAGTAGAGCCCATACGTTTGGCAAAATTTCTATTTCACTCTGTGGAAATGAATCATTATTTCCATAGATATAATTGTGATTAGGAGTAAATTATAGTGATAGCACAGTCTAGTATACACAGTCACGAAGCTTGGATTTTTGATGGTGCTGGGAACAATAGACTGTGCAGGTACTATTTCGCACTGTCTGTAATGAGGCGATGGTTGTGATCCTAGTGGTTAGCAACTGTCTATGGATGCATATTTATTGCGTATTTAGCTTCGTGACTGTATATACTAGACTGTGGTGATAGGGCCAATTTGTATTTTGTCTATTTTGCGTTTTTAAAGTATTTTTAATAAAAAAAATGCCTTTTATGTCATTTTAAAGCAATATTTCTTGTTTATTTTGCAATATTCTTTTCAATTGTAACGTAATGTGTATGAAATTTAAATATTTGAAACTATGACTAACTTTACTTACAATCAATCAATCAATCAATCAGAGGACATTATGGAGAATGTCGACACCATGTCGATTTCACAAAACACTTCCACTCTGTTCTGCCATTTGCTAGTTCCTCCCAGTTTGTAATTCCCATTTGCATCCATTCCTCCTGATTTTCATCTTTCTATCTACTTCGAGGTGTTCGCAGTAGTCTTCTGTTTTTAAAGGTGTTCATATATATATATTCATTTTGCGCTGCTGCACTCATCCATACGTATAACATGCCCTCTCAATTTAATCTTCTGGTCCGTATTACATCTAAAATTCACGTTTGATTATAAAGTTTGTGAATATGATTATTATGTCGAACTTTCTACTTGTTTTTAAGTGGACAAGAATGGGACGAAAAATTTTCCTCAACTCTTTGTTTTCAAAAACCATTACCTAATTTGTGTTTTTCCTTTTTATTTAAGCTCCGTGTTTCCGATCCATATAATACCTAATATAAGTTGGATTAGTGTTTTGTACAAAATGATTTTTAAATTTCAGGTTAAATTCCGGGAGATAATTTGTGAACAGCATAAAAAGTTTTGTTTGCATTATGTAGTCTGTTAAGTATATATATAAATAGATATAGACAACTTTACTATCAGTAGTAAATAAAAGTAATTTATTTCGGTGCTTAATCTGCTGATAATCGTGCTTTAATACTATTGGTGTAATATGAATAATGATCGACAATCCACAGTTACAAATATAATATTGTCATGTCTTCACAGTACCAACAATCGGCTTTATAATTTTAAATATTAAGCTCGTTCTCATGGAAGTTGTCACATAGCATTTCCAATCGTTTGCTTTCATATTTTCAAATCTTACTATTACAGTTTTGTGCTACACGTGTTTATTAACCTTGAAATTAGCAGCCTATCTCTGATGTACATTCCTCATTTATGATGTCACTTGCTTTTCCAGGAACTGAATTCGTTGAATCTGCCCCCCTCGACTGAGATAAAGATAGAATTCAAGGACTGCAGCTGCCCCGTTTCTTCAGAGATGAAATGTGAAGAAACGTCGTTGCCATTTATTTTTCCTGTGGTAAAGAGGGAAGCTGCGGTAAGTGTGAGCCATGGGGTATTGTAGCTCTTCTTCTTCTTCTTCCAGGCTTTAACTCAAATTATCGTCATTTCAGATTCCATTTTATTCAGGTCTTTGGCAGTGCTGTTTGTCACTTCAGAGAGCTATGGTCCTTCTCATTTCTTTGTATCTTTCTTGTAGAACAGTTTCCATTTGAGAGATTTCTTAGGCTTCTTTGATTGAATTGAATAAAGTAATTCTGGTAAATGTAAAATATTCACCGGCCACTGAACGAATGTTCCACACTTTTATCACTGCAAACGTGGCACTATAAACCGATTTTCAATACTTTTATCACAACCACAACACATTTCAATTCTTATTGTCCTATACATATAGCATTATCACTACATCAAGACATTTAATATATCACAAAACATACACCGAACGAACTAAATGTAATTTTTATGAAGGTCGTCATTTTTTCTTCCTGGAATTACGATCCATTTCCATTAAATAGCTACCAACACGAGTAGCAGGTTTGGCAATACATGCGAACGAAATGATACTAAATATGAAGAATTTTACTACACGTGTGTAGTATTATGTGACAGGTCAGGTTAGGTTTGATTAGATGTGTATTATGTGACAGGTTAGGTTCAGTTTGATTGGGTGTGTATTATTATGTGACAGATTAAGTTAGTTTTGATTAGATATGACTTAGATATTAGATATAGATATATGACAGTTTAAGTTAGTTTTGATTAGATATGTAGTATTATGTGACAGTTTAAGTTAGTTTTGATTAGATATGTAGTATTATGTGACAGATTAAGTTAGTTTTGATTAGATATGTAGTATTATGTGACAGATTAAGTTAGGTTTGATTAGATATGTAGTATTATGTGACAGATTAAGTTAGGTTTGATTAGATATGTAGTATTATGTGACAGTTTAAGTTAGTTTTGATTAGATATGTAGTATTATGTGACAGATTAAGTTAGTTTTGATTAGATATGTAGTATTATGTGACAGATTAAGTTAGTTTTGATTAGAAATGTAGTATTATGTGACAGATTAAGTTAGGTTTGATTAGATATGTAGTATTATGTGACAGTTTAAGTTAGTTTTGATTAGATATGTAGTATTATGTGACAGATTAAGTTAGTTTTGATTAGATATGTAGTATTATGTGACAGATTAAGTTAGTTTTGATTAGATATGTAGTATTATGTGACAGATTAAGTTAGTTTTGATTAGATATGTAGTATTATGTGACAGATTAAGTTAGGTTTGATTAGATATGTAGTATTATGTGACAGATTAAGTTAGGTTTGATTAGATATGTAGTATTATGTGACAGATTAAGTTAGTTTTGATTAGATATGTAGTATTATGTGACAGATTAAGTTAGTTTTGATTAGATATGTAGTATTATGTGACAGACAGATTAAGTTAGGTTTGATTAGATATGTAGTATTATGTGACAGATTAAGTTAGGTTTGATTAGATATGTAGTATTATGTGACAGTTTAAGTTAGCTTTGATTAGATATGTAGTATTATGTGACAGTTTAAGTTAGTTTTGATTAGATATGTAGTATTATGTGACAGATTAAGTTTGTTTTGATTAGATATGTAGTATTATGTGACAGATTAAGTTAGTTTTGATTAGATATGTAGTATTATGTGACAGTTTAAGTTAGGTTTGATTAGATATGTAGTATTATGTGACAGTTTAAGTTAGGTTTGTTAGTTTTGATTAGATATGTAGTATTATGTGACAGATTAAGTTAGTTTTGATTAGATATGTAGTATTATGTGACAGATTAAGTTAGTTTTGATTAGATATGTAGTATTATGTGACAGTTTAAGTTAGTTTTGATTAGATATGTAGTATTATATGACAGATTAAGTTAGTTTTGATTAGATATGTAGTATTATGTGACAGATTAAGTTAGTTTTGATTAGATATGTAGTATTATGTGACAGATTAAGTTAGTTTTGATTAGATATGTAGTATTATGTGACAGATTAAGTTAGTTTTGATTAGATATGTAGTATTATGTGACAGATTAAGTTAGTTTTGATTAGATATGTAGTATTATGTGACAGATTAAGTTAGTTTTGATTAGATATGTAGTATTATGTGACAGTTTAAGTTAGTTTTGATTAGATATGTAGTATTATGTGACAGATTAAGTTAGTTTTGATTAGATATGTAGTATTATGTGACAGATTAAGTTAGTTTTGATTAGATATGTAGTATTATGTGACAGATTAAGTTAGTTTTGATTAGATATGTAGTATTATGTGACAGTTTAAGTTAGGTTTGATTAGATATGTAGTATTATGTGACAGTTTGTTAGTTTTGATTAGATATGTAGTATTATGTGACAGATTAAGTTAGGTTTGATTAGATATGTAGTATTATGTGACAGATTAAGTTAGTTTTGATTAGATATGTTATGTGACAGTATTATTACAGATTTAGTTTTGATTAGGTATGTAGTATTATGTGACAGATTAAGTTAGGTTTGAATAGGTATGTAATATTATGTGACAGATTAAGTTAGTTTTGATTAGATATGTAGTATTATGTGACAGATTAAGATAGGTTTGAATAGGTATGTAGTATTATGTGACAGATTAAGTTAGTTTTGATTAGATATGTAGTATTATGTGACAGATTAAGTTAGTTTTGATTAGATATGTAGTGTTATGTGACAGATTAAGTTAGTTTTGATTAGATATGTAGTATTATGTGACATATAAAGTTAGGTTTGAATAAGTATGTAATATTATGTGACAGATTAAGTTAGGTTTGATTAGGTATGTAGTATTATGTGACAGATTAAGTTAGGTTTGATTAGATATGTAGTATTATGTGACAGATTAAGTTAGGTTTGATTAGGTATGTAGTATTATGTGACAGATTAAGTTAGGTTTGCTTAGGTATGTAGCATTATATGACAGTTTAAGTTAGTTTTGATTAGATATGTAGTATTATGTGACAGATTAAGTCAGGTTTGATTAGGTATGTAGTATTATGTGACAGATTAAGTTAGTTTTGATTAGATATGTAGTATTATGTGACAGATTAAGTTAGTTTTGATTAGATATGTAGTATTATGTGACAGATTAAGTTAGGTTTGATTAGTATGTAGTATTATGTGACAGATTAAGTTAGGTTTGATTAGTATGTAGTATTATGTGACAGATTAAGTTAGGTTTGATTAAGTATGTAGTATTATGTGACAGACTAAGTTAGTTTTGATTAGATATGTAGTATTATTTGAGAGATTAACTTAGGTTTGTTTAGAGATGTAGTATTATGTGACAGATTAAGTTAGTTTTGATTAGATATGTAGTATTATGTGACAGATTAAGTTAGTTCGTTTTTTTGATTAGACAGATTAAGTTAGTTTTGATTAGATATGTAGTATTATGTGACAGGTTAAGTTAGTTTGATTAGATATATATGTAGTATTATGTGACAGATTAAGTTAGTTTTGATTAGATATGTAGTATTATTTGATTAGATATGTAGTATTATGTGACAGATTAAGTTTTTGATTAGATATGTAGTATTATAAGTTTGACAGATTATTATGTGTTAGTTTTGATTATATGTAGTTTTATCTGACAGACTAAGTTAGGTTTGATTAGGTATGTGACATTATGTGACAGATTAGGTTTTATTAGGTTGTATTATTGACAGGTTATGTTCAGTTTGATTAGGTGTGTAGTTTATTATGTGACAGGTTAAGTTAGGTTAGATTAGTTAGTTTTGATTGTATTATGTGACAAATTAGGTTTGATTAGGTTTTGACAGATTAGGATTGTATGTATTATGTGACAGCTTAGGTTTGATTCAGTTGACAGATTAAGGTTTGATTAGGTATATTATGTGACAGATTAAGTTAGGTTTGCTTAGGTATGTAGCATTATATGACAGTTAAGTTAGTTTTGATTAGATATGTGACAGGTTAAGTTAGGTTAGATTAGGTGTGTATTATGTGACAAATTAGTTAGTTTTAATTAGATATGTGTTTATCATGTACAGATTAGGGTATTATGCAAATCAAGATTTCAGGTATAACTCCCGGATTAAAGTTTTGATTTGAATAATATTATGTGAAAAATTATTCCGGAGATTAGGTATCGACACCGGGACCTTTGATTTTAATTATGTGACCAACGCTCTACCATTAGCTATGTGACAGGAACTCTAAGGTGTGTATTACACCAATAGGTTTTATTTTATTTCCCAGGTTATGTCAGCTGATCAGGTGTGTAATATTATGTGACAGGTTAATTTTGGACAAATGAGGTTAAGTTTAATTAGGTGTGTATCATGTTACAGATTAGGTTCATGCAAATCAAGATTACAGGTATAACTCCCTGTAAAGTTGATTTGAATAATTTCGAGGGAAAAATTGTTCCGGAGCCTGGAACCCGGAACCTTTGGTTTATCTGTTCAGTCTGAACTCTAACCGACACCAATCCAATTTTTCCCCCTATCGGTGAGCTATGCGCGAACGGTTTATTTCCTGGATCCCCCTTAGCTTGCCAGTCTATTTTACCAAATAATTTATCCATATTTAATTTAAAGGACTACCTTCACTTGGGTACGGGTTTATGGCAATAAATCACATATATCACTGGATTTTAAATTCTTTATAATGGCTTTTACTAAAACATACTTCTTTTTTGCTGAAATTTGAGTAATCGTCTTAATATGGCTTCAACACCACAAATGACAGTGCAAATGATTGCAAATACCCTGAAAACTAGTGTGCGGTATCTGAGGTTATTCATTCTATATAAGCAATTATTCTGTCGCTTAGGAATTACCTATTGATGGAGGAATATCTCTCCCGAATTAATTGAGGACATAAAGCTTATTGTGTATTTTTCAATACCATTACACACTATGTTCCCAAGTGTTGACTAATATAAAAATTAAGAACACATTCCATAGGGTTTAGTTTTTATGGTAATATATCTGACACATGACTATGCCTCTAAGAATTTTAATCATAGTTTTGTTATTTGCTCTCTATTTTCAGGAAGAGTTTTGTGGCTTCGACGAAGTACATGACGTACTGAAGGTGGAAGTAGCAGCAGAGGAGAATGAGGCCTCCACTGAAAGGTTAGTGTGTTGTATCATTCGTCCAATGCTACTTTCTTTCATCGCTTGTTTAAAATGATTATTTATCACTTCAGTTTCTGATCAGGTATAACAATATCTCTTCCATATGATTATCGTCATATTCACTGCTCAAACTTTATTCATATTGAAATAATAATAATAATAATAATAATAATAATAATAATAATA
>JAJSOF020000041.1:12244459-12461959 GCA_025594305.2 Periplaneta americana | reverse complement strand
TTCTACAACAACTACTACTGCTTCTAATATTATTAGTGCTATTTCTACCACCACCACTACTACTACTACTGCTACTAATACTGTTAGTACTATTGCCTCTTCTTCTTCTTCTTCTTATATACAACCCTGGTTGACTTTGACCACTGGACGACAGCTTGCCATCTTGATGTATTTGCCACTAATAATTTCAATTCTCTCATAGTTTCCAAGTCTTTTGTAACTCCGTCTAAACATCTTAATTATGGTCTTCCAACTCTCCATCTACAGTTTCATGTATTTTTCCTTGTAGCAATATTTTTGGGGATTAAATGTTCCGCAATTCAGTACAGGTGTCCTAGCCACCTCAGGCTTTTGAATTTTACAAATGTGCCTATGTCTTGCCCTCCAATAACATTATGCAATCTTGACTGTATTGTATTCTCCAATCGATTTGTTCCCTGAAGAGTCCTTGTATTCTCCGTAAGATTTTTGCTTCGGAAGATCTCAGAGCATTGTCTTCTTTGCTGATTAGAGGTCATATCTCTGATCCCTGGAGCAAATCATTGGATTATATATATATTTATATTCATTCACATGACAACAGTTGAAATGATTTTCCACTTTTTGAGGAGAAAAAAAAACATTAAAAAAGAAAATTTTTATTGTTTTAATCTAGTGCTACAGATTTATTATTAGTATAGATATAACATACAATCTTTAACAAGGTCGTTGTTCCTGCAATAACTCCTATCTGCATAATATAAAATTGTTCAGTAGCAGGAAAAACACATTTATTCATTCTATGGCAGTGGTACATAGGAGTTCGTGAATTCTTACATTTTCGAAAGAAATATAATTACATATAGGAGATTTTATTATTTGCCGTATCACTATATAAGTTATTTGAAAGTCCACACCTGTGGAGTAACGGCTAGCGCGTCTGGCCGCGAAACCGGGTGGGCCGGGTTCGATTCCCGGTCGGGACAAGTTATTTGGTTGAGGTTTTTCCGGGGTTTCTCCTCAACTCAATATGAGCCAATGCTGGGTAACTTTCGGTGCTGGACCCCGGACTCATTTCACCTTCATTATCACCATCTCATTCAGACGCTAAATAACCAAAGATGTTGATAAAGCGTCGTAAAATGACCTACTTAAATAAAAAAAAAATAATAGAGCAAAAATATGAAAATCGATCAATATGTCACACAGGAGTTATTGCAGGAACAACGACGACATATTATATCACGTCATGACCTTAACACGAGTTGGCCACTATAATGCTCGCACGGTTCTCAAGGTTAAAAATAATTCCTCAACTGTACAGTAATCAAAGAATGAAACTTCCTATGGACATATGCTATATAAATATGATTGTATATTTTGTGGTTGTATTAATTGTTATCCATTGTGCCTAGGTTATAGGCTGATAAGATTTTTTCATAACAGTTTTGCAGATGCCAATGGTAGAATTGTTTCGTCACAATACGACAATATTACAAATGAAGACGACGTGACTATACATCATAGTCTGAAGAATTGCCTTTATTCTGAACAGCTGGCTCAGGCAGATATATGTGCAAAGTCTCTCTCGCAGTCGGCTAACCTAAAAATCCATAATCACCCACATATTCGCGAGAAAGCATTTAAATGCGATGTCTGTGGAAAGGCATTCTCGTATAAATGTAGTCTTAAAAGACATGTAGTGAATCATAGTGGGGAAAAACCATACAAATGCGATATCTGTGGATTTACTTGCTCTCAGGCGTCTAACTTAAAGCAACATAAACGCATCCATAATGGTGACAAGCTGTTCAGATGCGATACATGTGAAAAGTGTTTCTTGTTTAAATGTAGTCTGATAAGACATTTACGAACGCATACTGGGAAGAAACCATACACCTGCAATGTTTGTGGAGATTCGTTCAATGATTCACGTCACTTGAAACTTCATGAAGTCCGTCATACTAGGGGCAAGGAATTTATATGTCATCTGTGTGGAAAGAATTTCTCCTTAAGATGTAATATGATAAAACATGTACGCAAGCACGGAGACGAGGGACAATACAAATGCGACGTTTTTGAAGAGAGTTTTCTTGAATCGGGTGAATTGAATCAAAGGGAACGCCGGAATATTGACGTCATACCATTCAGATGTGATGTGTCTGGAAATTTTTTCTCTCAAGAGGGTGAATTAGAACAAGTTAAACCCCATCTTACTGGCGACAGGCGGTTTCAATGTGATATTTGTGGAAAGTGTTTCTCGAGATCGTTTTATTTAATAAGTCATACACGCCAACATACCGGTGAGAAACCATTCAAGTGTGATGTTTGTGGAAAGTATTTTCGTATTAAAGCACTTCTAAAAAAGCATTTATTTAAGCATACCGGCGAGAAGAAATTCAAGTGCGATATTTGTGGCAAGTTATTCCCTGAGTCTTTTAATCTGAAACGTCATGTACGGCAGCATACCGGCGAAAAACCATTCAACTGCAACTTGTGTGGAAAGTTTTTTTCTGAGTCTCGTAATCTAAAAGCACACAAATACCTGCATACGGGCGAGAAACCTTTCAAATGTGATTTTTGTGAAGGAAGTTTCTCGAATTCTACATCCTTAAGACGCCATAAGCGGCAACATAATCATGAGAAACCATTTTAAATACTGTATTAGGTGACCATTTTGTATGTGGAACGTTAACAGGAGTATTGGGGCCTTTGTTGTTATTCTCTGGGAAAGAGACAGTAGTAGGCCCAGTTTCACCAAGCTTCGTTTCAATAACGCTAAGAGCATGTTAAAAATTAATCATCCTGTTAGTGTAAAGAATTTTCACGAACCATTTGAACTATTTTGCTTACGTAACTTGGTGTTAAGAGCAAAGTTACACGAGTCAATTAGGCAGTAATTGTATGAAAGTTGTCTGAATGGGCTTATAGTTTTGCAGTCATTTGTTTTAACGGAAATTTGTACTTTCACATTGTGGAAGTATTTTTGACTAAAATAGGGCCATACGGCCTTTTCTAACTCTCAGTCAGGTGTACAACTGCAATACAAAAAACACTACAAGTTTACAAAGTAAAGTAAACTGCACTATTACACTCAAAACTAAAGTAGATAATCATAATATAATGTAAACAACAAATCAGTGAACATCACAGATACTATGTAAAATATCGAAAGAAAGGAAAATGCATAACAAAATGTGAAAAGTATGTCTAAATAAATTAGACATACAAAGTATAAAAATATAAGACAATAATAATAATAATAATAATAATAATAATAATAATAATAACAATACTTACTTACTGGCGTTTAAAAAAGCCGGAGGTTCATTGCCGCCCTCACATAAGCCCGCCATTGGTCCCTATCCTGAGCAAGATTAATCCATTCTCTATCATCATATCCCACCTCCCTCAAATCCATTTTAATTTTATCTTCCCACCTACGTCTCGGCCTCCCTAAAGGTCTATTTCCCTCCAGTCTCTCAACTACCACTCTATATGCATTTCTGGATTCGCCCATACGTGCTACATGCCCTGCCCATCTCAAACGTCTGGATTTAATGTTCCTAATTATGTCAGGTGAAGAATACAATGCTTGCAGTTCTGTGTTGTGTAACTTTCTCCATTCTCCTGTAACTTCATCCCTCTTAGCCCCAAATATTTTCCTAAGCACCTTATACTCAGACACGATTAATCTCTGTTCCTCTCTCAAAGTGAGAGTCCAAGTTTCACAACCATACAGAACAACCGGTAATATAACTGTTTTATAAATTCTAACTTTCAAATTTTTGGACAGCAGACTGGATGATAAGAGCTCAACCGAATAATAAAACGCATTTCCCATATTTATTCTGCGTTTAATTTCCCCCCCGAGTATCATTTATATTTGTTATTGTTGCTCCCTGATATTTGAACTTCTCCACCTCTTCAAAACATAAATCTCCAATTTTTATATTTCCATTTCGTACAATATTCTCGTCACGAGACATAATCATATACTTTGTCTTTTCGGGATTCACTTCCAAACTAATAGCTTTACTTCAAGTAAAATTTCCGTGTTTTCCCTAATTGTTTGTGGATTTTCTCCTAACATATTCACGTCATCCGCATTGACAAGCAGCTGATGTAACCCATTCACTTCCAAGCCCTCTCTATGATCCTGGACTTTCCTAATGGCATACTCTAGAGCGAAGTTAAAAAGTAGAGGTGATAGTGCATCTCCTTGCTTTAGCCCACATTGAATTGGAAACGCATCTTTTAGAAACTGACCTACACGAACTCTGCTGTACGTTTCACTGAGACATATTTTAATTATTCGAACTAGTTTGTTGGGAATACCAAATTCAATAAGAATATCATATAAAACTTCTCTCTTAACCGAGTCATATGCCTAATAATAATAATAATACTAGTAATAAAATAGTGAAGTACAAACATACAATGAAGACAATATTTTTAAGTACACACAGTATGGAAAATTATGATTATATATGTAGCTCAAGTTATCAATTATAGATATACCATTATTGGGAAAGATTAAACAAAAAGATATAATAAGTTAATACCACTAGAATATAAAATAATGTAGTGAATACGTGGAAACATGCAATACAACACCTATCATAACAGTAAGTTAGTTTGGCAGCTCGTCATATGATAATTTTCTAACTTGGATTTGAAAGATTTCAAAGTTCGGCAGTCCTAGAATTCAGATGGCAGAGAGTTCCAATGACGAGAAGTAGCAACAGTGAAAGATGAATACAGAGATGATGTACGGAATGAAATTTCTAGTGTGTTATTGCCTTGTGATCTAATATTATTATTATGATAGCGAGAGTATGAAAACGGACGAATAAATAAGAGGGGGATGAAGTGTGCATCACTATTAATGTCGAATGCGCGCATCTCTCCTATAATGGCGGACAGTCAATTTGCAAGCCTATTTGAGCTGCACCGTATGTATGTATTCACACTGCTGTGGGTATATACCCGGTGGCAGTGGTAACTAATTACACTCAATAATGACAATAGTAAACTTATTAATTAAAAATGCAATTAATAATAATACTAATAATTAATACTTACTTACTTACTTACAAATGGCTTTTAAGGAACCCGAAGGTTCATTGCCGCCCTCACATAAGCCCGCCAGCGGTCCCTATCCTGTGCAAGATTAATCCAGTCTCTATCATCATACCCCACCTCCCTCAGATCCATTTTAATATTATCCTCCCATCTACGTCTCGGCCTCCCTAAAGGTCTTTTTCCCTCCGGTCTCCCAACTAACACTCTATATGCATTTCTGGATTCGCCCATACGTGCTACATGCCCTGCCCATCTCAAACGTCTGGATTTAATGTTCCTAATTATGTCAGGTGAAGAATACAATGCGTGCAGTTCTGTGTTGTGTAACTTTCTCCATTCTCCTGTAACTTCATCCCGCTTAGCCCCAAATATTTTCCTTAGCACCTTATTCTCAAACACCCTGAACCTATGTTCCTCTCTCAGAGTGAGAGTCCAAGTTTCACACCCATACAGAAGAACCGGTAATATAACTGTTTTATAAATTCTAACTTTCAGATTTTTCGACAGCAGACTGGATGATAAGAGCTTCTCAACCGAATAATAACACGCATTTCCCATATTTATTCTGCGTTTAATTTCCTCCCGAGTGTCATTTATATTTGTTACTGTTGCTCCAAGATATTTGAATTTTTCCACCTCTTCGAAGGATAAATCTCCAATTTTTATATTTCCATTTCGTACAATATTCTGGTCACGAGACATAATCATATACTTTGTCTTTTCGGGATTTACTTCCAAACCGATCGCTCTACTTGCTTCAAGTAAAATTTCCGTGTTTTCCCTAATCGTTTGTGTATTTTCTCCTAACATATTCACGTCATCCGCATAGACAAGAAGCTGATGTAACCCGTTCAATTCCAAACCCTGCCTGTTATCCTGAACTTTCCTAATGGCATATTCTAGAGCGAAGTTAAAAAGTAAAGGTGATAGTGCATCTCCTTGCTTTAGCCCGCAGTGAATTGGAAAAGCATCAGATAGAAACTGACCTATACGGACTCTGCTGTACGTTTCACTGAGACACATTTTAATTAATCGAACTAGTTTCTTGGGAATACCAAATTCAATAAGAATATCATATAATACTTCCCTCTTAACCGAGTCATAAGCCTTTTTGAAATCTATGAATAACTGATGTACTGTACCCTTATACTCCCATTTTTCTCCATTATCTGTCGAATACAAAAATCTGATCAATAGTCGATCTATTACGCCGAAAACCGCACTGATGATCCCCAATAATTTCATCTACGTACGGAGTTAATCTTCTCAAAAGAATATTGGACAAAATTTTGTACGACGTCAACAAAAGTGATATTCCTCGAAAGTTACCACAGTTGGTTTTGTCCCCCTTTTTAAAAATAGGTACAATTATGGACTCCTTCCATTGTTCTGGTACAATTTCCTTTTCCCAAATAGCAAGTACAAGTTTATAAATTTCGCTATATAATGCACTCCCACCCTCTTGTATTAATTCTGCTGGAATTTGATCGATACCTGGAGACTTGTACTTTTTCAGATTTTCTATCGCAATTTCGACTTCTGTAAGCGTGGGTTCGGGTATAAATGGCTCAGCAGTTTGTATTTCAATTTCGTCCCGATCATTTCTATTTGGCCTATGTACATTTAGTAGTTGCGCAAAATAGTTTTTCCATCTGTTTAGGATTGATGGAGAGTCTGCAAGCAAGTCACCATTCTCATCCTTGATAACGTTTACCCTTGGCTGATATCCGTTCTTAAATTCCTTTATACCCTTATATAAATCTCGAATGTTTTTATTCTTACTATTTGTTTCTACCTCATTCAGTTTTTCCTTCAAGTAACCTCTCTTTTTATTCCTAAGTGTACGACTTGCTTCCCGTCTTTCATTGAAATAATTATCTCTCTTCTCCTCAACTGGATCCTGTAAGAATTTCAATTTTGCCTGTTTCCTTTTTCTACTACCATGCAACAATCTTCATCAAACCACGGTTTCTTTTTCTTAGTTTCATAATAACCTATGCTCTGCTCAGCTGCAATTTTGATACTATCTCTGATATTTTCCCACACGCTATTAACATCTAATTCTTTTCTCAACTTCGTCGGAACTTTCTAAAGTGGCAAACCTATTCGAAATTTCGACCTGATAATTTTGCTTAGCTTCCTCGTCCTTTAATTTCAAAATATTGAATTTAGTAATATTAACTTGTTGCTCTACTCGCTTGGCTACTGATAATCTTTCTCTTAATTCTCCAATCACCAAATAATGGTCAGAATTACAGTCTGCACCCTGAAAGTTCGAATATCTACTATACTAGTATGTCTCCGTTTATCTATCAAGATGTGATCTATTTGGTTGTGTGTCAATCCATCTGGAGAAGTCCAAGTATATTTATGTATATCCTTATGGGGAATGTTGTACTTTTGACAATTAAATTTTCGATGTGGCAAAGTTGACTAATCTAACTCCATTGTCACTACTAATTGCGTGTAGGCTCTCTTTTCCAATAGTTGGTCTAAAAATATCCTCCCGTCCTACTTTAGCATTGAAATCCCCCAATAAAATTTTCATGTGATATCTAGGGAACTGATCAAAAGTATGTTCTAATTCCTCATAGAAGCTATTCTTTATATGGTCGTCTTTCTCTTCTGTAGGGGCGTGAGCATTTATAACTATGATGTCGCACCATCTACCCTTAAGTACTAAATATGATAACCTGTGACTGATAAATTCGACCTTTTTTACTGCTGATTTTATTCTTTTATGAACAAAGAATCCTGTTCCTAATTGGTGATTATTGTTTCCTTCCCCATAATACAACAAGTAATCTCCTATTTGTGATATGCCATTCCCATCTAACCTAACCTCTTGTACTCCTACGAAGTCTATTCTATATCTAGCTAGTTCTTTTGCTACTAATGTTACCCCTCCTGTTCTATAAAGACTAGTTACGTTCCAAGTGCCAAATCTCAAATCCTTATTCCTTTGCTGTGGTCGTGCCAGAGAATCAGTCCTATTCCGAGGCTTATTATAGGGATACGTAACAAGCTGTTTTTTTACGGTGATGGGTTGTTAGCCCTTCGCCCAACCCCCAAGCTGGAGGACCACCCCTTATCGGCTGTCCACGACTGCTTATTCAATATATTCGCAGCTACCCTCCATATCTGGAGGCCGTCTCCTCTATCCGCAACCTGAGGACGCGCCATGCCGTGGTGATAGGGACCCACAATACATGGAATAATTAATACTAACAATAATTAATAATAACAACAACAACAACAACAACAGGGAATATACTAAATTAAATGAAACGATCACTTAAAATAACATTTGAAATAAATCTAATGTGTATCTTAAAACTAAGATCGAACTAAAACCCACGAGTATGATATGTTCATATCTGCACAAGTACCTTTCAACATTACACTCATTGCGCTGTCAACTCACTCACTGCACTGGAACTACGACACATTTCACTGATTCTATCCTGATTTCACTAACACTTCAAAAACATTTCACTGTTCAAATACTTTGCACTGCCACTATAAACTATAAAGCTTCACTGACAGGAACACGTTTCACTTACACAGCACGCTTCACTGACACGACATACTTCTTCACTGATACAACACTTCAATAACAACATATCATTTACACCCTTTAAATACTGTCTATAATTACCGTCTATTAGTAAGGTCCTTAAGCCTATTTTTAAATACATTTTTGGTTGTTGGTAAAGCCTTTAGTAAGTCTGCAGGTAAAGCATTCCAGTCCCTGATAGTACGATTGAGAAAAGAAAACTTTCCGGTGTCCATCCTCTGTCTTCTTTCCCTCAATTTATATGAGTGGTCGTTCCTTGAAGAGTAATTTTGCGGCTGCAACCTGTTTTTTATTTCACTCCAGGCAGGCTCACCTCTGTATGTTTTGAACTGTGCGCATAATCGAATTCGCATTTTCCTGTCCGTGAGTGTGTCCCATTTTAATGGTGAATTATTACGACAACACTTGAGAGCCCGTTTTTTGAATTTTTTCTAGTGTCTTAATATGTTCTAATCTGTAAGGGTCCCAACATGCAGCACCATATTCAATTACTGGACGTACTAGTGATTTATATGCAATCTATATATTTTTTCGATCTCACTTCTTTTTGTTCATTTTAAAATAATCATTGCGTTAGTTTCCTATACCTCTCTGCTAAAATCTGTTTGCTGTGTTGCAAGCATTTTTCAGTAGCTGTCATTGACATTTATAGTGAGTTCAGGGTTGCAAATGGGAGCTGGCTATCGTGGTTTAACAGCTTTGTACGTGGACGCATGGAAAATTCATAACCGAGCTATAAATCTGCTGCCCATTTTAACAGCAGATGCATAAGAACATCCAGTCATACTTCGGTCTAATTTTTAAAACAGTTGTTTTGAATCATTTAACATTACTTTATGGTGTGAGACATGAATTTTAAATCTACATTTGTTCTTTATTCACTATTAAAAATGATGTTAAATATATAAATAAATTTGAATTTTCATATCATTATGTCGATGAGTCCACGCATCTTAGGATCGAATTACAAACGGAGCTTTCAATTTTATTGCTACATAGTTCTTAATGAGATAATCTGTATAAATAAACTGTTGTAATCATTAACTTAGAGAGCATTATGAAAATTGTTCAGATTGTCAATTAATATAGATAAATACAATATAATATTTGTTACTCAGTAAATGACAAATCAATGTAAAAATAGTGGCTTATATTATATGGTCATTAAGTTATCTGTTTGAGGTTTTTTCCGGGGTTTTCCCTCAACCCAAGATGAGCAAATGCTGGTCAACTTACTCATTTTCAAATACTTCAAAATTTTGATTCATTATTTCATTACAGATAACTACTTCAAACATAGGGTGTTTCATAGTGACCTTTACAGTTGCCACGTTCAAACGACGTGAGTACTTTTTTATCCATTCCAATCGTACTTTTAAATTTGATAATTTGCCACTTCTATTTCATATTTATATATTTCAGATATAACCCATCAATCATTGGACTCTACTGAACAAGAGTTTCACAGAATATTATGAAGTTTAAAACATAACACTACGTTGTTTCTTATTTTAATATTATTTTAATTTTATGACCTGTAATATCACAATTTTCATTATGGAGATGTTGTACGTCATTAATTTTAAACAGTTCATCTACCACCAATGTAATGACTATACAGTTTGATATTGAGATATTGTATAATTGTGCCTGAAGATGCCTGAATGGGCGAAAACGTTTGCAATATGTAATTTATGTGTACAAAACTTAATGACCATATAATATGAGTCATTATTTTTACATTGATTTGTCATTTGACTGAGTAACAAATATTATATTGTATTTATCTATGTTGTTTTCATTATTATTATTATTATTATTATTATTATTATTATTATTATTATTATAAACTATTTGTACATCACTGCCTGTCCCACACTCCCTATCTCCAAGCATCTCTGTCTTCCCATAAATTTTCAGGAATATTTCTACATTTCTTTTGCTTCCAATGGGTTTCCAGTTCATCTCTCTCTTAGGAAGTTGGCTGTCTTGCATTTGCTTTTCATGCCCATACCGTATGAGTTGCTTTGTCCTCATTTTCTCCCCTATAGTTTGTGTTATTTCCATTTCTTATCGAATTATTTCATTCCCGATTTTTTTCCATTCTTGATGTCCTCTTTGATCTTCCCCAAAAGTCTGTTTCCATCGTCAATAATTTCCTTTCCTTCCTTTTTTCGTCTGTCAAATATGACTCGTATTGTATAATTTTTTACAACAATTGCATTGGAGCTATTTTGTTTTCTTCTTTTCGTAATGTCCTCTTCCTATATGACGCCATTTAGTAAGACATTTTAGGTATGGATTTCTATTTCCATTTCTCCATCTTTGGTATTATTATTATTATTATTATTATTATTATTATTATTATTATTATTATTATTATGAGAATGGTACTGGTATGTTAAGAAGATGGAAGTTGGACCATCGGATCGGTGCCCCTTCAGTGCTGTCGTTCTTGAAAAATTTAACGCCTGTACTCACTCCATTCCACCCACTTTCCTCACACCATGTTAAACAGCAGGCCACGAACCTTGCCGAATACGGATGTTGCCAAACTTCCGTCAAAAGGTGTCATAAATAACTGATCCTCCATGTTACAATATCATTTCTTTCAATCAAAATACATCTTCTATTTCTACATTTCTTAAACCTAAATCCCATGTCTCGAATCACTTTCCGTAGTTTTTCTGTCCAACCTTGGAAATTATTGCTTCTCTCGCAATCTTCAGTAATTTCTTCAATCTTGAAACTACTTTCATCTACAAGAATTAGGTTCCCTTGGTCTGTTTTTCCCTGGAGATTCTAGCTTTTTATTTTCTGCACTGACTCCCTCTCTCTCTCTCTCCTGATTCTCTTTATTAGGCGCTCTGACTTGCCCATATAAATTACATAAAATGTTGTATTATTAGTATTAGTTAAGTAAGTAATTTTAATACGTAATGAACTTAAATAGAATAAGCCTCACCTGTGATCGCAGCTGCTCTTTTCGTTGCCTGAATTATAGGAAACATATTGACCTGTTTGTTTCTCTTCATCGCAAAATGTTATTACGTACGTACTTATTAATATTTCTTTCGCCACTCCGTTCTACAGTATTCATGTTAAGTTGACAACACTGGACTGCAAATGCAAATAAACTGTCCCGCAAGAAGACTCAAAATTGTGAGTAGTGGGGGAGAGAAAGAGAGAGGGATAGGAATGCAGGGAGAGAAATGAATTACCGAGGCTGAGAAGAAATTAGGGTTCAGTTAGCATATCTTATGGGGGCACAGATCCGATGGTGCGACAATTCAAAGGAAATCATGTGACAGGAAGCAGAAGGAAGGAATAGGAAAGGAAGACCTAATGAAAATTGGATGAAGTGAGTAAGGAGAAATAATTAACTGAAAAGACTCAACATCCAGATATCTTGAATGGAAACATTTGTGGGGGAATAAATGAACAGTATGATAGTTATATATATCAGCCGTTCAGAGCGGATGTGATGTAAGTCAAAATGGGTAATGAAGGTTAAAGTAAACATTCTGTAAAATACAGCGCAAAGTAGCAATTAATGTTCATTATTTAAACTATTAGTAGTCGGTAGATAGCAAGAAGGTCATGTTAATTGCTACTTTGCGCTGTATTTTACAGAATTTTTACTTTAAAGCTCATTACCGAATTTTGACTTACACCACTTTTGCTCTGTACGACTCATATTCTTTAATTGAAGGAAACTGCTGTATTTTAGAAAGTCCTGTAATAAAACAAATTGTTATCAGTACTATTATTATTATTAATATTATTATTATTATTATTATTATTATTACTATTATTGATGATGAAGACACTATACTGGTAATAAACAAACAGTGTTATTGAACGTAATGTTCTTCAAAAAATATACAAAGTCTGTTGCACAGGAGAACTAAGTTCAAAATTATATAAGGAAACAGTACCGTAAAGTGGGGTGACTTTGAACAGTAATTTAGCTCTTTTCTAAATTAAATGCTGTACCCAATTGCGAAAAAACTGTTTAAGTTGTCAATAAATTAGTTCAGTTTTTTCACAATAGGGTACAGCATTTAATTTAGAAGGGCGCTAAATTACTGTTCAAAGTCACCTCGGCGTTCAAAGTCACCCCACTTTACGGTAATGGAAATAAAACGTTATTTTGTTCATGGAACATAATATGTACAGTACATAGGTGGGTTATAATACATTTTTGTATCAGTTTGTGCATTAAAGCCTTATTAAACAACATTTGAAGTTTGTGGACTTGGGATATATTTGAAATCACTCACTTTTTAGTGTATTAAGTGTAGAAAATGACTCAGAAACATGAAGCCTATAAACTGAACTATTCATGATCATACTAACGTCATCCGCATATACAAGTAGCTGTAACCCGTTCAATTCCAAACCTTCTCTTTTATCCTGAAGTTTCCTAATGGAATATTCTAGAGCAAAGTCAAGAAGTAAGTGTGATAGTGACAGTGCATCTCCTTGCTTTAGTCCGCACATACTGAAGAAGAAGAAGAAGAAGAAGATAATAATAATTATGTAGAATGTCTTCTTTTGTGGTTTTGGTAATTGTTTAATAATTATTTATAGCCTATTATTAAAATTTTTAAATATGTAATATACATCTTTATATTTAGTGGGCTTTGTACTATAGCGATTTTTTAAAAGCATTTAGTGTATTTCTACAAACTGGAGTTGGCAACGCTGGTCATGGCTTTCTTGATTACAGCGAAACCAATCCGCTTGGTAGAATTATGCGAAGTGAGGATTACTTTTATTTCTTTTATTCGTAGAGGTAAGTCTATATCCGTCAATATTGCCAGATGTTACCTGTGGTGTATTTCTCACGCGTGTGATTTTATGAATGCACATTTCATTATGGTGGGTTTGGGGGAGAACCACTGGGGCGGAGGAAAAACAGTAGACAGAGCAACTGCCGTGAGGCGAGAGTGGGGATAATTTCCCCTGCTGGCGATATGTTCTTTCAGATTTAGCCTTACACTACTCCTGTTCTATTCTGCTTCAGTTCACATCTGGGGATTTAGGTCAGGGTAAGGGATATGGAGCACTATAAGGTAATATTGGAACTTAATATGTAAGAGTAGACTATATAGCCCAAGGTTCAGTGAACTGCTACCGAGCTACTGTATTGACAAAGCAGAAGTACGGTTCAGTCATCGAACTTTACACACAACTTATTACAAAATTGTTTGAGATCGAATGCATGTATTACAAAGTGTAAATAAATGTATTGACCTACATATCAATCGGGACAAGTTTTAGTACCCTACTGCCACTTCCAACGGCCTCCTAACGAATATTCACACGTTTATCACTGGGATTGTGGCGCTGGAAATCAATGTAGAACACCTTTATCTTAGCCACGACACATTTCAATTTTTATTGTACAATATAAATGCAATTATCAGTACAATGAGACAATAATTCTTTCAGATAACGCAGAAACAACTTCGGAAACGTAATTAACAGAATACCAATTTCACTTCACTTCCACTAGATGACTCTTGAGTTCCAGCAGACGCGTAGCAGGCATGCCAATATCGCCAAACGAAATGAAACTGTGAGGAATGTTACAACAGGTGTGCTAAACGTTAGGAATGTTACAATAGGTGTGTCGCGCGTTAGGTTAGGTTTTGTTTTGTTAGGTGTGTAAGGTAATATGAATGGTTACCACTTTTGGTGACACTGGAATAATTCTCCCACTCCACCTCCAATAACGTCACAACGACGGAATATGGCCGCCTTCTTCCTTCAAGTACGACGATTTTCCAATATAAGTAAGGAACCTATTTAGGGCGGGTTGGGTGGGACCACAGCTCTCCAGTGATCACATCGAGTTTCTACTACTCCACACTACAAAACTAAGGTATTTTCAGTGCTTGTTTTTAATTTCCTATGGTGGCAGTACATTAACAAAAATTCACCATATATTGGCCTACATATATTATATACATTTCATTTGGAACTAAATAATTGAATCCATCTTTTTTTTGAAAGGACATGTCACAAATTTCCATGGTGTGAAAATTAATGAAGTTCATAAAAAAATGATCATTATAACAAATGTACTTTTCAAAATATCACAGAACATAGGATAGATACATTATTAACAAACAAACAAAATATTTTTTTAACCTCTTAACTTAATACAGTTTTTTCTTTTTTTCCCCCCCAAAATCTGCATTAATTGACTGTTGCCCTTAAAAAAAAAAGACATACATAGGCCTATACCACAGTCTAGTATATACTGTCACGAAGCTTGAGTTGTGAGGGTGCTAGGAATAATAGTCTGTGCCGGTACTATTTCGCATTGTCTGTAATCAGGCAATATTAGCGATCCTAGTGGTTAGCAACTATCTGTGAATGCATATTGCCTACGTATTGCGCTTCGTGACTGTATATACTAGACTGTGCCTGTACCACAGTTTAGTATAAGTGGATATATTATCCAAAATAACATTAAAATCTGATGGGGTTATGCAGCACCTCATGTTAGTATTAACAGGGAGTCATTTCATGTTAGTATACCAGTATTAAACTATTTCTTTTTTAACTCTTTAGGTTTGTGTAATCTTCCTAATACACAAACAATCACAAATCCAGGAAATGTAAATTTGCCACATAGTTAAATCGAAATAACAAGATACTTTGTCTTACCCAGCAGCTAACATTCTGCAATTTTTTTTTTTTTTTTTTTTTTTTTGAAGAAGAATTTATTTATTTACATTTGAAAGATGCATTAAGAAACTATTATATATGTAAAACAGAAATACAAATTAAGAAATTTACTGCAGTATGAGCAAACGCTCGTGATCGGAAATAAACTGACCTGTAGATAAGCAGAAAGAAGAAAACAAAATAAACGAATTAATATAAGCAATAAAATACCACAGATTACAAAAACAAGAGCCCATATGATAAAGGACAATCACAATTCAAAATGTTTATAACCAATATTCACAAGTATAATATTAGAATAACATTTACCAATTAATTATCTAACCCTATGTTAAGTTCCCTTAATAAGATATTTAATTTTCATTTTAAATTAAATCATAGTTATATAAGCTAAAACAGGGTACTGAAAAATTAATTTGTTGTAAAGTTTTAAGCCATTGTCGATTGCCATTATTTCGATTACATGTTTCAGTTGTGATGGATGTGATCAAGATGGAACTCGAAGTCGATCCTTTGGCTAGGGAGACGAGTGATAACACAGATTTGGACGAGAAGCCTGTACCTGAGGTATACTGAAATTTATTGCTGTTTATTTTATATATGTGGTATCAGATTATATAATACAGAGCTGGCAGAATGATCTCCACAGTTTGAATTCACTTCATACAGGTATAGTGGCAATTGCGCTTGCGTGGCATATATCATTGAGTAGCACAAGCCGTGCCATTTCAGTTACTATAGTGAAAATAATAATAGTTTTTATTCTCCCTGGCAGAGTTAAGGCCATCAGGCCTTCTCTTCCACTCAACCAGGATCAAGTCACATACACAAAAATACATACTGGTATACAAATATTAATTTAAAAATAATAATAAACATAATAAAGAAAAAAGAGAGATTTAATACATATACACAATCTGTATTAACTTTAAAATAATAATAATAAAAAAATATATACTTACTTACTGGCTTTTAAGGAACCCGGAGGTTCATTGCCGCCCTCACATAAGCCCGCCATTGGTCCCTATCCTGAGCAAAATTAATCCCTTCTCTATCATCATATCCCACCTCCCTCAAATCCATTTTAATATTATCTTCCCATCTACGTCTCGGCCTCCCTAAAGGTCTTTTTCCCTCCGGCCTCCCAACTAACACTCTATATGCATTTCTGGATTCGCCCATACGTGCTACATACCCTGCCCATCTCAAATGTCTGGATTTAATGTTCCTAATTATGTCAGGTGAAGAATACAATGCGTGCAGTTCTGTGTTGTGTAACTTTCTCCTTTCTCCTGTAACTTCATCCCAGTTAGCCCCAAATATTTTCCTAGGAATCTTATTCTCAAACACCATAGTCTCTGTTCCTCTCTCAAAGTGAGAGTCCAAGTTTCACAACCATACAGAACAACCGGTAATATAACTGTTTTATAAATTCTAACTTTCAGATTTTTCGACAGCAGACTGGATGATAAAAGTTTCTCAACCGAATAATAACAGGCATTTCCCATATTATTTCTGTGTTTAATTTCCTCCCCAGTATCATTTATATTTGTTACTGTTGCTCCCAGGTATTTGAACTTCTCCACCTCTTCAAAAGATAAATTTCCAATTTTTATATTTCCATTTCGTACAATATTCTGGTCACCGAACCATAATCATATACTTTGTCTTTTCGGGATTTACTTCCAAACCTATCTCTTTACTTGCTTCCAGTAAAATTCCCGTGTTTTCCCTAATCGTTTGTGGAATTTCTGCTAACATATTCACGTCATCCGCATAGACAAGCAGCTGATGTAACCCGTTCAGTTCCAAACCCTCTCTGTTATCCTGGACTTTCCTAATGACATACTCTAGAGCAAAGTTAAAAAGTAAAGGTGATAGTGCATCTCCTTGCTTTAGCCCACAGTGAATTGGAAACGCATCTGACAGAAACTGACCTATACGACCTCTGCTGTACGTTTCACTGAGACACATTTTAATTAATCATAAAAAATATATATATATAATAAAAAAAAAGAGATTGAATACATAATCACAAACAGGAATATACATTCTAGTATACAAGTATTAACTTAAAAAAAAAAAAAGAATTAACACATATTATGAATATAATCTCACAACTGAAGTAATAGTACAATTAGTATGATCAGCACAGCACGTGTTACATTGAGACAATGACAATTACCTAGATTTTGTTAATGGAAAAATAAAGTGATGACTGTGTAAAATAATAATAATAATAATAATAATAGTAATGATAATAATAAATAAAAATTATACCTAAAAAAACTCATTCTGTGCATTTAAAATATTTCTAAACAACCTAATTTTAAACAACTGAGGACTAAGACTACCCCTGATTTCCAGCGGCAGTGAATTCCATGAGCGGGCCATGGCTATTGAGAAAGAACTTGAGTACAGAGATGTCAGATGACGTGGTATTGATAGCAACAGATTATGCTGTGAACGTGTGTTACAATTATGATGTGAAGCTAGAGAGTAAACCGAGAGGCAAGGTAGCTGGGTGTGGAATCATGTATAATTCTATATAGCAGGCAAAGATAATGTACTATACGTCGATCTTGCATGCGGAGCCAGGAGAGTCGTAGAAAATATTCCGATATATTGATCATGTGGGCGGATATTGAAAATAAATCGGACACAGACATTATGTACACGTTGAAGTTTTTGAGAAAGTTCAGCACTTAGGTCGCTATATAAAACATCACAATAGTTAAAATGAGGCATTACAAGGGTCTGTATTAGAATTTGTTTCAGTTTATTAGGAAGGAAATTTTTCAGGCATTTCAAAGAATGCATGATAGAGAAAACTTTTCTACAGATATATCTGATTTGCGTATTCCAGTTCATATTAGAGTGGAAATAGTATGAACTGTATACTATCATGGTGAGAACAGGTGAACATTGTGCATTTTGTTGTTGAGCATTTAAAAAAAAATAGTGACCCATTGCAACGCTATGGCAGTTTCGTAACCGTGCGTGCTTTCCTTTATCGTTTGGTAATTTATATTGCTTGGTTTCCCAGGAACTGAGTTTGTTGAATTTGACTTCAACTGAGATAAAGATGGAATTCAATGACTACAGCAATGCTCTGTCATCAGAAATCAAATTTGAAGAAACCCTGGTTCCAGTTACTTTTCCAGAGGTGAAGAAGGAAGCTGAGGTAAGTGCAAGTGAGGGTATTTCTTGGTAGCTCTTCTTTTTTCTTCCCTTTTCTAACCTGTATTTATTTTTTTCATCAAAGACTCCATTTTATATTGGTCTCTCGCATTGTTATTTGCCTCATGAGAGAGCTATAGTCCCGTCGTTCTAATTTCCGGCAGCCAATCGCGTTGAAGGTCTTTTACATTTAAACGTGTGCGTCTTGTGATTCGCTGAGGAAGGCGTTACTCATTTCTTAAGGCTCGATAAATACTTAATACAAACGCCCCCTATTTTGGCTCTTTCGTTGGCGTTCGCAGAGAGCTCACGAAGACGTTATTTGCCACTCAATTATTTGCTGAATTACAGTGCGTTCATTTATTATCATTGGAGCTACGACATGATAATATTTAACAGTGTGGCAAATAGATTCCTCGTATGGTAGCTCGGCAACGATAGAACAAAAATGGCGAACGATACTACCTACCTAGACTTTATAGAGCCTTCACTTCCTAAGACGTAAGCAAAGAGGAGGAATGACGCCAAGAATAACAGCGTCGCGACTATAATTTTATTAGGGTACTATTAAAAAAATAGGTTAATTCTTTTTATCTTTCTTCTTAAAACATCTTATTTACAAATGGCTTTTAAGAACCCAAAGGTTCATTGCCGCCCTCACATAAGCCCGCCATTTGTCCCTATCCTAAGCAAGATTAATCCAGTCTCTATCATATCCCATCTCCCTCAAAACCATTTGTATATTATGTCCCCATCTACGTCTCAGACTCCCAAAGGACTTTTTCCCTCCGACCTCCCAACTAACACTGTATCATTTCTGGTTTCGCCCATACGTGCTGCATGTACTGCCAATCTCAAACGTCTGGATTTAATGTTCCTAATTATGTCAGGTGAAGAATACAATGCGTGCAGCTCTGTGTTGTGTAACTTTCTCCTTTCTGTAACTTCATCCCTCTTAGTCCCAAATATTTTCCTAACAACTTTATTCTCAAACACTCTTAATCTCAGTTCCTCTCTCAAAGTGAGGGTCCAAGTTTGACAACCACACAGAACAACCGGTAATATAACTGTTTTATATATTCTAACTTTCAGATTTTTCGACAGTAGACTGGATGATAAAAGCTTCTCAGCCAAATAATAACACGCATTTCCCATATTTATTCTGTGTTTAATTTCCTCCCGAGTATCATTTATATTTGCTACTGTTGCTCCAAGGTATTTGAATTTTTCCATCTCTTCGAAGGATAAATCTCCACCTTCTATAGTTCCGTTTCTTACAATATTCTGGTCACGAGACATAATCATATACTTCGTCTTTTCGAGGTTTACTTTCAAACCTATCTCTTTACTTTCTTCAAGTAAAATTCCCGTGTTTTCCTTAATAGTTAGTGGATTTACTCCTAACATATATACGTCATCAGCATAGTCAAGAAGCTGATGTAACCCATTGAATTCCAAATCCCCTCTCTTGTCCTGAACTTTTGCAATGGCATATTCCAGGGACTTATATAACATCTTCTACAAAAGACAAAGGACTAAGGCAGAAACAGTATTTAAAAATTGAAATATTTGTGATATATAATTATGATTTTATGATTATTTATTAATACATTAAAAGTACTTTACTTCTTCTAAGGGAAAACAGTACGTATTATACTTGCATTGTATTGTGTCATGAAGCATATTGAGGAGGAAACAATTGCTGGTGTGTAAATACATACAGAAATTGGAAAACTGAAATGTGTTTATTTTCTCACCGTTTCTTTCTTTGCTTATTTCTTGCAATTGCAGTTTGTTTAAAGTCGAAATGCATTTTCTTAAATTAGAAGTTTTCATTTTCCTTCACTTCAAAGATCTGCTGCAGATATTTGACGTTTATTTTCAGCTATAACATTCTCTACATCAGGTAATATTGTGTTAATTCTTGCAATTCCTAAAACTGAACATAAATTAATGTAGATCAGTCTAGATCTTAGTCTAGATTTGTTAAGTTTCATGAAAGAGAAACACGCTTTACATCTATACATACTGCCAAACATTGATATTATTTCTGAGACAATTTCTTAGATAAATAGCTAGATTTATTCGTTCCATAATATTCTTACATTTGCTATATAGCATAGAATAAAGAACATGTCCAACTCTTACGTTCAACAATAAAATGCAATACATATAAAATGCAAATATGAAATATGTACAGAATTAATACCTTAATAACAGTAATATTTTATAGAATGTAATATGTTTACCATTTAATAGTATTATAATATTTACACAGTACTGTGAAATGTCAAGAATTCATCTACAGAATAGAAAGTGTGAGATATTAAGTCATTTTTTAGTTTTGTCTTAAATAATGCAGGGTTTTGGCTATGATTCTTAATGTCTTCAGGAAGACTATTGAACATTTTTATCGCCATGTAACGTACTCCCCTATGAAAGCATGATAAATTTGATGATGGGGTATGAAAATCATTCCTCATACTATGTATGGCTGAGTTAGTTGGAAAATTTTCTTTATTACATAAGAGGAAATTTATTGTAGAGTATATGTATTGATTTGTTAAGGTTAGAATCTCCAACTTTTTTTAAAATAAACTACATGATTCTCTAGCCTTTGCTCCAACTATATTCTAATGGCTCTTTTTTGTAATAAGAATATATTTTTACTCTCTGCATATGTTATAATTGAAAAGAAAAAGTGACAAATTGATGTAATTGAACATGTGAAGATGACATTTAGCATTACACTACAGGAAAGAGAAGGATATCAGGGGTTATAAGGTTTGAATGCTGTTGCTAGAACAAATTAAAAAAACCAGCACCACGATGACATCGCCGATATAACAAATTCTTCCATGTCTAAAAAAAATAACTTGGACTCTCACTTTGAGAGAGGAACATAGGGTAAGGGTGTTTGAGAATAAGGTGCTTAGGAAAATATTTGCGGCTAAGAGGGATGAAGTTACAGGAGAATGGAGAAAGTTACACAACACAGAGCTGCACGCATTGTATTCTTCACCTGACGTAATTAGGAACATTAAATCCAGAGATGGGCAGAGCATGTAGCACATACGGGCGAATCCAGCAATGCATATAGAGTGTTAGTTGGGAGGCCGGCAGGGAAAAGACTTTTAGGGAGGCCGAGACATAGATGGGAAGATAATATTAAAATGGATTTGAGGGAGGTGGGTTATATTGATAGAGACTGGATTAATCTTGCTCAGGATAGGGACCAATGGCATGCTAATGTGAGGGCGGCAATGAACCTCCGGGTTCCTTAAAAGCCAGTAAGTAATGCTGGAGGAATAGGTGTCCCAAATGAATCGAAGACACAAATCTTAATATGTAATTGAATAGCATATGCAGTGTCCCTCAATTTTTACATCAGTTTCAAAATTAATTACATCACATTCCATATTGGTTAGCTTTGACAGTAATATATCGGACACGTGACTACATCTTTATAATTGTTATCCATAGTTTTGTTATGCAAATCTAGTCTTTCAGGTAAAGCTCCCTGTAAAGCAGATTTGAATAATTTCAAGGGAAAAATTGTCCCGGGGCCGGGTATCGATCCTGGGACCTCTGGTTGAACGTACCAGCGTTCTGCCAACTGAGCTACCCGGGAACTCCACCCGACACCGTCTCAACTTTTCCCTTTATGTCCACACAACTCGCGTGGGCTGACGAAATGCCAGAGACTCACATCGAGTGCACACAATCTCTGTGTGATTTGGAATTGTGGTTTTCTGTTAATGTACACAGTGACGTATCTATTACGCAAATCTAGTCTTTCAGGTAAAGCTCCCTGTAAAGCAGATTTGAATAATTTTCAAGGGAAAAATTGTTCCAGGGCAGGGTATCGATCCCAGGACCTCTGGTTGAACGTACCAGCGCTCTACCACTGAGCTACCCGGGAACTCCACCCGACACCGTCTCAGCTTTTCCCTTTATATCCACACAACTCGCGTGGGCTGACTAAACGCCAGAAAAGTTCAGACGGTGTCGGGTGGAGTTCCCGGGTAGCTCAGTTGGCAGAGCGCTGGTACGTTAAACCAGAGGAACCGAGATCGATACCCGGCCACGGAACAATTTTTCTCTTGAAAATATTCATAGTTTTGTTATTTGCTCTCTATTTTCAGGAAGAGAGTTGTGTGTTGGGCAAATCGGATGACAGACTGAAAATGGAAGTAAAGTCAGAGGAGAATGAGGCTTTCATTGAATGGTAAGTGTGTTATAGCAGACATCATTTTCTACTTTATTTTATTACTTCATTAAAATTGTTTACTTATGGCTTCTGTTTCTAATTGGGTACTGTAAATCCTCTCTCATGTACTTTATTGGTTGCTCTTATCAGCGGCTCATATAAGCTATATCAGATATATTGCTGCTTACTGCACTAATACTGCTGGTGTTACCACAATCTACTATATACAGTCACGAAGCTTGGGATGATTTTTTGCCAACAAATTGCATTTCTCGCCATAGTTGCTAGCCGCTTGGAGCGCTGTGAGTACTTAGAACAATAGATTGTGTCACTGCCATCGTGATCTAATACAGGCCGTAAGGCAGGCCATGTGAGTCGCTTAACCCGATCACGAAGGTCGGCATTTCAACCATATAAATTAATTGGAATGCATAAAGAGTAACATATATTTTTCTAAAATATACAAAAATAAAATTGAAAACCATGATTAGGGGACACTTAAGACATAATTCCTTGCAAGTTAAGGTGTAATATTATTTTTGATGTGAAAATTACGTTGTTCGTATGTGTAATACCTGCCTTTATTTCGATTAAATATTGCGAAATTATTGTACATTCATTTATGGTCGATTCAATAATTTTCAGGTGCACTGCACGAATATTTAGATATGTTGAAATTATAGGTTATGTTTACTGTACCAGTTGCCCCTTTCTGTCTAATTTTAGTTGTCTCCAATGCCCTGCCACTACATATGTATCTTATGTCATGTGGATATTATAGGTTATATTTACTATATTTAACTTCTATTCCTATATTCGCAATTATACATTATAATTAAACATAATGTCATGTATGACACCCGTCACATTCTATTTCTCTGTATTTTAATACTACAATTGAATACTGAATTTTTGTATTTATCTACTACCTAAGAGACGAAGTAACACAATCGTACGAACACTAATTTCATAGGAGTGGTATGGTAAATTATCTGTCTACAGTTAAGGAAGGTAGATAAATTAAAATCACAATATAAATTCTTTTTTTTATTGAACCTCAAAATAGCTTCCATTCTAAAGTTAAAATGTTGATGCGAAAGGATTATGTTAACATGGAAAATTCCCTTCACATTAAAATAACACAGTTTTGTAATTATATCTGCAACATATTATGCAATATGAAGTAAACGGAACTTATGGACACATTACACAAAATAAAGCTTAGCAATGATAAGCAATAACGTTATAATATAATATTTCACTGAGCTCCGTACACTGAAATAGAAAACCCGAACAAACATTACGGCCTGGTCTAGATCGAAAAGGCATTGACTGTGCCGTATTTCGCTTTGTTGTGAAAAGTTGTGTAAACTGTGAAATGTTCGTTATCGGTTGTAATAACTATAAATGGCTAAAATACAATAATTTGAATATAATATGGGACAAGGAGACGTTTGTGGTACTATAAATATTGTAAGAAAAAGAGGTCAGAGTTATCCTTCTTCCAAAAGATCCAGGAAGTTGAGTTTATAGAATATAATATATACTTTATGAAAATAATATATAAACCTTATGTATTTCATATTTCAACAGTGGAAGGAAGGCGTTAATTTTTGAAAAGAATACGATATCGAAAGTACAATACATTTTATCGTCTGCTGGGGAAAGGGTCTGTGGAGAGGCGATAGTAGCAATCCTGGTGGTGAGCAGCTATATATGTTTACTTATTTGAGCTTCGTGACTGTATATATTAGACTGTGGTGTTACTACTATTTGTGCTACTGAGGTTTCCCAGTATATCAACATCAATGCATTAGCGCACGACATGAAACAAATGGGAATGTAAACGATGCATGGTTTTTATTTTCACGTGCTTTGTTATGTAACTGTTAACATTCTTTAGAAACATGTTGTATTGCATGTGTGAGAGATAATGCTTAATAATATAGCAATGAGAAATTCAAAATATTCCCCAAAATATAAGGTTTGTTCTCTAACACGTTTCACAATCGATTTTGAACTACTTGCTCATGTGTAGTATCTGAATTTGTGTTCCAACAAGACTTGAATTGATTCTGAACTGTAAGTTACCTGTTCCCAAGGCTTCTATACATTCAATAGGTTATCTTGTTTTTCATTAGCCAATCAAATAGCTAGTTGGCTGATGACGCGCGAAGAGTCCATGCTGATTGGTCCTTTATTTTCAAATTGATCAGCGTACATTATAAACATAATCGTCTCAAATAAATACATTACAAGGGGTATAAACCAAGTGTGTACATATCATGGAATAAAATAAGTACGCTGAAAGTGTTTATACCGTGTATATAAAAGTTTTGCTTACACTTATCTCTGCATCTATTTCTTAACAATTCTTCTGGTTTCAGTGTCTGCCTTCCGTTTTCGTCTGCTAGTTTCCAGTCTTGTGTTCACATACTAGAGTCGTATAAAGAACCTAGTTTTGACTGTACAATCAACAATAAAATTTCACGTGGAACGTTATGTACGAACATTGCCACATATTCTTTGGTTCTTTTTTTAATATTCCGCCCCTTTTTAATCGTGTTCTTCCCATGAAACTCATTTTAGAATTTTTCAGTATTATTGAAACTACTTAGCCATGCTGGTGATGGCATGGTTAAACCTTCAAAAGAAAGAATAATGTACTAAAATTTAAAGAGGGCCAAGATGGTGGTGTTTTTGTTTTAAATGTATGTTTATAAAAATCTCAGATTGATTGATTTTAAAATCTCATTCTAAAGTTTGGAAAAAGGGGCATGTACCGGTATTGAAATGTCGACACGTTCTTTTACAATAATCATTATAACTCAACAATGGATTGTCACTGGAGGCTATTATGATTAACCCACTGATTATGCCATAGTGACAAAATGACATAAATCGTTAATATAAAATCAATATAATAAGAATTATAATTAAAAAACATCACTAGTATCAGTCGTTAACCCTCCACCCCTTTGGTATGCAACTGTTAGTATAAGTAGCATGATTATTTTGTTAATTGTAAGTTATGTACGACCCAGCAGAGATTACAAAAGAAAGAAAATAATTTGTAGGTTAACATAGATGAACCTAATCTAATTATACGAAGCTGGTATTAACATAGGCTACTTATATAGGCCTACGTGATTTATTTAAACTTACCTGTAGGCTTTAACATTCTCGGTAGTTTCGGCTTTATTTTGATTAATGCTGCTCGAAAATCAGGAATAAAATCGTCATCTTTAAAATGATCACAGCATACTCTGCTTGTGTCCACACCTGTGGAGTAACGGTCAGCACGTCTGGCCGCGAAACCAGGTGGCCCGGGTTCGATTCCCGGTCGCGGCATGTTACTTGGTTGAGGTTTTTTCCGGGGTTTTCCCTCAACCCAGTACGAGCAAATGCTGGGTAACTTTCGGTGCTGGACCCCGGACTCATTTCACCGGCATTATCACCTTCATCTCATTCAGACGCTAAATAACCTGAGCTGTTGATAAAGCGTCGTAAAATAACCTACTAAAATAAAAAATACTCTGTATCAAGATTGAATTTATCCTGTCTTTTGCACGCAATTACTTATCCTTTTTTTTTTTTTTTTTCTAATTCATAAATCTTTAGGATTCGTAAAGAATTGTTGCATACCGCAACAGCACATTTTTGACCTGGCATAATGTGTTCAAAACAACATAAACAAGAAAAAAACACGAGGTACTGTTTTGAAGCATTTGAGCTTTGGCGCGCTTAGCTATCTTGTGACGTCAGAATCGCTCTCCTTTCCCCATCAATCCCTCGCCAAGAAGCTCGATACTAATGCAACCTATGAGAAGTTTAGAAGCCTTGACCTGTTCCAACCTGCTTTAGAACTCGTTCGGAACGAGTGAAATTGGTTCTTGATTAAGAGCACAAACTGGGAATTCTGAACTGTTGACGCATGCGAAGATGGTTGGAGTTAAAATCGTTCGAGACTGGATAGGTGAAAATAAACGTGCCATTACTCCACAGGTGTGGACCTCAGTGTTCAAACTTAATGTATTATTCTACATTATATTGTTTCGCTTCCAAACCATTTTCAGATTTCATAACCCCAATTGCTGATGAGGCATCCATGTTTGTTTAGTATACAAGTCAACAATCAAGCAAGCATTTTCGTTTACTAGTTACTACGGACTTGATTGCTATGCACTATGTACCTTTGGATCATAACTTCTGACGTCACATCCGGCTGTTTAGTCAACAATCTAGTTCACTTCAGCTGAAAATGTAGCCTTTAGACACGGCCTGACTACATATATTACAAAATCGTTGCGAGAAAATTAAAAAATTGATAATGGATTCGAATGGACGTCCACACACTGGAAGAGATTCTCGCTCAAGGCAAAAACCTCGCGCGTGTTTCTCGCTGGTATCGGTAGCTCAGCGAATTTTCTTGACACGTTTATCAAAGATGTTTGACATTTATACTCTTTATAACGATTGAATGTAGAAAAAGATATCACAGGTGGCGATGAATTGTATTGTTTTTATTTGAAAATAGGGAAAGATGGCTTATAATTGTAGTCAGAAACTTATCGAACTTGTAAGATGTCACCCATAGGCCTATTTATATGATACACGGGATGAAAACTATAAAAACACGAAACTTAAAGAAGACATCTTGAGACAAATATCATATTATCTGAAAATAAATAGGGCTAATATTTTATTTTGATGAGATTTAATAGTATTAATTAAACATATGAAATAATGCATCTATCTGTCTTAATAGTTTACATAATTTTAATCACAACATAGCAAAGAATCCTCTATCATATCATGAATGGAAAAAAACTGTGGTCCATTCAACCTGAAATAACGCCTAAACGTATCATCATTCAAATCGAAACCAGTGTCCAAAACTCGCCCTTATTTTCGTAAGATACAATATGATTTTCAGATATTTCTGGCTTTAATTTTAGGCCTACTTTTTCTTTTCATTAACGAAATATGTTCATGTAACTCCATTTCCTCATCACCTGAATACTAAGAATTCAACATAGCGTTCGTAAGTAATTTGTAAAGTACGACAATATACTTACAGGTTATATATTTAAGTACGACAATATACGTAAATACATAACCTATAACATTTCCCCCAACGAATGATTACTATAATCAGTAAAATGCTTTCTGCATGAAGGCAGTGCATAGATGATCATAGCGAGGTGTGATCTGTGATAGCGAGAACTCGCCAAGTGTGTGGAGAAAGGCTCTTCGCCTCTTTCTCGCAACACATTTCTCGCTAGCGAAAACTCTTAAAGTGTGTTACGGGCCTTAATACTCTGACAGATCGCCTGTATTTTATGAAGAATTAAGTTTGGGATACAAATATAATTCTAATGTGAGAAAAATCTCCGAAGGCTACAGTTGAAGAAACATTCCAACAACCTAAAATCCCGATCTAGTTCTGAGAAGTACACAACTGGGAAATGTGTCGAATGATGTTCGTATTTAGGCCGTGTCTCAAAGCTACTTTCAGCTGAAGTGAACTAGATTGTTGATTAAATACCTGGATGTGACGTCAGAAGTTACGATGCAAAGTGACGTAATGCATAGCATTCAAGTCCGTACTAGCTGTAAACGAAAATGCTTGCTTGATTGTTGACTTGTATACTAAACAAACATGGATACCTCATTAACAATCGGGGTTATGAAATCTGATTATGCTTTGGAAATAAAATGTGAGTCCAATGTAGAATAACCGTTAACTTGGAACATTGACATTGTTGGTACCTGCGTTACATTTTGTTAATATTGTAATATTTCAGGCCCTTACCTTTTCCACATTTATTTCGATTGTTAATAGCCAAACGTAATTTTCATAGATATCTTTTGAGCATCTTTTACAATTCTACATCTTTCAACGTTTCTTTTGTAGTGTCTCAGGAAATTACCATTCCGTTCATAAACCTGAGAATTGAGTTTTTGAACTGTTTACTGGAAAACTGTTCATAAACAAAGAATTCGAATTTCCAAAAAATAACAGCTGATAACTCGTAATTAAACTGCAGTAGGACACTGCCTTCTTAATTTAGTTCTATACAGCGAGTTAGATACTATAGAGAGGCTAAAGACCGCTGATAAGTGCTCCCTGTGGAGGCCAACAGTACTATGGATCGTTCCCTAAAAAAATGACGGTCTATAGTACCGCCAGCCTCCGCTATGAGTGCTTATCAAAGGTACACTGTAACAAGTTGGTACATGTATTATATTTTTCAGATACATCAATATTTAATTTAAACATTTCGCTATAGGTTTTGTAAAAAGCTGATTTATAAATGAAAAAGTAATAATTAAGACTTCAAAATTTCCAAAAATGTCTCATTCCCTCGGATTTAAATGAAATGTACCGTAAATCATAATATTCGTTGCTGGATAATTAAACCTTCTCAATACAGGTACCATTGCCGCAGAGAATTATAAGATAAGACGGACTGAGCATAAGCGAAATATCTGTATTAATAAGTTTGTACCATCAAGAGTTTAGTATTTATTGTGTTTATAGGGCCTACTCCAATTTTCTTTTTATTAATGCATAGGGCTCTTTTTGTTACCAAAGAGGAAAGTTAGCACTTGCATCGCACACAATTTGTCATTATTGTTCAAAATAATGTAAGAACAGTTTTATTCTGTAAAAGCCTCTGCTTAGTTGCGAGACACGTGTGAGATCAATATTTGTTTCAAATTATATTAGACTACACGATGTCTCCATCACGCGAAAAGAAGTGTAGCTAGCTGTGGCTCCTGTTGTTTCCGATAACAATGTTAATCGTAAGTATCTTATCGTTTCAATAAATGTGGTGAGTTATGATCACGAGTAACTTTCTATTAGTGTCATTCTTTAATTATTGTGTTGCATGCTAAGAGGTTATTTGTAGTTTTAATAATTTCAGTTTTCAAAAGTTCTCTGTGTTAATTCCAATTTCAAATGAATTTTTCTCAATAACTTAATTACTGGATATTTTTTAATTTTCGCCACTACCTTTCCTCTATTTTACTCCTATTAGTTACATACGTCGTCTCTCTTGATATCACCAGGTGAGCACTGAATTACATAATTTCATATTAGGTTAGATTAGCTGTAAGGTAATTAAATTTGTGACGAAGTCAAAAAATTATTTATTTTTCTTCTGCCAATTAAATTCATCCGTCTTTAGGTGCTTTGCTTTGGTTGCATCGAGTATAGCTTGTCATTTAATATCTGGGTTATATTTAGTAAACTAATAAAACATAGGCCTACAGCTGTTATAAAACGTAAAGTTTTGTGTGTATTTTACTTTTTACTCATTAACATAGTCTTAATATGTAACTCAATTCACAATAATACTAACTTCATCACAGTCATTTCCTACAACATCCGAGCCACGCCCCTTTGTTTTGACTAACCGAAACATGGCGGACCAATGTTCGATTGTCTTCAAATTTCTGAGGTCTTTGTCCTCTCTATAGTATCTAACTCGTTGGTTCTATACCGTAATTTCATGGCTTTAAGAAAAATAGTCTATGAAGAAGGCCATGATTCCAACATACATGTTCAATGCTCTCTGGTGTGTAGTTTAAAAGTCAGCTGGTTGCTAATTATTAGCATGTAGTATAGACTTGAGCTTTGAGAAACTGCCCTAGTTCCTAACCAGAGCCTTCTTTAGTTACAAGCCGGAGCATGGGTAGGTTTGGCAACGCAGAGTGGAGGCGGGAGATTTTAAAGTGATGTTGTGTTTGCTCATTGCTTTCGTTACACGTAACGCGTATTTTTTCAATATTACTTCATGCACAAAGGTAAGATCAAGATTCAGAGTAGTGATGTAAATTATTACGTGTTCGATAATAGTGTTTTATTGCAATCAGTTAGCTATACTTCAGAATACGGCGTAAGTAGGCTATTTACATACAAAGGCTGCCACTTAAAATAATTACAAAAAAAAAAAAAACATGTTTTTATTGATAGTACAAAGGTAAATAAATAAATATAAAAGATATTCCTTGCACCGAAAATAATAAAATCAATAATGCAATAAAGACGTAAGTTCCTACGGAGTATTCTTAAGTTCCATTCAGTTAACAAATTTGTGACTAGTAAACTGACAATGTTTTTTCCGCTTAATGTTGTTTCACCTCTGACGTGAAAGGTGTAGGATATCATATGCATTTTAAATTCATGTGATTATGTCGTGTTTTTCTAGAAATATTTCAGATGTCCAGGAAGCCAGTTTTAGTTTGAACCTGGCCAGTCACCATAACAATACTGTTATCCTAAATTATTTGTTATAAACTTTTTAAAATATAATTTTAAATAAATATAACTACAGAAAACAAGCTAAGAATGTAAATGATCCAAATAGGCCTAAAATAAAATGTAAACAGAAGAAACTATTCACATTCCTATTATAATAAAAGTATGAGGATGTAAATACAGTTAAGCCAAGTAAAAAAAATCTATGAAAAAAAACATACTTTCAACATAATACGTAACAAAACGCAACATTATCTATTAAGTACATGTGTCAATTAGCGTAAACTCAGTGAACTTTAAGTACTCTAAAAAATTACGATGTGAAAAGAATCATGTTTATACCTAATTTATTACAAAATAAATAATATTAAGAAATAAACCTTGAAAACCAGCGAAGTGATTATATGCATCTACAAATTATAGGTAGTTCTGACGTATAGCAGGCATTCCGAATCTTCAACAAAACTGCAACATTTATGGGATCACAAAACAGCTGTTTACAATGAATTTGAAATCCAACTGCGTAACTTTATTGATATAGCAGGCGAGACCCAACAATTTGACTAAAATTGTGATACACACAAACCACAAATAAGACTATAAAAATGTAGTTATATAATATTTAATATTTAGTAGAATAGTCAATTACTTTGTCATCAATAACCGTAAAAATTCCCAAAGACTGCAACCATTTTATTTTCATTTATTGTCTTGTCTTTTATCACCAACGCGCACTTAGTTTATAATACATCAACAATTAATGTTTTGTACGACCGCGAACATAATTCCATCGGCACACACTTATATTGTAACATTAATTTACATTGAAAATCGGCATTAGCACAAACACGAGTCCTGTATGGTCGGCCTCCGGCTGACAGTTAATTACAGTGTTGCCGATGTATGGCTCCGGCTTGTAACTAAAGAAGGCTCTGTTCCTAACTCATTCAGAATTGCTTGCTGGAACAAACCTATCGTCAGACAATGAAATTTCGTAAGCATCTATGCTGACTAATTTTGAATCCTTGTCTCTGTATTCAGTTCTAGCTGTTGTCACACGTTTTAGACTCATATTATTTATTTATAACAGTGTTCCAGACATCCATGACAATTCCGTACCATCAAAGTGCGGCAGTATTGCAACTGAAGACCAGCTGACTATATATCAAGGTGCGAAGAATTCTCTTACCTCGGAAAACCTTCCACAGGCAAATAGATGTGGGAAGCCTATCACATGCAAAGTCTGTGGAAAGGAATTCTCGATAATGTATAGTCTGAAGATACACATGCGCAAGCATACTGGAGAGAAACCGTACAAATGTGATATCTGTGGAAAACGTTTTTCTCATTCGCCTTACTTAAAACAACATAAACCCTGCAATTCTGTTGATCAATTCTCGTGCGATGTATGTGAAAGGAAATTTTCTTTTAAAAGTAATCTAGCAAAACATATTTTGTGCAAGCACACTCCTGGAGAGAAACAATATATATGCAATATATGTGGAAAGGGTTTCTGTGATTCGAGTTACCTAAAACGACATGCACTCCAACATACTGGCGAGAAACAGTTCAGCTGCCATATCTGTGGACACCGATTCTCACTAAAGTATAGTTTGGAAAGTCATATGCGGAAACATACTGGGGATAAACCATACACATGCAATACATGCGGAGATAGTTTCACTCGGTCGTGGAGCTTAAAATTACATAAACGCCGCCATACTGGGGACAAACCATTCAGGTGTCATGTTTGTGGAAGATGTTTCTCTGTTGCATATGAATTAACACTACATGAACCCATGCATACTGACGCCAAACCGTTCCCGTGCAAGGCCTGTGGAAAGTCTTTCTTGAGATCATCGTCTTTAATTACACACGCTCGTAAGCATACTGGTGACAAACCATTCAAGTGTGATGTTTGTGAAAAGTATCTGAATACTAAATATAGTCTGAAAAAGCATTTACTTCTGCATACTGGCGAGAAGGCATATATGTGCCATATATGTGGAAAGTCCTTCACCCTACCTTCGAATTTGAAAGCCCATATACTGCTGCATACCGACGAGAAACAGTTCAAGTGCGTCTGTTGTGGAAAATCTTTCTCTCAATCTGGGAGCCTTAGACGACACAAGCGCATGTATTGTTGCGAAAAACCTTCAAATGCAGTCTCTCTGGAAGGAATTTCAACAACAATTCTACCCTAAAACATCACGTGTCAATATATTGATGGGGAAATCATTTTAATACGATGTGAGTTGAAAGTTATTCTGTAAGTTTGAATTCATTTTTATTTCCTACATTCCAAGGAACATAATCAAGAAATAGAATTACGTCACAGAGAAGCAATAGTTCCTCAATAAAACCACGATAGTTGGATCAATTCCACAAATTTTCGTTGTAGTTTTATTTCGTTCCCTTTTTCCTTCCAACTCCGTTTCTACTCTTGGAATATGTTTAATTTCAATTTGGGAGTCTTGTAATGTGGACTGCCATGTGTATGCCTCTAGAACAGTCGTGGCGAAAATGTGATCGTGCATAGCACCTATGGAGGGAGGCAGAGAACTTGGTAGCGTGTGTTGAAAATTCCAGGAAATTAAGTTCAAAATGTAGCTTAATTTTCTTTAGTTATGATTTTGTCTGGTTCCAAATTATTTTCTTTCGAGTTATGCCATTATTGAGACTGTTATTTATATTATCATGATCTTTGGTTTCGAATTTTTTCATTTCTGTGTCCTTTTAAAAGCGATTTTGTTAGAAATAATTATTAGTGAAATTTATTTTTTCTGAGACGGCCATTGTAGTATAGGTGACGTTTGAATATTTAAACTTCAACAAAATTTTGTTTCATCGTATCTACATTTTTATTTATTTATTTTTCGAAGTTTTTTTTAGCTATTTGTAATTTTATTTCAGGCTATTATAAAAAAAATCTTTTGAAGATGTTCAAGGTTGTATAGTTTTTATTCCAATATTTACATTTAAACATATAACTGAAATGATTTCTATTGTATAGTATAGACTGTGACATTCATAGCTTATTGCTATGTTATTCATTGTGTGACAAACCTTTGAGGAGTTTTTCTTGAAATCGAAGTGAAGAAATTTTAAATTAACTGTATACCGGTATAGTGTTACCAGTGACATGTATTAGCCTTCTGATCCTTCCTCAGTATGAGAAAAAGGAAATATATCTAAAGTTTTTTAATTGAGGAGCTGGGTGCAAGAAGGGCATTTAAGAGGATGTGCCCTTTTTGAGTAAAACGCTTTATTGTGTTTTCTGATCTGTTATGCATATGATTCCCAAGTTGTAGTTCAATACTGTGATCGTAGAGGTCAAGATTACCCAAAATGTAAAGGCGTGTATAGATCACATTATTACGGTTTGAATTTTCAACGTCAATTTTCTCAAAACTTCCAGTTGAGAGAAGTGCCTTTCTTGCACCCAACCCCTCAATTTTGGTTGACGTTTTCAGCAATAGGGAATGGGTCTTTTGAACCAACCTCTACCTTAAAAAATAGGACGATTTTTTACATGTTCTGGAGTCTGCAGTCAATAATACCCTATATAAGTTTTTAAATATCTCAAATTATTAACAATAATTGGAATATGATTTTGAGGGGGGTAATTGTATAACCCCCGTTGGTATTTGTAAATTGTAATAAACCTTGGTAGCAGATGGGTTAACTACAATCAGTATCTATTTTCTCTTGCAGCAGAAAACGTTTATCGAAATGCATATCAGTGTTATTACAACCTATTGTCCGTGATCACGGCTCACTTGATCGTACTGGAAGCTTGCACCTTCACTTTGGAATACTTTATTTTACATTCTAAACTTAAAGTAAGCATAGCGTTAGTGTTGTTGATTTTCATTTTAATCCTTCTATTGAAGTACGTTTATGTCCCTGTATATTTCCAGTTTTTGCCTCCGGTTTAATTATAATTCCAGTCTTATTCAATTGTTCTTTTTTGTACAAGTATTCGTTCATGTTACAGTTCATCCTAAGTTGAATATCCTTTGTAGATTACAACGTACACTATTCGAGAGGACTAGTAGGATCGAGTATTACAAAGTTTACATGTAATTAATAGCAGTTAATTTCATTTTTTCCTGATATAGTGTGTTACATATAACTTAGTTATAAATATATGGAACGTTATAGCGAAGATACTTTCCACGTAAAGCAGAGCAAATCTGCTTGTTTAAATTGAAAAATCACTGATGGGTCGTCACTAATACCACATTTAATAGAAACTTCGCGTAATCTATTTCTTATTTAACTCTTCAGATGTGTGTGTATCTTTCTGAAAGCGCCCCCATACGCAAATACTTACATCCCTGATTTGTAAACGTGACATGTTTAGTTTATATCAATAAATTAAGTTTTTCCTAGCAGCTAACATTCTGCAATTTTTTGTCATTATTTTGATTACATCTTACAGTTACGATGGATGTGATCAAGATGGAACCCGAAGTAGATCCATTGGCTATACTGACAAGTGATAACACAGATGTGGAAGAGAAGAAGCCTTTATTAGAGGTAAAGTGAACGTCATTGGTGTCTACTTGATAATTGTGACGTAGGAATATATCAAATATCAGACATGTTCCAAATTATATTCAGCATCGGACCAAAGAAAATAAGTCGTAGTGTGTTTCGTCTCATTTGCCGTCACTTTCAATGCTGTAGATGTCTTTTCTAGAGTCCGGACACGTTATTTGTGCTGGAAGGATGGTGTCTGAAAGACTCATGCAAAACTTTACGCATGCGTGAAGACCTCTCTTTCTCTATACCTTTTTCAGAAACCATTTTGGACAAAATAGAGTATTCAGTGGCCATTTAAAGAATATATATCTGTGTGTGTGGAAATATCATTACATTAACACACTTAATATTACAAAATATACACTGAACGAACTAAATGTAATTGTTATGAAAATCGCCATATTTTCTTCCTGACATTACGACGAAATACGATCCACTACCGCGACACGAGTAGCAGGGTTGGTAATACATGCAAACGAAATGATACTACACGCGAGGAATGTTACTACAGATGTGTAGTATGATGTGACTGGTTAGGTTAGGTTAGGTGAGGTGTGTATTATGTGAGGTTAGGTTAGGTTTGATTAGGTTTGATTAGGTTTGAAGTATCCTGTGAGAGGTTAGGTTTAAATAGATGTGTAGTATTATTACTATGTTGGCGACACTGAAACCCAATGCCATATTAACGAAAAATGGCTATTCTTCACGCACAACGATTTTCGTATATAAGTGAGGTACGTATTTAGGGCAGGTTGGGCGGGCATAGAACTCTCCCAAGGATGACATCAATTTCTAATAACCAATACTATAAATCCAAGGTATTTTGCCAAGTTCCTATAGTGCCCGGGACATAAGTAACCCTCATCACAATTTTTTTTTATTTTAAGAGTTACATTATTAAATAACCTTAATTCTTCTTCTTCTTCTCCTTCTTCTTGTTCTTCTTCTTCATTACCACACATGTATACTCATGGCTTCAAACTGATTGAAAAATGTGCAGGCTCTGGTAATGCACCAAACAGATTATGTTGCGCTGTTGGAAAATTTGTTCCTCTTGATATTCAATAGCCTTCCCACAACCAACAACTTACATATAGGAATACATCTGTTATCAACACACTTTTTAAATAATATAAGACAGTACAACACCTTACTCCATATGGCTTCGTTTGATGTAAACGAAATGTATGAAGTCAATTTTATGCCAACATTTAGAATTCAAATTATTCATTGCCTTTGACTGTCATTACATGAGTAGGGACCGGATTTTTATGTAATATAAAGGTATGAAATACAGTATGTAAGAAAAAAGCTGAATATGTCCCGAAATATGTAAAATCATGAAAATATTTAACATCAATATCTGCGCTGGTTTGTATTGTTAAGCCTAGATATTTGTAGTCTGGTACAATTTTAAATTTTCTGTTCTTCATGACGATTTCTACTGTTTCTGGTGCTCTTCCGACGTTTCTGAGTATCATCATTTCTGTCTTGTCCACATTTATATCAAATTTGTTTCTATTGCACCATTTTATCATGATGTTTATTGTTTCTTGTAACGTTGTAAGGTCTTTAGACCCTACTACTATGTTGTCCGCTTATGTGTATGAGAGTATTCCTTTCTTGATTTTTACAATACAAAGTAGTTGTATGAGAAAGGTTGCATTTTGTTCACTCATATTTACAGTGAGGGGTGAGTAAGGGATGAGTGTCTCTTCTACTTCCTGGAACCAAGATGTTATGTTTCGTCCCGAAATATATTCTTTCTCGGGTAGGTAAAAAGACTTTTTAAATCTATATATTTCAAATTATAAACTTCCCCGGCAGAAATTTTCTTTTTCCTTTTAAAGAAGTGAAAATGAATAAAACCCCAAAATATGTAGATATCAATTCAATTTATTTGGCCATTAGACATTCAGTTTTAGGCTTCGTGAGAATACATTGAAAAACATATAAATACATTTTAAAGAACACTAATACAAGAAACAGTAAAATTTAAATAATAGAAAGAAAACCTGAAATAATTTGAAACTTTTAAATTAAAGAAAACTAACTAAATTGCAATTAAACTTATTTATTAATATACAATTTCATACAAATTTGTGTTGAAAAACTCAGCAACAGAATAAAAAAGATTATTTAATAACCAATTGTAAAATCTAGTTTTCAAACTATTTTTTTTTATTTTATTTTATTGGGTTAATTTACGACGCTGTATCAACATCTAGGTTATTTAGCGTCTGAATGATATGAAGGTGATAATGCCGGTGTAATGAGTCCGGGATCCACCACCGAAAGTTACCCAGCATTTGCTCGTATTGGCTTGAGGGAAAACCCCGGAAAAAACCTCCGGGATTCGAACCCGGGCCACCTGGTTTCGCGGCCAGACGCGCTCACCGTTACTCCACAGGTGTGGACTTGAAGCTATTGATTGGTAATTTATAATATTGACTTGGGAGCTTATTATATAATTTTATCCCCATAATGAAAATGTTTGTGTTGCTCTTGTGTAATCTACAATATGGAATATTAATTTGTTCACTATTTCTAATTTCATGATCATGTATATTGGCACTAATGAGTAATTGTCGATATTTTGTCGAGTGTAAAGTACTAGGTCATATATATACACATTTATGATTGTTAAATTCCGTGATTGTCTGAAAAGTGGCCGACAATGTTCCAGATGTTTGCTTTACATAAAATTCTAATGACTTTCTTTTGTAAAATCAAGATGCTTCCAATTTTGGTTCCATTTCCCCAGAAAATTAGGGCATATCGGATTATCGACTGAAAGAAAGAAAAGTAGGCACATCTTAAATAATTTTGAGAAACGCAAGTCGTTAATTTCTTTAACAAATATAAAACTCTTGATAGCTTTGTGCATATGTATTCGATGTGCTTATCCCATGTTAAACTGGAGTCTATAAAAAGTCCCAGATATTTTGTGTAGTTGAGTCTGTTGTCCTTATTTATTAGATAATTTAGGCTGAAAGTTATGTTGATAGTTTTTTCTTGATTAAGCAAGAAACCATTAGATTCAAACCATAAAGCCATCTGTGATAGAGTATCGTTGTTGAGAGCATGTAATTGATTTAGAGCAGAGGAAGAACATAGGAAAGTACTGTATTTAATACCAAGCCATAATATGTAATGTGGTGTAAATATGTAAAAATATGTATTATCGAATTTTAATATATTAATGGTAATTACAACATTCGCAAAGGTTTGATATTTATATACGGTTAAGTTGAAAGGAATATAATATGTAATTACATAAAACTCCGGTCCCTAGACATGAGAATTAATTTAATTTTGGCGATAATTGTGTATAATTATCTGCCGAATAATGAATTTTTATCATGTTGTACACATGCACATGTGGGAGAAGAGAGGAAGAGTGAGCAAATGAGATCGAAACTACAATGAAGAGGCAGTTGCAGGATTAGAGATGTGAAGAAGAACAAATTTCGTCCCCTGTAGGTTGCTGCCATTAACGTCTGGTTTCTATTCTAACGCTATTACATAAATTTTCGTATATGCAACAACTAGGGGCCGATTACTGGTATTAATTATTAATTTAAATTGTCATTTGGTTTTGCAGGAACTGAATTCTTTGAATCTCTCCTCGACTGAGATAAAGGCTGAATGTAACGACTATAGCAGTGGTCTCTCATCAAAGATCAAATTGGAAGAAACCCCTGTTCCAATAAAGTTTTCCGTGGTGAAGTGTGGAAATGAGGTAATTGTAAAACACAAGTTGTTATAGTTCTTCTTCCTCTAGGGTTTATCACAGTCTATTATATACAGTCACGAAGCTTGATGTGATTTTTTGCATTTCTCGCCATAGTTGCTAGTGGCTTGGAGCGCTGTGAGTGCTAGGTACAATAGGCTGTCATCGTGTGCCATCGTGATCTAATACAGGCTGTAAGGCAGCCCATGTGACTTGCTTAATCGGATCACGAAGGGCGGCATTTCAACCATAAAAATTAATTCGAATCCATAAACAGGAACATATATTTCTCTAAAATGTAGTGTAATTGCATTAATAAAATTTAAAACACTGACTATGTCACACTTCAGACATAATTCACTTGCGAATTAAGGTGTAATATTACTTTAGCCGTGAAAATTACGTTGTTCGTATGTGTAGTACCTCCGTTTATTTCGATTAAATATTGCGAAATTCTTGTACATTAATTTATGCACCATTCAATATTTTTCAGTTGCACCGCACGGATATTTAGATATGTTGAAATTATAGGTTATGTTTACTGTACCAGTTGCCCCTTTCTGTCTAATTTTAGTGGTCTCCAATGCCCTGCCATTACATATGTATGTTATGTCATATGGAAATTATAGGTTATTTTTACTATATTTAACTGATATTCCTATATTCGCAGTTATAAATTATAATTAAACATAATGTCTTTTATGATACCCTGCACATTCACTTGTCTCTATTTTAATACTACAATTGAGTACTGAGTAGGCCCAAAGTATTCGAAGTAGGCCCAAACACAATCGTACGTACCTACAGTAATTTCATAGGAGTGGTATGGGAAATTTTCTGTTTACAATTAAGGAAGATAGATGTGCTGAATTGAAATCACAATATAAATTCATTTTTATTAAACATCAAAATAGCTTCAATTCTAAACTTAAAATGTTGACGCGAACAGATTATGTTAACATGTAAAATTCTCTTCACATTAAAATAACACAGTTTTATAATTATTATTTCTGTAACATATTACACAACAAGAAGTAAACGGAACTTATGGACACATTACACTAAATAAAACTTAGCAATGATACGTAATAAAGTTATAATATAATAATTCACTGAGCTCCATAGACTGAAATAGAAATCCCGAACATACATTACAGCCTGGTCTAGGTCGAACAAACATTGACTGTGCCGTATTTTGCATTGTGAAAAGTTGTGTAAACTGTGAAATGTTCGTTATCGGTTGTAATAACTGTAAATGACTAAAATACAATAATTTGAATAATAATATGGGACAAGGAGACGTTTTATAGTACTATAAATTGTAAGAAACAGTAGTTAAAGTTATCCTTCTTCTGGAAGATCCAGGAAGGTGATTTTATGAAATATAATATATACGTTATGAAAATAATATATAAACCTTGTGTATTTCACATTTCAATAGGGGATGTGTGATGTTAAATTTTTCAAAAGAACACGATATCGAAAGTACAATACCTTCTACCGTCTGCTAAGGAAAGGTCTGTGATAATGCTATAGTAGCAATCGTGGTGGTTAGAAACTATCTATGTTTGCATATTTAGTAAGTATAGAGCTCCGTGACTGTATATAGTAGACTGTGGTTTTATCTTGTATTGTGTTTTTCACAGATTCCATCTTCATATACTGGTATACTGCAGTCTTGTTTCTCATTGTAATATTAACCCATATCAGACCAGATCATTTTCCTTCAACTTCCTTTATAAATTTGACATAAGGGCCTAAAAAGTGACGAGAAACAAGAATTTTAATTATATCTAAAGCATAAGTGGCCTTTAGAGTTTGGCCTTACACTGCTAGGCTTTGTACTGCACAAATATTCATTAGCCAACTTAGACCAATACTGGACAACATTCAATCAAACGAGAACTTCTGATTGTAATTGTTACCCACCTTAACAATGCATTCTTTTCGTAATTTGAAACAATTTAAAAAATTTTTTCGAGTGAGTTGTTAATGACTCCGTGGACCGATATGAGTAAATAAAATTGTATGTATATGTTTGTGTGTTTGTAAAAACTTTTCTGTGTCCAATACCATTTTCCAAATATCTTAGTTTCCTTCTCTGCAGTCAGAAAATTAATTTGCAATTGTTATGTTGAGGTCTGTCTATTCTTTGTCAATTATAAATTAATCACGACAATGTTTTCCAAATTGCACTTTGCTTACAGTATCATTACCATTTAAATCAGGTAAAATAGCTGCTATTTCCTCCTTTTACATTTTGATGAGTTCGCAGGAAATACTATGAATGTCACATTTCTGTTAAGGATTACATAATGATTGAGTCTATAACTGCAAGATGTAGTGCTGTTTCTATAGAAAATAAAGGAAAGGATTACGGTATCCGTGGTGATAATTCTCCTTTTTACCATTTTTCATCAGAACAACATTAAATTTCGTAGTGATCCATTGAATTAGATAATGACATCAACCTTAAGAAAACTGTGACATTCATCCTTTTTCCCGCGAACTCTTCATTTATATTTGAATTTTAAATATCAATATTATGTTTCCTAATATATATTGACAATATATATCTGAGAAACTTCTACATTTTTCTTCATCAGCTAGCTGTTCAGTGGATCGTTTCTGTAAATATTAGTTCTCTTTTACTGTATTTAAAACATTGTGTAAAGTGTACTTTGTCAGGATTCTTGCGAACCTCAGTATTCGTCATACATGACAAGGCATCTAATATTTTATTCTTACTTATGTTACTCTCAATTTTCAGACAGATGTTCATAGTTTCAACACAATAAAGGAAAAGATAGATCTGGACGTAATGCCAGAAGAGAATGAGGTTATGACTCAGAGGTGAGTGTTATGAACTTTCCTTTAGTTCCTCATTTCTGTAACTGCCTTGCTAGAATGATTACTTTTAACGTTAAATTATAACGATTTACCACAATTTCTGTTGAGTGTATACGGTGTAATTAATTTTTGAAAGGAACAAATCTACCTATATATTGTTTCAGACATTATTTGATGTTAAATTTTTCGCTATTGACACTGTTACTTTCACTATTCCCATTACTGATACTATTTCTACTTCTACTACTACTACTACTACTGCTACTACTGTTACTACAACTATTGCTACTACTACTTCTACTACTACTACTACTATTACTACTACTACTGCTACTACTTCTGCTACTACTACTACTACTGCACTACTACTGCATACCACTTCTACTGCTACTGCAACCACTGCTGCTACTACTACTTTGCTACTACTGCTACTACTACTACTACCACTACCGCCACTACTACTACTATTGCTACTGCTACTGCTACTACTACTACTGCTACTGCTGTTTGCTGCTGTTGCTACATTGCACTACATCTACTACTACTGCTACTATTACTACTACTACTGCTACTACTGCTACCTACTTCTACTACTTCTACTACCACTTCTACTACTACACTACTACTACTGCTGCTACTGCTACTATTGCTAACTACTACTACTACTACTACTCTACTACCACTACTATTGCTACTACACTACTACTACTACTACACCACTACACTCTACTATAGAATTACTACTACTACTACTACTGCTTCTACTACTACTGCTACTACTACTGCTACTACTACTACTGCTACTACTACCACTGCTACTGCTTCATTACTACTACTGCTTCTAATACTACTGCTTCTACTGCAATGCTACACTACTACTACTACTATTGCTACTACTACTACTACTGCTACTGCTACTACTACCACTACTGCTACTACTGTTGCTGCTACTGCTACTGCTGCTGCTACTACTGCTACACTCACTATTGCCACTGCTTTGCTACTGCCACCTATTATTACTACTACCACTGCTGCTGCTAATGCCACTACCACTGCTACTGTTGCTGCTACTGCTGCACTACTAACTGCCACTGCTGCTGCTACTACTAATGCTGCTGCTGTTGCTGCTACTGCTGCTACTGCTACTTGCTGCTGCTACTGCTACCACTACTGCTGCTGCTGCTAATGCTGCACTACTACTGTTGCTACCTGCTGCTACTGCTACTGCTACTACTAATGCTGCTACTACTGCTAATGCTACTACTGCTAATTGCTGCTACTACTACTACTACTACTAATGCTACTACTACTACTACTATTGCTACTACTACTACTAGTACTACTACTACTTTTGTATTACCACTAATCTGCTACTGCTTTTACTATTGCTACGGCTACTACTACTTCTGCTACTACTACTATTACTACTACTACTACTACTACTATTACTACTGCCACTACAATTACTACTACTACTACTACTGTTTGATACAGGATTAAACAAAGATTACTATAGTGCCTGTAACTCAAAATTCTATTTTTTTGAGTTGCGACAATATTATTCTTGTTTTGTGATATCAACCTTATCTTTTGGCGTCTTGTGTCCATTATAATTGTAATGTGATTATCCCTTTCAATTTTTTGGCTATTACTTTCGGTGTTTTGCAATGTTCTTTCTATCGCAGTTTACTCCTTGTTGAGCCTGGCCTAGACTCTGCTTATGTTTCCATTCCGTACATTATCCACATCACGAGACGTAATCATATACTTCGTTTTTTCGGGATTTACTTCTAAACCTATCTCTTTACTTGCTTTAAGTAAAATTCCCGTGTTTTCCCTACTAATTCTCATTTTTCTTTGTTGGATAACAGCCATTAGTTTACTGATATTATTAGTCATTTTTGCTAGAAAAATTTTAGAACTAAGAGTACTTTGGACTGCCTCCGTGGTCTATTGGTCAGCATGCTGGCTTCCAGATCAGGAGGTCCCGGGTTCGATTCCCGGGCTCGGCTCTCGGTGAAATTTTCTTGAACAAGAACAATTCCCTGGGTTTCTAGAGTCTGGAAATTTGTATCAATGTGAGTGTGATTGTGAGTGTGCCGGGTTAATATTAATTAACCAATCATCACTAATATAAAAAAATACATCAGGACTTTTGCTGGGCAGTAACCTGAACACACGTTTCGGCGTCACATTTTTGACAAGTATCTCCATCTGTTAGCTCAACTATAAAGCATATAATAGATGCTATAGAGTTACCAAAAAAAAAATTGAGATTTGTAAGCATGTCACGGCCTGTTGGACTATAATAGTACATATTAGGACCGTAATAATCTTGATGGGATTGAGTGTAAATTAAAAAATAAACAGCGTTGTGTCCAAATATTTTCCATTGGGGAAGAGAATAGAACAACGGAATCTCAAATTTTGCAGATTAAAAATAAAATTAACTGTAAAAAATGAATATTATTTCGCAGATTTAGCGACACTTTAACTAAATATGACAATGATAATACTTTGAAAGATATGAGTGTATATGGGCTATAGTACTCATTCTATCGTTTTCCCCCGAAAAATTGAATACTCGATAATTCAATATGATATAGTTTACTATTTTTGACTAGAAGCAAACTTAACTCACTAATAATCTATAATAACGGATTAACGCTGACTTCTATCATAAATATTATTAAACACAAATAACTAATGATATTAGTTTAAGATATCAAACAAGACTTTATACAATTTACTAATAATATTAGTAATTTTACTAGTAATTTCTAAGGTTGGTATTCATAGTCGACACTTTATATCACCACTTTGCAAAGTGACACTTTTGATGAAAGTGGCTCTTTCATATTAGTGATCTTCATAGACGATTGAAGAAGTGCACTTCACAAAGTGTCACTTTACGCCAGCAAAGTGTAGAGTTACAATTTGGTTGGTAATAGAAGTCCCACAATGCCTTTCAAAACAAGTGAACAAACAATAACAAATTAATGACGTATAACCTACAAATTACAATGCTTGTGATTTGAATTGGGAGCCTATTGATTGCGTGAGGAAGAAAATATATATTTAAAGTTGTTTTATTTCAGTTTCTAATTTTTGTTGCCGATAGTTTAGATTATTTCAGTCAGTCAGATATATAACATTTTATTAAATAGTTAGTGATACTGCTGGTGAAATTAGGTTAGGTTTTGTACAGTAGATAACTGATCAATTAATTTATATAGTTAGATTAAGTTCTGTACATATCTTTTTCATTGAATTATGTCGCTAAGTTAGATTTTGTATGTATCCATTCCACTGATTTATACAGTTCAGTTAGATTTTGTAGCCTACATATCTTCTATTAGTTTATATAGTTGGGTTAAGTTGGACTGAGTAGGTTAAATTTTTGTGTATATATATATATATATATATATATATATATAATCATTAAATTTATATCGTTAGGTTAAGTTTTATACGTATGTGCTTCATTGATATATCGTGTTATTTCCGTTATTTTCATTTTTGTCTTTTTCGTGAATAGTGAATAGAAGTAAAAAAAGAATGAGGTAAAGACATTACTACTGCTATTATTATTATTATTATTATTATTATTACTACTACTATTTTCTCTCTCTCGTTTCTATTATTGGCTGCTCTTCAGGAATATTTTCAATGCCAAATGTTTCTACAATGCAAAACAAAATAGGCCTAATAGTATGAGAGCTCTTTTCATAGTGAGGTTATGACTGCACATGAACTAGAGACAGTAGATGTATTGCTTACCGGCGTGAAAATATATATTACCGGTATCAAAACAGTAATGATTATATCAACATCAAGATATATCTTATCTCAAAATACAGGTAGTCAACAAAAATCAAAATCCTTTTAAACCCAATATAATTATGAAATCTGCTTAGAAGACAGGCACGTGAGGTCTCTCAATGCTAATTTAAAATAATTATGCCTACCTTAGATTGAAGTTAGTTTAATATTATTTAAGTTAAAAAAATTCGTTTCAGTAATAAAAAAATAGGTTATATACGCATATCTACCTACATATCACTTCATAGAATTGAGGTTATAAATATACGAATTTTACTACACAAATACCTGGACTATAATATTATATATATTAATGTATGGTATACATATCTGTAGCATAGAATTTTAATGCAGCCAATAACTGTATTATTGGAGGCACTGGCAAACGTCTATTATGCGTTTTTGTCAACCAGTCATCGAAAATATAAGCAATCTCAATAAGTTTCTTTATCAAATCGGAACAGTTTTTTTTAAATTCTATATCATTATAAAATTCCACGGGATTGTCTTTTGGCGTATCTCTAATTTGTACATTGTCCACTAATTGTGCCATCTCTTCCGCACGTTCTAATAATTCGACAACTTCCAAGACGTCCGCCATTTTTATACAAAGTGCCGCTTTTGGCTCAAAGTGTGGTCGGAACTACACTTTCATCCAAAGTGTTCCTTTGCACCAAAGTGTCGACTGTGCAACGGAAAAGTGATACTTTGCGTCTTCCAAAGGACACTTTAATCGAAAGTGTCGACTATGAATACCAGCCTAAGTTTCCTCCTTACCATTAAGTAGCAAAAATTTTCGACAAGTTACAAATTACTAGCAAATTTTTAATATTATTATTTTGTAAATTACTATGGAGCAATGCCCAGTTTTTTGTACGATTTTATCCATAATCCAAAAACTTTTCTTCAAAATGTTACATTTCCATTTTTGGAAAATGCTATGTATTGGTGTATACATCAAACGAAGATCTTTCTTCGTTAAGAAATGAGTATGGTTCGATTACAAAAAAGAATGATAATGACATTATTTAATATTTCACCACAGAAAATATTTTGTTCGTTGCAGAGATATAAATTTTTTTGCCATCTGAAATGTATTTTCATAAAGTGAACGTTTTGAGTTTTGGAAAATAAAGCTCCGAAATTTATTTATTTACCTGATATTCTTGATTGCTGACAGTTTTGCAGATATCCATGACAGTACTGTCTCGTCAATGTGTGGCAGTAATGCAAATGAAGACCACGTGACTGTATATCAGGGTCCAGACAATAATTTTGTTTCTTTCGGAAAACTTCTTTCCGCTGATGGAGATGGGAGGAAGTTCATATGCCCTGTTTGTGGTAAAAGTTTCTCACAAGCGAACAACCTAAGAGTCCATTGTCGCCTGCACACTGGCGAAAAACCATTCAAATGCACTGAGTGTGGAAAACGTTTCTCGCACTCTACTCACCTAAAAGAACATAAACGTGTGCATACGGGCGAGAAACCTTATAAATGCCGTACCTGTGGAAGATTCTTTTCGCAACTAGGACACTTGAAACGACATGAACGTCAGCATACTGGCGACAAACCGTACAAATGCAATGTTTGTGGTAGGGAATTTTCGGGTAAATGTAATTTGATGTCACATGTACGCAAACACTGGGGAAAAACCGTACAAATGTGATGTCTGTGGGCTTGGTTTCTCTCGTTCGAGTGTGAAAAAGCAACATGAGAGTGTTCATGCTGGCGTCAAACCATACAAATGTAATGTCTGCGGAAAGAGTTTCTCTCGTAGGGTTGCAAAGAAGGAACATGAACATGTACATACTGGCGACAAACCATATAAATGCGATGTTTGTGGAGAAAGTTTTTGTCGCGCAAGTGGTAAAAAACGACATGAACGTTTGCATACCGGAGACAAACCGTTCATGTGTGATGTGTGTGGAAAGTGCTATTCCGACCCCGATTACGTTAAACGACATGCATGTAGCCATGTTGACGAGAAACAGTTACAATGTGATGTGTGCGGAATGTGTTTTTCCAATTTGCAAATCTTGAAGCAACACGAACGCCGGCATACTGGCGTGAAACCATTTAAATGCAATATTTGTAGTAAGCAATTTTTGCAAAGGTATCAACTGAGAGATCATTTACGCATACATCCTGTATAGAAACCGTATGAATGCAATGCCTGTGGAGTGAGTTTCTTGCAGTTGGGGTAACAATGAACAACATGAAGGTCTGCATTCTGGCAACAAACCAAGTGTCTTGTCTCTAGAAAGTGTTTTTCCAAATCCCGTCACCTGAAAACATTTACGTTTGCATCGTGGCGAGAAGTCTTTCAAATACAATCTCTCTGGAAAGCGTATCTCCATATCTTCTACACTAAAACACCATAAGCCTCAACATATTGATGGGAATTCATTGTAATACGATGTGTGTTGGAAAGTTATACTCTTAAAAATGTTTGTGGATATAGCTTGCAGGTTTTTTTTTTTTTTTTAATTTACGATTAAGGACGTGTGATTTTTCAAATAATACAGTTGTGTATGGAAGCTAGACAAAAATGTGATAATTTTAACTTGAGATACGTAAAATCTTTCATTCATTATTTGATGTAATTTTTACAACTTGAAGTGGCTCATTTAGAAATATTTAAAGGAATGAGACATATATAGTATGTGTGAATGTGTTTATGTAACTCAGTAACAAATTACATTTACCTTGAAATTTTACTGGTAGTTCTGATAAGCAAAATAGATTATAATAGTAGTGATAATATTGTTGGAAAAGCTATTTTGCTGTTGATTATAGACAATCGTTCTTCTTAAAATTCAAAAAGTTCTACCATGCGCGAAAGTTTTCTTGATCCTTGAGCTCCATAGTACTCAATCGGTAAGGTTCGGATAGCTTCTTTGACAAGGAGTGCCAACCACTAAACTCTAAAATTGATCCTCATAGGCATACAACATTGCATATGATGGTATAATTATTGCAGAATCTTGACTATTTCTAATTATTGATTCTTGTTTAATAGACGTGGAAAGGTAATATCTTGCAAAAGACAATTAATTTCGATTTCGAACATATGTCTGGTAAATTTTTTTGTTACAATCCCTGAGGAAATACGAGACACTTCAAAGGAACACTTTCGAAATACTCGGAAACGAACTGTTCACATTCAGGCAGAAAATAACGGTTCGAAAAAGGTTACAATCTGTTTCTATATAGTTCAGTGTTTGGTTCACTTTAATTGGCAACTCTGCGTAAGCAAGGCAGTAGTAGTCCTGTCTGGCCTTCTCATCCCGTTCAAATAAGAATCAAGAAAAGTTTCACAGGTAGTAGAAATAAGTTACGTCTTCTCTTCTTAGCGTACTTACGTTTTGAAATTTTACTCAAAATTACAGCTTAGTAAGATGAATTGTTTACAAAATATGTAATTATACAGATATTTACGATTATTTTGACAAAGTATGTAATATGAGATCTTATAAAACTAAATTTGCCTTACACTTAAAAATATTTCTACACCATTCATTATAACGCTGCATTAGGTAACTACATCAAATTGTGTCTGACAGATTTATGCATTTTTCGATAATAATATATATCCATTATGTTATCATATAATATCTGTTTTTTCTATGACCTCATAAGTCCACTTACAATATTTCGTATTTTTGTGTTGGTCAAACTTATTTTTTTTTTTTTCAGACATAATTTTCAATAATTTACATTGCAAAATACAATGTCTCTAGCGTACTTAACTAGTTCTGAATCAAGTGATAGAAGGAAAAATTACGAGAGCCCGATTTTATCAGCATGTAGATTTTCAGTGATTTTAATAATGCATTTGTAAACGCTATAAATATGGCAGACATCTTGTATGTGGTAGACCTGATATAAGTTAGTAATGATCTTATTTTATTGATACTTTGTTTAAAAGTGTTTCATGGACACATTTAGGCTATTGTAAGTGAATCATTTTACACCTTAACTAAAATTATTTTCAGAATTGAAGTTTATTACAGCACAATGAAGAGAAACATATTTGACGAACAGTTTTTAATTCAATTCGCAAGGCATTAGGCTATAACTAATAATTAAATAACCTCATAATTGAAATGATGAATTCTACTGAAGCCAATGAGTGTTACCTATATCAAATATTAGTGACACCTTAAAGAACATGGGTTTTACGTAAAATAATTTTATGTTCATCAGTAGAAACTTCAGATATGAAACTAGTTTCCTTAAACATAAATATTATTTGTAGAAAATATATTTCAGTCAAAATAAAATAAGGATTTTTTTTAAATCTCGCCATACTTCAGAAGGTTATTTATTATAATGTCACAGTCCCCAACAGAATACCTATCTATCCGTTCGTATAACCCACTCAAAATGTAAGTGTAGGTTGTTATACGTTAATTAGTAGGAGATAGATACTCATCCTATACATTAAAAATTTGTCGTCATCCTCCCTTAACATTTCTCCATATAGTGATGATAACAATTGGCTATTCTTTTAAGCTAGTGTAATGAGACTTAAAGAAAGAGAAAAAATGGTCACTCTTCAATTAGGTTAGATGAGATTTGCATCATCTCATTATAGTGGTGACTTTTTGAATCTCTTGAAGTTTGCGCTCTTATTTTTAAAAAATTACAGACCAACCTGGCGCTATAGAGTAAATCTGAATACAGGTTCGAATTCATCAACCTTGAATACATAAAAGAAGTCGTAAGTTAGCTTATTGTACTGTACAAAATGTATTTATTAATTTTAAATCATGACCTTCGGCAATTTTGACAATTCATTTTTCTTTTCAGCATTACAGGAAAACCTGACATTATACCGACAATATGAATACAGATTCGGATTCAGGACATTTCAGGCAACTAGAATCAGTATCTCTTTTTCTCTTGTAGTTGGAACTTTTTTTGCAAACAATATCAGTGTTATTAGTACCCGTGGATAGATAGATTTATTCGTTCCATAATATTCTTACATTGCTTTATAGCATAGAATAAAGAACATGCCCAATTCTTACGTTTAAATATAAATGCAATTCATATAAAATGCAAATATGAAATATGTTCAGAATTAATACCTTAATAAAAATAATATTTTATACATCTACAGAATAGAAAGTGTGAGATATTAAGTAATTTTTTAGTTTTACCTTTAATAATGCAGGGTTTTGGCTATGATTCTTAATGTCTTCAGGAAAACTATTGAACATTTTTATCGACATGTAACGTACTCCCCTTTGATAGCTTAATAAATTTGATGAAGGCGTATGAAAATCATTGCTTCTGCGGCTATTTATACTATGTATGGCTGAGTTAGTTGGAAAGTTTTCTTTATTACATAAGAGGAAATTTATTGTAGAGTATATGTATTGATTTGTTAAGGTTAGAATCTCTAATTTTTTTTAAATATTCTACATGATTCTCTAGCCTTTGCTCCAACTATTATTCTAATGGCTCTTTTTGGTAATAAGAATATATTTTTACTATCTGCAGAACATCCCCAAAATATTATTCCATAGGATATAATGGAATGCAAATAGGCAAAATATATTGTCTTTAAGGTACTGCTCTTTAGAAATTGTTGCAACGACCTAATTGCGAAGCATGCTGATCTAAGTTTGGGGGTTATTTCTTTGATATGGTTTTTTTAATTTATTGTATTATTAATATGCAAACCGAGAAATTTGGTTGTTGATGTTTCTAGTAAATCCGTGGTCACGGCTTGCTTGATGATACTGGAAGTTTGCCATACATTCCAAGTGACTATTCTACATTGTAGAGGCGAAAGTAGGATTATAGGCCTAATTAGTGTTGTTCATTTTAATACTGTATTGAATTTAGTTTATATCCGTTATTATTTCCAGTTTTTGCCTCCGGTATAATTATAATTCGATTCTTATTCCATTTTTCTTTATAGTACAGATAAGTGTTCATTTCTTTGCAATTATACAATTCATCTTACTCAATTTTCTAAGGTGAATTTGTAGGTTAGAGCTGATAATATTCGAGAGCACTTGTAGAAATGACTGTTACAAATTATGCATGTAATTAATAGCAATTAATTCTGTTTATTTTCACAGAGGTTACACAAAAGGAGGCAATTTTTTTCTTCTGTGGTTGTGTTACATATAACTTAGTCATAAACAAGAGATTTCGCGTTTTAGCGACACTTACTTCTCACGTAAAGCAGAGAAAAAATCTGTTGGTTTAAATTGGTTATTACTGATGGATCTTCCGTCATACCACATATTTAATAGAAACATCGCGTGATCTATTTCATATTTAATTCTTCAGATTTGTCTATCTTTCTCTAATCGACCTCTACACAGACAACCACAGAAATGTAAACATGGCACATAGGCTATTTATAATATGTGAATAAGCTTCCCTGCCAGCTAAATTTCTGTAATTGATTGTCATTATTTCGATTACATCTTACAGTTGCGATGTATATGATCAAGACGGAACCTGATGTTGATCCAATGGCTATACCGACAAGTGATAGCACAGATGTAGAAGAGAAGAAGCTTTTATCAGAGGTAGGTAAAGTGAAAGTCATTGCTGTCTATTTGGTATATGCGCCATAAAAATATGTTCCCAAGTTACATTCACCATATGAAAAGAAAATAAGTCATGGTGTGTTTCATCTAATTTGCCATGATGTTAAATGTTATAGGTATGTTTCATATAGTTCTGACGCTTTATTTGTGCGTTCCAAAATTGTTTTTGTGCCAGAGAAAAGGAGTATGACAGACTGCGATGAAAGACTATGGGCATGCGTTAAAGAACATTCTTTCGCTCAGGTGCTGGGATAATGTGTCAAGCGAATTATGTTGCGCTATCAGAAACGTTGTTCCTCCTGAGATTGAAGAGCCTCCCCACAACCAATCAACAACTTATAAGAATACATGCGTTATCAGCACAACTTTTAAATAATATAAGGCCTGTAACACACTTGAAGAGTTTTCGCTAGCGAGAAATATGTTCCGAGAAAGAGGCGAAGAGCCTTCCTCCACACACTTGGCGAGATCTCGCTATCACAGATCACACCTCGCTATGATCATCTATGCAATGCCTTCATGCAGAAAGCATTTTTCTGATTATAGTAATCACTCGTTGGGGGAAATATTATAGGTTATGTATTTACGTATATTGTCGTAAAATATGTAACCTGTAAGTATATTGTCGTTCTTTACAAATTACGTACGAACGCTATGTTGAATCTGAGTATTCAGATGATGAGGAAATGGAGTTACATGAACATATTTTGTTAATGAAAAGAAAAAGTAAGCCTAAAATTAAAGCCTGAAATATCTGAAAATCACATTTATCTTACGAAAATAAGGGCGAGTTTCGACACTGGTTTCGATTTGAATGATACGTTTAGGCATTATTTCAGGTTGAATGGAGCACAGTTTTTTGCCATTCATGATAGGATAGAGGATTCTTTGCTATGTTCTGATTAAAATTATGTAAACTGTTTAAGACATATACCCCAGATACATTATTTCAAATTTTTAATTAATACTATTTAATCTCATCAAAATAAAATATAGCACTATTTATTTTCAGATAATCTGATATTTATCTCCAGATTTCTTCTTTAAGTTTGGTGTTTTTATAGTTTTCATCCCATGTATCATATAAATAGGCCTACGGGTGACATCGTACAAGTTCGATAAGTTTCTGACTGCAATTATCAGCCATCTTTCCTCATTTTCAAATAAAAACAATACAGTTCATCGCCACCTGTGATATCTTTTTCTACATTCAATCATCCTAAAGAGTATAAATGCCAAAACTCTTGGATAAATGTGTTAAGAAAATTCGCTGAGCTATCGATTCCAGCAAGAAACTCCCGCGAGGTTTTTGCCTCGAACGAGAATCTTTTCCAGTGTGTTGACGTCCACTTGAATCCATGGTATCAATTTTTTTTAATTTTCTCGCAACACATTTCTGGCTGGCGAAAATTCTTTTATTGTGTTACAGGCTTAAGACAGTGCAACACCTTACTCCATGTGGCTTCGTTTGATGCAAAAGAAATTCATGAAATCAATCTTATGCCAACATTTAAAGTTGAAGAATAGGCTTAAGTTATCATTTAATTTGAAAACTTCTTCTAACTGAAAGTAAAGCCTCTTAATTGAACACCTCCAGAAAGTATTGCCTGATAATAACAGTTACTTTATTAGTTTTAAATACAACGTTCAAAATAATTCAGAAGCAAACGAGTTGCAACATATGTAATTATGTGAAGTTATTATTCACTAAGCAATTACACAGCTTTACTTGTAATTATAATAGATTTAAGTCAATTATATGTATTTCTTACAAGTGCAGCAAAACACGATTAGTACGACATGACATGAGTCAACACAACTTTGCCTTTGATAGAGAATAACAGCAATTGAGGAGTGTTTTTTTTTTTTTTTAAAACCGAATAACTACAATTTTGTGAAAATTAATATTGATATATTTTCTTACATTTGCGCCAGGCACAGTGTTTTCTGTCGTTACAGATAGAAGTACAGATGTCTTAAAGATGCTGATTTCGACATTAATATAACGAAAAAAAAAAATTAAAAATAATTACAACTTTGAACTGTAGGCGAAATATATTAATGCTTCGAAATTGCAATTCATATGCTGTAAGTATCGGTTTTTTTTAAAAAACTCACCACAATTACTTAATGCTGTAAATCAACTATCACATAGACTTCACACGCCTGACGGTATAGTAATTCTGATAAAAAAATAGTTATCTCCAATGAAATCATGGAATTCAGAAATTCTCTCGGATTAATTATGCAACGACAGAAAATAATATTTCTTCAATCGAAACTCGCACACAGAGGTGCTATTGGCAATTGAATGGCAGACATTGTGGCGAAGAAAGATGCATCAGTCATCCGACAGGAAACAACTCTTTCCAATCCATTGCTACAAACATAGTAAACATTAGACTTTGTTTAAATTTGTCGGTCATTTTGTACTATTAATTATCTAACTAAGAATAAATTCTTGTCAAGGTGTACACATGCGTATATGTGTATGTCAGAGTAAGAGAGAGTGAGAGTGTTCAAACCTGATGGGAATAATAAGGAAAAAGCGGATGCAGAATTAAAGATGGCAAGTTGAGTTTTTGGTGAATCTTGAATTTGGTATTGCCACTATAGGAAATTAAAAACAAACACTGAAAATACCTTAGTTTTGTAGTGTGGAGTAGTAGAAACTCGATGTGATCACTGGGAGAGTTGTGGTCCCACCCAACCCGCCCTAAATAGGTTCCTTACTTATATAGGAAAATCGTCGTACTTGAAGGAAGAAGGCGGCCTTATTCCGTCGTTGTGACGTTATTTGAGGTGGAGTGGGAGAATGAATACAGTGTCGCCAACTGTGGTAACCTCTCATATTATCTTACACAGCTAACAAAACCTAATCTAACGCGCTACACACCTATTGTAACATCCCTAAAGGCACAATCACAGTGAAAATTAAACATAACGTAAGCGTTAACTTAAGAATATAAACGTTACGGTAAAATCAAGAAGTGATACCATGATTCACGATGGTAACATAAACATAACATAACGTCGACCTGGTTGGTGAGTTGGTATAGCGCTGGCCTTCTATGTCCAAGGTTGCTGGTTCGATCCCGGGCCAGGTCGATGGCATTTAAGTGTGCTTAAATGCGACAGGCTCATGACAATAGATTTACTGGCATGTAAAAGATCTCCTGCGGGACAAAATCCAGCACATCCGGCAACGCTGATAAAACCTCTGCAGTTGCAAGCATCGTTAAATAAAACATAACATTTTAACAACATAGACATAACAGCAAACATACTTGGTAACCATGGAAACATAACGACGTCATTTCCTCATATTCTGCCGTATACTTCAGCGCTCCACGATTGTGTTCTGTTTGTAAATCACGTAAGCATAAGCATCAAAGTTTGGAGTTTGCGAACTTTCTTGTTAACGTCTTACGGTAATGTTTTTGTCATTGCTTACATGAATCATTGTGAATGATCCCATTTGGTAGCCTGGGCGCAAACTTCTCTGTTTATGTTACGGTTATGTTTAATTTTCATTGTGAATGGGCCTTAAAATCCAGTACACCTGTTGTAACATTCCTCACAGTTTCATTTCGTTTGACGATGTTGGCATCCTGCTACACCTATCTGCTGGAAACTGCGTCTCTGTTAATTACGATTTCCAAGTTGATTCTGTGTTATTGTGTCATTGTAGTGATAATTGCATATATATTGTACAGTAAACATTGAAATGTGTCGCGGCTGTGATAAAATTGATTTTCAGCGCCACAATCCCAGTGATAAACGTGTGAATATTCGTTAGGAGTCCGTTGGAAGTCCGAATTTTCCATTGTCATAATTTGCTGCTTTAATATTTCGTATCAATTCTAACATTATTAAATAAATTTTCATGTATTCTACAAGTTGGGGGCTATAACTGGTATAAATTGTCACGTTGTGTTGTCATTTGGCTTTGCAGGAACTGAATTTATTGAATAAGTCCTCACCTGAAATGAAGAGGGAATGCAACGACTGTGAGAGTACTGTCTCCTCAGAGATCAAATTTGAAGAAACCCCTGTTCCAATTAATTTTCCCAAGGTGAAATGTGAAGATCAGGTAAGTGTAGTTGTTCTTCTTCCTCTAGATTTTAAATTGTGTTGTGTTTGTGTCAGACTCCATCTTCATCCAGGTTTACCTTGTTGTTATCTCTCTCACTTTACCATTCATGAGATTGGTCATTTCTTTGTATCTTCCAAAGAGTTTGTAGTATATAAATAGAGACACCAACGGCGCTAGTTTCGCGTACAAAATTGAACCGCAGTTCCGCCGCCATTAAAGGGAGTTGATGCTCGCTAGGAGAATAATCGGTTTCCAGAATTTTTATGATCTCATATTTCACCACTAATTATTTTGTAAGCACCATATACCTTCCTCTTCTTTGCATGAAAGGATTGAAATAGAGATTTTAAGTATTACAGTAAATATCCATTATTATATCCTTAAAACAATACTAGTAATACTGAAATACTACATTATGCAACGAGCCTATAATGGTAGTAATTAAGACGCGAGTATGTTTATGAAACGAGAGCAAGAGAGTATCATAATTTCCATATGAGCGTCTTAATTACCATTATAGGCAAGTTTCATACGACTTTTTATGCTGGACCATATTTCTAACTTAAAATTATTCATAAGTATTCATGTTATGTTTATCTAAATGAGGAGTGGAACTGACCTTCTAAATTGTGAGATGTGCGCAGACTCGAAAGTATTGATTTTTTTCCGAGGAACAAATGTCATTGACCTTCATATAATCTAGAGAATAACATGAACATTAATCTTGATATAACCTGGAAATTGATTTAGAATTGAAAAACGAGATGACAAATTGAATTTATTTGAATATTATTTACAATTAACGCTAATATTATAGTAACAGAACATAACCTTCTGCGACACTATTGGATTTCCAGCCTCCGTGACGTTTCGCTAATTGTCTTTCGATTGCATATCCGAGAATAATCGATACTTGCGGTTTTATAGTGGTACAATGGTGATTTCTCATTGTCTGAACAACTGAACTATAGTCAATAGGTGTACTTTAACGAGGTGCATTAAAGAGCTACTACCAGGTGTATAATTACTACATTCCGACATGGTCGAGCATAAAATAATGTTGACAATGCCATTATTCAGTATTTCACATACTTATCCCGGGTGTATATGGGTGATTTAATTTACTTTTTAAAATATCGCCAAAGATGAATCATTATAATACTTTAATAAATATAGTGCTCTTCTGTCATTCATTTTTATTTCATCACGACTCATCCTTTGTAAAAGATGTTTAAAACAGTGTCTATCACCAGGCTACATCAATGTATTGTGGTACTGTATTCGAACTTCGCGCCGCAAACACTCCCTTTAATGGCGGATGCTAGCCGATTCAGTTTGTGACATTTTTCTTGCCTGTCACTCACGAGTATGTCTCTGTAGTAAGTATTACAAATTCTTTGGTATCTTCCTTTGTAAAAATTCTCCAGGTCTAGTTCTTTTAGCCACACATGTTAGCCTTCCTTCCTTCGTTGAACTCAAAGAATCCGTTAGTAATTTTAATGTTAAGATCTCTCTATTTTTTAATAGTATGTGCATCACAACAATGTTTTTCTAATTGTACTTTGCTTACAACATCATCACCATTTAAATGAGGTAAAATAACTGTTTTTTTTCTCCTCTCTAGAATTACATACGAATTTTAAAAGACCTACAAATGAATCGAATACACATCTTGTCCGATCGTGTTTTTTACAAAACCAAATCCAGTGTGTTACCATTTTCTTAATCAATATTAAAAATTAAGGAAAAACCACGAAAACGCTGGCATGAGACTGTAACAGATCTACTAGGGTCTAGGTTGGTGATTGTGATTAAAATTTAACATCACAGTCGATGGGATTTAGCATTGATAGTAATGTATCATACATGTCTAGGCAGCTAAAAATTTTTATCCCCAGTTATGTTATTTGCTCTCAATTTTCAGCCAGAGATTTTTGAGTTGAACACAATAAAGGAAGAGCTGAAGCTGGAAGTAACACCAGAAGAGAATGAGGTTTTGACTCAGAGGTGAGTGTTTTGAGCTGTTCTTCAGTTCATACCTTCTGTAACTGCTTTATTAAAGTTGTTATTTATGACATTAATTTCTAACGAGTTACCACATTCTCTGTTACTTCTATTATTTCTACTGCTACTAGTACTATTATTACTATTGCTATTAACACATTTACAATACTGCTACAGCTACCAGTACTACTGCTATTACTATTACTACTAATACTACCATTAATTCTATTACTACCGCAGTCTAGTGTATAGTCGCGAAGCTTGGGGTGATTTTTTGTATTTCTCGCGATAGTTGCTAGCCGCTTGGAGCACTGTGTATACTAGGAACAATAGACTGTGTCACTGGCATCGTGATCTAATACAGGCCGTAAGGCAGACCATGAGACTCGATTAATCTGATCACGAAGGGCGGCGTTTCAACCATATAAATTATTTGGAATAAATGAAAAGTAACATATTTCTCTAAAATGTAATTGTAAAATTTAAAACAATGATTAGGAGACACTTCAGACATAATTCCTTGCGAGTTAAGGTGTAATATTATTTTTGGTGTGAAAATTACGTTGTTCGTATGTGTAATACCTGCCTTTATTTCGATTAAATATTGCGAAATTCTTGTACATTCATTTATGCACGATTCAGTACTTTTCAGTTGCACCGTACGAATATTTAGATATGTTGAAATTATACGTGATATTTACTGTCCTTGTTGCCCCTTTCTGTCTAATTTTAGTAGTCTCCAGTGTCCTGCCATTCATATGGAAATATTATAGGTTATGTTTACTATATATTATATTCCTAAATTCGCAATTATACATTATAATTAAGCATAATGCCACGTATGATACTCCGCACATTCAATTTGTCTGTATTTTAATACTACATTTGAGTATTGAATTATTGTATTTATCTACTACGTAAGAGACGAAGTAACAATCGTACGTACACTAATTTCATAAGAGTGGTATGATAAATTTTCTGTCTTTATCAAGGAAGGTAGATGTGCTATATTAAAATCACAATATAAATTCTTTTTTATTAAACCTCAAAATAGCTTCCATTCTAAACTTAAAATATTGATGCAAAAAGATTATGTTAACATGAAAAATGTCTTCACAATAAAATAACACAGTTTTGTAATTATTTCTGCAACATATTATGCAACAAGAAGTAAAGGGAACTTTTGGACACATTACACTAAATAAAACTTAGCTATGATGGGCAAGAAAGTTATAATATAATAATTCACTCAGCTCCATACACTGAAATAGAAAACCCGAACATATATTACGCCTGGAGATCGAAAAGGCATTGACTTTGCCGTATTTCGCACTGTTGTGAAAAGTTGTGTAAACTGTGAAATATTCGTTATCGGTTGTAATAACTGTAAATGGCTAAAATACAATAATTGAGTAATAATATGGGACAAGGAGACGTTTGTTGCACTATAAATTCTATGAAAAAGAGGTCAGAGTTATCCTTCCAAAGATCCAGGAAGGTGAGTTTATAAAATATAATATATACTTTATGGAAAATAATATATAAACCTTATGTATTTCGTATTTCAGGAGTGGAAGGAATGTGTTAAATTTTTCAAAAGAACACGATATTAAAAGTACAATACATTTTATCGTCTGCTAGGGAAAGAGTCTGTGATGAGGTGATAGTAGCGATCCTGGTGGCTAGTAACTATCTATGGATGCATATTTCAACTGTCTATGTTTGCTTATTTAGTAAGTATTGAGCATCGCAACTCTATATACTAAACTGAAACATTGTAGTTTACTACAGAGAGATCATATTACATTATGATATGTGTATATACAAACCTTCATCTTAAACAGAAGAAATAACTAAAATGCTCTCTCAATTAATATCACTCAATAAAGAATATTGTATTCCAATGGATACCATCCCATTGTGGAATGCCTGGGAAACGAGAATGCGGATGTTTCAGCAAAGAAGGGCAGCACTGCTTTTACAGACCTGTTACTAAATCTACGTATTACTCTTGAAAACATTTATTAAATCTTTACATTTCGCTTATTGACTTCAACAAACAAAATGTGATAACACAATCTCAAGGGAAAAAATGGAACTCTCTGCATCAAAATCCACAGTTAATTCCCGATTTACCACGAAAATCGTCTGTAGCTGCATTTCAATAGGCCATGATTGTTTGGCCAAACACCTGCATAGAATTGGTATATATCAGTCCCCTAACTGCCCATTGTGCAACTCAAACCAAGAAATGGATTCGGAACACCTCAAAATCTGTGTTTCAGTGGCTGTTCCATGATAATATCTTTGAAAAATATTGGCACATTGTATGCAAGAGGTCAAATGACTTTATTGTCAAACGCCTGGCATTGTGAAAACAACAACAACATTATATATATTATTCGGTGTGAACAAAAGCTACTATTACAGCTAATTACAACTGCTGCTGCAATGATTTTTCAGATTAATATCACTACGAATACTGCATATTATATTGCTGCTGCTACTAATAGTAATGTACTACTACTACTACTATTACTACTACTACTACTACTACTACTACTACTACTGCTGCTGCTATGTTGGCATGTTTAAAACAAGTTTGAAAGAAGGTCTTCAAATTTTTTAAAACAATATCCGTTGTTTAAAATGTGTTATAAACACAAGTTTAAATCTATATGATGATGTTGAATTCCCTGTTATGTTTATTATTTGTTTCTCTGTTAGTAGTTAGTAAATAGCGTTTAAAATAGTGCTTGTCGATCGATCAACATATTTAATCGATTAACGATATGAATTTAATCGATCTCTCGATTAATCTAACTTTGATCGTTTTGAAAAAAAGTTTTAATATACTGTAATACATAATTATTGTTAAATTTAATGTGTGGTTGGTGATAAGCATAAATATAAAATATGGCATGTGTATATATATATATATATATATATAGAAGAAGAAGAAGAAGAAGAAGAAGAAGAAGAAGAAGAAAGTTAGTTTCCCTTATGAAAAGGTTGCCAGATTTGACAAAGCGTATTACATATAATTTGGAAACAGACCTAAAAGGTAAAATGATATGCATTTGAAACAATGAGGGAATCTAATATACAAAATATCAAAAAATTTACGCCTAAGTAGCGTTTGTGCTCATTTACAGTTAAGAAAGGGGAAGAAAAATATCATCAGATAGATTAGAATGATATGAATGCCATATACCGCGAGAAAAGTAGTAGTACGGATTTACGTATTGGCATTGTTATCTAAACCAATCAACAGCCATCGGTTAAGATATATATATATATATACATAATATTGTTGTATTGCAAAACAATACCTACTATTTTCGTTATTTACAAACTTATTTGTTATGTAGGTGTATAATTTATTTTGTCAGTTCCCCTGGTACTTTTAAGACAAACACAAAAAAGTATGAATACTCGGTTAATATTAATTCATCCATGATTTTAAACGTGTGAGTGCATTCACATGCTCCAAATTAAGTGCCGCTCTACGTTTAGTAACAATGTTTCCTGCATCACTAAACACGATTTTTTTCTGTCAAGCACTTCCTCCACGATCGTTCAATTGAAATCCAAATGCTTCAAGTTTACTTCTCAAATTCTCACAGGCCTGTGACGTAATGGATTTTTCACTTTCTTTCACAGACCACTGTAATCTGACTTTTTTCTTTAGCAAACTAAACGCAACACTTCATCTAGAAACTCTGCAAAGAAACAGAATAGCAGACTGCCCCGATTGTAATTGGGTTACAAAATTTTAGAAAAAGAAGAAGATTGTTACTAGTATACAGTCAGAGGTTAAAACTGCATATCGCCTTTTGCTCCATAAATATTATTCCCGTCTCATTTTGCGATTTTGTTCAAGCATGCCTATTCTATTTTGTATACAGATTATATTGATTCCTAACAGTTTTTCAGATGTCCGTGACAGTACTGTCTCGTCAAAGTGCGACATTATTGCAAATGAAGACCACGTGACTCTCTATCAGAGCTCAAAGAATTATATTTCCGGCGACGAACTTGTTCCGGTTGACAGAGATGGGAAACAATTCAAATGCGCTCTTTGTGGAAAGTGTTTCTCGCGATCATCCCACCTAAAGGATCATGATCTTGTACACAGTGGCGAAAAACCATTCAAATGCGATGCGTGTGGAAAGCGTTTTTCGCAGTCAGGACACCTACGTAGTCATAATGTCATCCATACTGGCAAGAAACCTTTTAAATGCCATATCTGTGGAAAGTTTTATTCTCAGATAGGACATTTACAACACCATAAACGCCAGCACACTGGCGCCAAACCATTCAAATGCGATGTTTGTGTTGAAGATTTTTCGGGAAAGTCTATTCTGAAGATTCATCTACGTAAGCACACTGGAGAGAAACCGTACACATGCCATGTCTGTGGAGAGAGTTTCTCGCAGTTAGGTAACAAAAAAAGACATGAACGTGTGCATATTAGTGACAAGCAGTGACAAGGCATTCAATTGATGTGTGTGGTTATTTTTTTAACGTCATATACAAGTGAAACTATATAAATGACATTGCCCATTTTACTAAGTAAAACCGTTTCACTGGGATTTTCATTTTTTGTGTGGCGAGTGTTTCTTTAATTTTCGATACTTAAAACGACATACTGCCGATTAATAATTTAATTGTAATGTTTGTAAGAAAGGATTTTTCTATTTTAATGTGAGGAAGAAGAAGTGTCATCACTGAGGACTTATGCATTTATTTACATACCTGGAAAGAGAGAGAAGCCATATAAGATTAATAATTAAAATTGTAAACGATTTTCTGTGGATTTTCTCGATACTTAAAACGACATTTAATTGTAATGTTTTAGGCAGGATTTTTTCCACACTTACACACGAAAAAGTTTTTATTTTGGCATATTGTGTAGAAACTATATAAATATAATGTCTCTGATCAAGTTTTATCTCTTAAGGTGCTTCTTAAAGTAAAACAAATACTAATACACACTGGAAAAAAAGCATGCTGTGTCTGTTGAGGCAGAATTCAATGGGGGTTACAATGATCATTAATTATCATCGTATCTAATAATGTCACGATCAACCTGACCCCAAACCAAGAGTGAGGTTGATCAGTGTTTTTAATTTTTATTTTACATTGTATTAATGTTAAAACAAAATCAAATTCTTGTACAGAAAGAAAGACTGAAATAATGGTAAGTTAAAGTAAAAGATTTCCATAAACCTATAGAAACTATATAAATAGTTTTCAAATCATCAATCTCACCCCAGTTTACGGTATGCAAATAGCAGCCTCATACCATATTAATATTTAAAATTAAAACTACACGGCATTTGCGAAAGCATGATGACATAATCCAATATTCTTGAAGGTGATATATTTCTACAACACACAACACAATAAAATGAAGATATTAAACTTAAATATTGGTTCAGTTTTCTTTTTTTAGTTTGCATTAAAATATGAACCAATTTTGTTTCTAAATTGGCGTTTTAAAAATCAGTAGACTTGTACCTGAAGTCTTTTGATTTCCACAAACAATATTCTGTGAAATGTTCACAATAGAGTAAGACTCATTCACAATGAAAATTAAGCATAACGTAAGCGTTAACTTAACGTTACAATAAAATCAAGAAGTCATACTATCATTCACGATGGGAACATAAACATAACAGCAATAATGTACTTGGTAACCATGGAAACATAACGACGCCAGTTCCTCATTTCCTGTTGTATACTTCAGCGCTCCAGATTGTGTTTTGTTTGCAAATCACGTAAGTATAACCATGAAAGTTTGGAGTTTGCAAACTTTCATCTTAACGTCTTACGGTAATGTTTATGTCAATGCTTATGTGAATCATTGTGAATGATCCCATTTGGTAGCCTGGGCGCAAACTTCTGTGTTTATGTTACGGTTATGTTTAGTTTTCAAAGGCGAAGCGTTGAAGCATACGACAGGATATGAGGAAATGGCGTCGTTGTTATGCTTCCATGGTTACCAAGTATGTTTCCGGTTATGTTTATGTTTCCATCATGAATGATGGTATGACTTCTTGCTTTTACTGTAACGTTTATATTCTTAAGTTAACGCTTACGTTATGTTTAATTTTCATTGTGAATGGGCCTTTGATTCCCATTCTTTAACATGAAAGTTTGCAAACTCCAAACTTTCATGCTTAAAGGCCCATTCACAATGAAAATTAAACATAACCGTAACATAAACACAGAACTTTGCGCCCAGGCTACCAAATGGGATCATTCACAATGATTCACATACACATTGACATTAACATTACCGTAAAACGTTAACATGAAAGTTTGCATACTCCAAACTTTCATGCTTAAAGGCTCATTCACAATGAAAATTAAACACAACGTAAGCGTTAACTTAACGTTACAGTAATATCAGGAAGTCATACCATCACTGACGATGGGAATATAAACATAAGAGCAAATAAACTTGGTAACCATGGAAACATAACAACGACGCCATTTCCTCACATTCTGTCGTAATCTTCAGCGCTCCACGATTGTGTTCTGTTTGCAAATCCCGTAAGCATAAGCATGAAAGTTTAGAGTTCTCAATCTTTCATGTTAATGTCTTACGGTAATGTTTATGTCAGTGCTTATGTGAATAATTGTGAATGATCCCATTTGGTAGCCTGGGCGCAAACTTCTGTGTTTATGTTACGGTTATGTTTAATTTTCATTGTGAATGGGCCTTAAGTAATTAGTTCATGTAAAATTATCTCTTCTGATGGCAAGTTGTCATAGTAACAGTACTTCCGCTTTTTTTTTTTTTTTGAGGGGGTGGCCTGAAGCTGGAGATAAAACGTACGGTATTTTATTATTTGTAATGCATCTATCATATTTAAAAAATATCATCAATATGGTCTCAGAAATAGTGTTAGTTTTAAACAGTCTTGTCACATGCTCATAGAAAAATTCAATCTACATGGAAGTGATACAGTAATTATAGCTTGTATTAATTGAACATTGAATTATATTGATTTAAATATCGGTATTTACGCATGAAAAGTGACGCTATAGCTTTTCCTGAAGCGATTTGTGCCGTTATAAACCTTAGACTGCATCATTATGAGACCCTTAACACACTTGAAGAGTTTTCGCTAGCGAGAAATGTGTTGCGAGAAAGAGGCGAAGAGCCTTCCTCCACACACTTGGCGAGTTCTCGCTATCACAGATCACACCTCGCTATGATCATCTATGCACTGCCTTCATGCAGAAAGCATTTTTCTGATTATAGTAATGACTCGTTGGGGGAAATATTATAGGTTATGTATTTACGTATATTGTCGTACTTAAATATATAACCTGTAAGTATATTGTCGTACTTTAAAAATTACGTACGAACGCTATGTTGAATCTGAGTATTCAGATAATGAGGAAATGGAGTTACATGAACATATTTTGTTAATGAAAAGAAAAAGTAGGCCTAAAATTAAAGCCAGAAATATCTGAAAATCACATTGTATCTTACGAAAATAATGGCGAGTTTTGGACACTGGTTTCGATTTGTATCTAGGTAATACCTGTGTACTCAAAAATAAAGATATGTTGATGGAATAATAAATTCTTCATTATCTGTAATGTCTAGACTCTGGAGTCGCTTTATAATGACAATTAATCCCACCAACATTTAAAATCTGTATTGATTTGATAGCACTGAAAACAGAAAAAAATTATTTTATTGGAAGTAAAACCATACACTTTTATATTTTATACTGATATATAACAAATTTGTCCACGCCTGTGTGGCCCGGTTTCGAATCTCGGTCGGGGCAAGTTGCCTGGTTGAGGTTTTTTCCGGGGTTTTCCCTCAACCCAAGAGGAGCAAATGCTGGGTAACTTTCGGTGCTTGACCCCGGACTCATTTCACCAGCATTATCACCTCATATCATTCAGACGCTAAATAACCTAGATGTTGATACAGCGTCGTAAAATAACCAAATAAAATAAAAATAAATAAATGTAACAAATTTGATACTGGTATATAATATTTACCTCATTCTAAGCATGTTCAGAATTTGTTATCCTGCTTTAACATATCTGCATATAATGATTACAACAACCGCCATTTTATTTAACAGTTGTAAGGAAACTTTACAAAAAGACAGTAAAAATTGTAACTCTTCAATTAGATGAGATTTATATCAATTCATTTCAGTATAGTGGTGGTGCTATCACTTGGTTTTGCTGAAAAGTCTGTAGCCACTGATGAAGCTAGAACTGTTCAAGTACTTCTGGTTTCATCTGCATATGGTGGGATGATGGAGGTAGTGTGTGTATGGTTTCAGGTCATTACGTCTAAGACAGCAGTCTAATAGACAGTAGATCTAAAAAAAACATGAAGTCTAATTAAACAAATATATTCAATAATAACTCAGGTCTAGTAGAAACATGTCTAATGCTTAAATGTCTAAATAAAATGTACGTCTAATGTGTAATTTATAAATAAAATGTACATGAATATCAAATAATTTTAACAATACTTACTAAATAAAAAGTATATATTGTTACGACAAAGAACATTACATTTCCTTAGTAATACGGTACCTTGTTAGTTTCAGAAATTTTGGAGCAAAATGAATACATATACTATTAATTCGCCTAAAGGTATAAAAAAGTATAATTCATAATAATTTCGAGTATCAGTTAAGACTGAAAAGTAGATCTACTGGAGATGTTCACTCAGAAACACAGCTCCTGGCAGGAGATGGAAGAGTTCAACATCCCATAAAGAAATCGTACAAAATTAATAAAAAAAAACACGTAGAGAGAATTGTAACACATTTCCAGAAGTATAAAGATCGTGAAGAAATTGATTTATACGTACTTGAGAACTTTAAGCTACAGGCTGAAATTCCATGCTGTACCGGAAAATGAAAATGAAGATTAATCTACTGTATATTTTCATTGCTCAACTATTTCAAGATTAGGCCTGCTCTATTTTATTCCTGAGTTACATGTATCAAACAATAATATATAGATAATATGTATCATTGTTATAATTTAGGCCTAATGGTATTAGACACCATTGCAAATTAGACTACCTAGACATTTTTGTTGGTTGGTACATCTTATAGTTCACCACTGGGGGTGAAAAGTTATCAAGCGTGACTTCAAATCATGGGTAAAACAATTTGTATAGTTGAGGTTTTTTTCGGGGTTTTCCCTGAACCGTGAAACGATTGGATCTGGGTTCAAATCCTGGTTGCAACGAGTTACGAGGTTGATTTCTTTTTTCCGGATGTTTCCTTCAACCCGTTAAGAGCAAATGCTGCACACTGGACTCATTTCTCCGTCATTATCACCATCTCATTCAGGCGCTAGAAAACAATAACAGTTGATAAATCTTCGTAAAATCGTATATTATTTCAATGTACCGAAGTACATATGATATTTCCATGCAGATATTCTGCGTCATCATACAATGAAAGAGTAATGGAATGGAGAAAAATTCTCTCCGGCGCCGGGATTTGAACCTGGGTTTTCAGCTCTACGTGCTGATGCTTTATCCACTAAGCCACACCGGATACAACCCCGGCATCGGAAAGAATTCTCTCTGATTGAGTTCCAACTCTTGGTTCCCTCTAGTGGCCGCCCTCTGCAGCACTACGTCAAAGATGTCTATGAACATAGGACCGAAGTCCACACATGTGCTGAGGTGCACTCGTTAAGAGTGACTAGTTGGCCGGGATCCGACGGAATAAGCGCCGTCTTTCGCATATCATATTATTTCAATGTACCGAAGTACATATGATATTTCCATGCACATATTCTGCGTCATCATACGATGAAAGAGTAATGGAACAGAGAAAAATTCTCACCGGCGCCAGGTTTTGAACCCGGGTTTTCAGCTCTACGTGCTGATGCTTTATCCACTAAGCTGCAGAGGGCGGCCACTAGAGGGAACCCAAGAGTTGGAACTTAATCAGAGACAATTCTTTCCGACGCCGGGGTTGTATCCGGTGTGGCTTAGTGGATAAAGCATCACCACGTAGAGCTGAAAACCCAGGTTCAAATCCCGGCGCCGGAGAGAATTTTTCACCGTTCCATTACTCTTTCATCATTCGTAAAATCAATTAAAACAACCCCTGTTATGATTTTCACCTATTTTGTGTCTCTCTGAGTACCGGTACACATTTTTATTTTGCACATCTTATTTTATTTTGAGTACAGCACTTACTATGACGGGTGATATCCTATTTCTTTGCTACAGTTGGGAAACCAGTGATTTTTTTTTCTGCATGTGTTTACAAGCATTAGCCCTATCTCTTAGGAAACATTAGACTTAGCAAAATCATTTAGAAAAAAACAAATGAAATTTATTTTCGATGCTTCAGAGAAAATATACAAATTTACCTATTTTGATTCTGCGTACACTACTTTTAACACTTGAATATAAGTAATTGATTAACTAGCGGATTTACTCGTGTTAATTATGTAAGTTTGTGCGGCTTACAGCTGTTTCGGTACTTATAACACCATCCTCAGAGCCTACTAGATCTCGGCGTCATCTCGAACTTTTCTGCCTGTTATGTGTGTGCGTTTGATTGTTGAAAGGTGTTGAATAATGGAGTCAAGTAGTGTGTCTGTACTGAAATTGATCTGAGTGTTGAGAATTTGATCGGGGTGTGTTTTAGTGTGTTTGTATATTTCGTATTGTTCTAGTGTGTTGAGTTTTTGGTTCTTGGGTTGTATGTGTAGGATTTCCATGTCTGCATTTATGTTATTGTATGTATGGTTAGCATTGGTTATGTGATCGATGTATGTAGATGTATCGTGTCCTCTGGCTATTGCTTTGATGTGTTCTTTTGTAGCGCGTTTGGAATGGTCTGCCTGTCTGTCCAATGTAGAACTTGTCGCAACTATTACATGTGAGTTTGTATACGCCTGTGTGGTCGTATTTATTTGTTTGTGTTGTTTGTGTGTTGAGATGTCTTTGTAGTGTGTTTTCTGTTCCATATGCTATGTTGTATTTGTGCTTCCTGAATGAAGATGCGAGCTTATGTGTGATTTTGTTTTCATATGTTAGTGTGATGTATTTCTTATGTTTGTGTTGTGTTTTGCGTGTTTTTGTGTTTGTTAAGTTTTTGTTTTGTCTTATAAATGTTATATTTCATTTAACGACGCCTGCAACTGCCAAGGTTATATCAGCGTCACCGGATGTGCCGGAATTTTGTCCCGCAGGAGTTCTTTTACATGTCAATAAATCTACTGACATGAGCCTGTCGCATTTAAACACACTTAAATGCCATCGACCTGGCCCGGGATCGAAACCGCAACCTTGGGCATAGAAGGCCAGCGCTATACCAACTCGCCAACCAGGTCGACTGTCTTTCTTATGATGTTGTCTATTATGTTTGGATTGTAACCGTTTTCTTGTGCTATGTATTTGATTATGTTCACTTCTTCATTGTAGTGTTGTTGGCTCATGGGTATGTTGAGTAATCTATGTACCATTGTCCTGAATGCAGCATGTTTATGTTGTATGGGGTGGTTAGATGTGTTGTGTATGTGTGGTGGTGGTGGTGGTGATGGTTGGTTTTCTGTATATTTTGAATGTGTGTGTGTTGTCAATTTTTGTTATGGTGATGTCCAGGAAATTTATGGAGTTGTTTTCAATTTCTAGTGTGTATTGAAGTTTTGGGTGTAATTTGTTTATGTATTGGTGTAGTTTGTGTATTTCTCTTTTGTTTACTTTGTATAGTATGAGTATGTCGTCTACGTATCTGTGCCAGTATATTATGTTGTCTGCATATTTGTTGTGTTCATTGTTGAGTATGTATGTTTGTTCTATGTCGTGTAAAACTTACATAATTACCACTAATAAGTCGGCTAGTTAATCAATTACTTATACAAATTTACGTTCCTAAAATGAATTTTTTTTAATTTCGGGAGGACTTAGATCATCACCGCTACGATTCCCGAAGCCGCAAATCCATTTCATTTGGTCACGTAACAAACAAAAGTTTGTAATATATATTTTTCTTTGATAACAAAGCATCGGCTTCGTTCACGGCTGACTTGATCATACAGCACTCTCCAACCCATTGGAAATTTGTTTCTTACATTGTGAATTTGTAAGTGAGTCCCGTAGTTTATTTTCATTTTGATAATCCTTAGAGCTAAGTCCACATTCTTCAATATTGCCACTTGTTGCCGGCAGTTTAATTATCACTCGAGTCAGTTTTTTTTCGTTTTAGATTTAGTGCGTCTTCTGTATGCCTGTTTTGCAGTAAAATACGGATAAGTGTGCTTGTGATTTATTTGTACAATAGTTTTTTGCAAATCTAAAGCTTCCTGTAAAGCAGATTTGAATAATTCCCCCGGAACAATTTTTCCCTTGAAATTATTCATAGTTTTTTATTTTGCAAAGCATCTGTGAGAAAAGTATAATTATATTTGAAGTGGAAGTGGCAGTTCTAGAGACACGTCGGCATTTTGATTCCTACTATTTGTTTGGAAATTGGAATGTAAAAGAAATTTTTCCTAGGGTTCCCTATTTATTATTTACCGGTACCTTTTCATTATGAACTCTGTATAAACGTATTATTCCCTCTTCATTCATATGTTAGCCAACTTTTCTCCTATTCCTTATATGTATCAATATGTATGCAGGCTTGCCACAGGTGGAATAGAATGTTGTATAATGGGACATTTGATATCTGGGGCCTGTTTCTCAAAAATACTAGTTTAGTAGTTCGCCAGTTACTAGCTACCAGAGTGTATTTCACCAGCTCTAATAGATTCTGTTTCTCAAACTATTTTACCAGTCTAGTAACTTGTGACAATTTTTCACTAGTCAGATGATCTCTTTCACTAGTCAGCTGATTGAGTTCATTTGTTTATAGTCATTGGTAGGTATTGTTACTTGAGTTTAGAAGGCTAAGTTGTTTGTGTTTTGGTTCTTACTTCTCCCTTTTCTTGAAATTCCATCAATTGAAAGCAAATTAACTATACTCAATATGATTAATGAATCAAAGGATATATCATTCGGTGCTTTTTCAAGCATAATAACAAAAAATTATAAAGTAAACGAATGGACAAAATAATTTGTAATATGTGAGGGTATGGAACTGATACCTCAGAACAAAGATTATGCATATGTTAGGGACACTTACTGGCCCAACATTAAGAAAGCAACTTTGACGAGTACCAATTCAAGTTCACAGTATCATAATATGAACACATTATGTAGCTAGTGGGTCTACTGGCGACATGAATGCCACTTATGACTTGAAAAATTCGATAGTTTTTTTTTTTTTTTAAGTTTTACGTTTGATCTATTCGTAAATTAGTGTCGTTTTGTATTTAATTTGTAGGCTAAAGTTGACAATGTCAGAAGAACTGGCAGTGGAGGAGGAAAGCCAGCAAAAATTACTGCAGTTGATGAATTGGTTTCAGATTATTAGGAAAATATTCTGCTTGTGTTGCTGGTCCAGGGGAGAAAAACCTGATGGCATTGGAAAATAATCAACATCCCGATTTGTAGAGCAATTTGTATTTGAAGCTTTGCTGATAATGCATGACTTCTATTTGTTTGTCTTGTTATAGCAGGTCCCACTATATTTAGCACTCGCCAAGCTTTTCAGCACTTTATTTAAACCGTTCATTATATTTAAACAATGCTCCCATAAAGGAATAATAATTGTTCCTTCTCGATATAGTTTTAGCTTTTCTCACAACAACTTCTTTACTACTTCAATCAGAATCACTAAACCACACAGGCCTATATTAAAAAAATAACTACAATATTTTGTTTTGATTATCTGAGAAAGGTTGTCACTGGTAACTGATAATATAGAAATCACCAGTCTTTAGAGTCTTGTAGGAATATTCCTGTTGAATACTAGTATAATCAACTAGATTAGCATTTTGAGAAACAGAATCTCTTAGGAACTGGTGAAATCGACCAATATTATTAGTCTGTGAACTGGTAACTACTACTTTACCCTTGTAGTTTCTAGAAACACAGACTTGTAAAATAAACTAATATTACTACTATACAGATTAGTATTACTAGTCCGTGAGTTTTGAGAAACAGGCCCCAGAGGCAAAGTAAATGACAAACGAGCGTTCAGGTAGTTCCAGTGATTTTGGAAGTGAAAATTGTTGAATTTTTAAGGGATATCTTGCAGACATTGATTTCAAAAGTTAATAATTTTATAGGGAAATAATTCAACCAATGGAAATTGTTCGGAAATGTAAATTACGTGTGAAATGAGAGGTGTTTGGTAATGGAAGTGCAGACGTGTGGTTTCTAATGAAGAAAGGGAACGTAGGTACGAGAGTCATATCGGTACTGAATGTCATGAGCAACTCATTGTTATAAATATTAATTTTTATTTTTTAGACAAACCAGGTACACCATCTTAATCTACAGACTTTTCTGTCACTTTTCAACATAGTGTCCATTTCTTTGCACACATTTTTCCCGTTGTTCTGTAAGTTTGAAAATTCCCTTGCTGTAAAAGTCCGTTTCATTTTCCCGAAAACACTGACGCACTGCTTTCCGGATGTCCTCCAGCGTCTCGTAGCGTTGACCTCGCAGCTGCTCCTTTACAGAACCGAAAAATTTGGTATTCGGAATGTGCCAACTCGGGACGTTAAGGACATTTCGGAAGACTTTCCCACTCTAATGTTCTGAATTTCTCGAGGGTGACATCAGCGAATAGAGATTATAAAGAATGGACACTGAGCGAATTTTCCTGTGTTTTCTTTCTCTGTGCGCCAGCGTTTAGTTCCACTACTAAGGTAATAATTGAGAATAGAGTTGAGACACAGGATCCAAACATCGCCTACCTTATTGCATAATCCAGTAACGCTTTGCTTCAAATAAATGAAAGTTAACAAGCTTTTCCTTATTTCTAGTGCCAAACTAGTTGTAATAATATTTTTCTTTTAAAAGTTATAATAAATTATATTATAAAATAATATAATACATTATAAAATTAAGGCCTATCCAATTCGTTTAATATTTGTATATAATATAATTAGGTATATGGTTTTACTTCTAATCAATTTGGACGACACGGACACGGACGAACTTTCTGGCGGAGTGGATAAGAGAGGTCTATTATTCTTTTTCCATTTTCAGTACTATGAAGTCATTACATATATTAATTGAATGGATTATTTATGAAAGTCTTGAATACTAAATTGTTAGCAATTAAATTTTGAAATTAAGGCTGAAATAAAAATTGTATCATAAATCATACTTGTAAAATTTAGAGTCTGACACTGTAGTCTCGTGATATCTAAATCGATGTATCAAACAGGCCCCAAAGAGCAGTTATTACATTACAAACTCAGTTTTCACAAAATAATGACTTAGGATATCTTGGAGAGATTAAATAACCCATGCAATTGTTGTTGGGGTCAACGTCACAACTCTGTTTATAAAGGAACTCTAGAGTCTAGACATTACAGGAAATGACGGATTTATTATTTTATGGATCCAGCAACTCATTTTATTTTATTTTTGAGACAAAATGTACATCCTAATGTATTAATTATCTGTCACTTTTATATTTCCATTTGTGTCGACTTTTAGCTGGTGTGATGTAAGTTTGCCAACTCTAGGGAGAAACCAGAATCTTCGAAAACGACGCACTGCTTTCCGGATGTCTTCCAGCGTCTAATCTAGCTGGCTTGAAGGTCATTGAAATCAGTCCGGCTACATCAAAGGTACCGACGCGAAGTGTCCATTTTTAATTACCTATATGCTGGTGACACGATGAGTGTGAGGGCACGCGTTATCGTGTTGCAGAATGATCTTCTTTCTAGGGCGTTTCTCGCGCAATGCACGACTACCTTCTAAACTGTCTGAATATAGCGGACAGCATTTTTTGGTCTATTCAGGTTAAAGGAATTCAACCAAAATGCGTTCCAGAACTCATCAACTTTTGCGTTCTTTGGAGGCAGTTCGAGGGCGACCGCTACGAGGCTCATCTTGGATGCTCGTGTTCCGATATTCGAAATGTTTCACTCATCTCCCAACACTGCTGGCACCCTTGCACACATCTCCGTATGCACGCTGAAGTCTGAGGTGAATTTCAGCAGCAAACTGACCTATACGGACTCTGCTGTATGTTTCACTGAGACACATTTTAATTAATCGAACTAGTTTCTTGGGAATACCAAATTCAATAAGAATATCATATAATACTTCCCTCTTAACCGAGTCATACGCCTTTTTGAAGTCTATGAATAACTGATGCACTGTACCCTTATACTCCCATATATTTTCTCCATTATCTGTCGAATACAAAAAATCTGATCAATAGTCGATCTATTACGCCTAAAACCGCACTGATGATCCCCAATAAATTCATCTACGTACGGAGATAATCTTCTCAAAAGAATATTGGACAACATTTTGTCCGACGTCAACAAAAGTGATATTCCTCGAAAGTTACCACAGTTTGTTTTGTCCCTCTTTTTAAAAATAGGTACAATTATGGACTCCTTCCATTGTGCTGGTACAATTACCTTTTCCCAAATGGCTTATTGTAGGGGTCATATCGACCCTCTGTAGCTACATTAAACAAACTTAAGTTTTCTTAAATCAATAACCATCGGACTTTAGTGAAGCACTACAAATAATAATGAAATAAACAGAAAGGTTGTATATTGTACTTCGTGTCCAGTAAAAATAGCACACAATTAATTCATAATATGAAGCTAATAAATTTTCTCTTGGGGCTCATGTTCTGCAATAATTGATTGTTAATGTTTGGATTAACTTCAGTTGCGATGGATGTAATCAAGGTGGAACTGAATGTCGACCCATTGGCTATACAGACAAGTGATAACACTGATGTTGAAGAGAAGAAGCCTGTATCAGAGGTAGGTAAAGTGAAAATCATTGCACTTTCATATATGTGATATCATATGATGGAGATGTTCCCAAATTATATTTCTCATCTTTCTAAAACATATGTTTTTTTTTTTCGTTGTATTTGCCATCATGTCCAATGTTATAGATATCTTTGCAGTTCTGACACTTTATTTGTGCGTTCCAAACTCGTTTTTGTGCCAGAGAAAAGGAGTATGAAAGACTGGGGTGGAAAACTTTCTGCATGCGTGAAAGAGCACTCCTACTGTATTCCTTTTCCAGAATCATCAGTTTTTAAATTTAAAGAATGACATAAATATGATTTTTAAGTGCTTTTCTACTTCATAGCTACACATAATTATATACTGATGGCTTCAAACTGATTGAAAGATGTGCAGACACTCACGTCCATTGCAAACTGTTCTTATACTATTGCGTAATCCAATTATATTCTGACCAGAATTCTATTCCGATATTCTATCACTTCCTGCAGGCCAGGACATCAGTCTGTGGTACTTGTTATGCCAGAGTGATTATCTAATAAATTCTAATACATTTTGAAATTTAAGTACCGACCCATGTCACGCAAGGAAGTGCTAGAACGCCTGCCTCCATTTTCCACACATTTATGACCTCTGTTTAGGAGATCTCTTAGGGGAATTTGCTAGGCGTTGTCCAATGTCATCAAAATTTTCTTCTCTACGTCGCCTTTATCGCTTCTTATCTTGAAACTCGATCACCCAGGAATTTCTTCTGAAATAATCTCCTAAGAGCACGAGCAGATTATGTAAGTACATACGAATCATAAATAACCCCCCGATGTGGAATAGAATAATTAAACCTATTATTTTCCATTCATTCTTAGCAAACTATAGATGTCTAGTTGCACTGTTCAAACAACTCTAACTGTATCGCATGACAATTAGGTCAAGGTCAAAACCAGTTAACTCTGCTCACTTCCCATCCAGCCATAGGCATTGGTTTTTTGGCTGGTACAATCCCTGCCACAGCTCTGGACAGAAAGTAATTGTATCACTCGGTATATATATTAAAATTAGGTCGATTGCTGCGATATTTTACTACTTAATTAAATTATTATTCCCAGAACATGAATTTTACCAGGAATCGAAAAGTATAGCAAATAAATTTCAATAAGGAACAAAAAAAAATTTCCTTCCCAGGCCCGATTCGAAACACGAAAGTCTTAGTTACCAGTTTTAGTATAAAACATTGTTTGAATTTGGTTAATGTTTTGTATTATTATGCTTCGAATAATGAATTTTTATGCTCAACCATGCCGAACTGTAGTAATTATGCACCTGGTAGCAGTCCTTTAATGCATGTCATTAAAGTACAGGTGTTCAGCCAATGACAACTCAGCTTACAGGTGTCCAGCCAATGAAAAGTCAGCTTTGTACCGTTATAAAACCGCAAGTATCGATTATTCTCGGATATGCAGTCGAAAGAGAATTAGCGAAAAGTCACGGAGGCTGGAAATCCAATACTGTCGCAGAAGGTTATGTTCTGTTACTATAATAATTAGCGTTAATTGTAAATAATATTCAAATAAATTCAATTCGTCATCTTGTTTTTCAATGTCGAATTCAATAATCAAGGTTATATCAAGTTTAACGGGATTACATCAAGGTCAATGGCATTATTGTTCCTCGGAAAAAATCAATACTTTCGCGTTTGCGCACATCTCGCAATTCACGACCTAGAACAAGGTCACTTCCGATCTTGTCAGATACAAATAAAATGTGTACATCTGAATAATTTCAAGTTAGAAATATGGTCGAGCATAAAAAGCCGTATGAAACTTGCCTATAATGGTAATTAAGACGCTCATATGAATATTATGAAACTTGCTTGCGCTCGTTTCATAAACATCCATACTTGCGTCTTAATTACTATCATTATAGGCTCGTTGCATAATGTACTATTATCAAAGCATACACATGTTTATATGTATGTGACACAGAGAAAGGTTAACCTCTTCCCTCACTATATATTTTACCAATTTTGTGAAAAAAGGTATTTTTTTTTTTATCTTTGTAGAGAGTTCATTAAAATTAAATAATCACTGTACATCACTAATTTCCTTACATACCTACAAAACACTATAAAATAGACATACATTCATATCTGAATTATTATCCCGAGTTTTCTCGTGCAGCTTGATTCCAGCTCTGGTAGTTGTCCCACTCTGATTTTCTCCTGAACTATTTACCAACTTATGTTTTTTTATGGATTAATTTATGAGTTACAATCAGTGCTGTTTATCATTTCAACGTTAAATGTTGCTTGTCGTGTGATAGACTCGAAAGCAGGGTATTACGCACAGTGGCACATTGCATTCCGGATAGTAGTATCTGCTCTTTGTCGAATTTGTTTGTATTTTGAGTTTTCGCAATACTGCACATGAAAATCGTTATTGGTTATTCTTCAAGTTGTAATTTTATGGAAAATGTCTGCCTGTAATGCAAGAATGGGTTGGGCGATTTTCGTGGCCATCCTGCCTAGAGTGATAGGACATTGGGGTGTATGTTTAAAAATCTTACGAATTACCACCATTTCATAGTCAAAGGGTGTCTTCTGCCTTCAGATATCGTTTTACCATATTTTCTGGAATCCCACCACCAGATGTAGCAATATCACTAACTTCTATTAGCCATCTAGTCAGGAAAAGGTTAATGAAATGATAGAAACGTATATTTTCGGGATAATAATCCTTAGCAGCGAAAATGGGACTGACAACAGTTAACTCGGTTTAATAAATTTTGACGGAAGTTAGCAACGATTCCTTTTACTGAGTTAACTCGGTTAACAAGGAACTGGTAAAGGGAAGGATGGTATTTTTTAAACTATTTTTTTCCTATTTGGTGTAAAATATTAATTTTTTTGTATTTAGAGAGCTCACGGTATCTGGCAACCACAATACAAATATTTTCAAAAAAATTATTTGGGGGCCCAAATTTGAAAAAAAAATCCACAATGCAGGATTGTACTAAAACCGATATGTCTGAACCAGGTTTTTAAAGATAGATTCAAACAGTTTTATGCAATGTATTTACAAAAAGCATGTTCTACAAACTGTCTGACAGAATTTTGATATTAGTTCCTACGTTTATAAAATAAACAATTAAAATTTAATAACAATTTTCTGATTTCCTTTCTTGCAAACATATGGACGTATATTTAAATGAAATCAATTAACAAAATATCTCTTACAGAGAAATTTTCCCTAATAGCCTAAAGAATGTGTGTTCTAAATTTCATGCATGTATCTTTAATAGTTCAGAAATTATATCCAGCCTTTTTGTCTGGCAATGTAAAAAAAAATATGAAGTTACGCGCGAAACCGATAAAAGTGGTCGTGTGATTTAAAAATTCCGTAGCGCAGAAATTTAAAAAATGACGTCTCAACATCGATAATAGGTGGAACACTATGTATGGACCCTATCAAAATATATATGCATTCCAAATTAAAAGAATAATTTTAAAGCAAAAAATTGTATTTTTTTTTAATTCAATTTACCGGAAAGAACAATAACAGTGGTTACTGATTTAAAAATCCATTAGGAAGTTTGAAAATGGCGAAACTCAACATCCGATAAGGGCACAAATGAGCAAAAATGTTATCTTATCATTCGCCTTCACATCACAAGTATTTTAAAGAATTTTTTTTTAATTTACTCATTTTTCACCAAAAAATACCATCCTCTCCCCTTAATGAGATAGGAATTACAAGGAAGAAGCAAATGCAGAAAAGAGATGTCAAGAGCAATACATTTTCCTCACTCGTAGTTTGCTGTGCTGCCATTAACGTCTGGTTTATATTTTAACATTATTACATCAATTTTCGTATATGCTACAAATGTTGTCATTTGGTTTTCCAGAAACTGAATTTGTTAAATCTGTCCATGACTGAGATAAAGACAGAATGCAACGACGACAGCAGTGCTGTCTCATCAGAGATCAAGTTTGAAGAAATTCTGATTTCAAATAATTTTCCCGTGGTGAAGTATGAAGATCAGGTAAGTGAAACACACTGGGTGTTTAGCCTTTCTTCTTCTTCCTCTGGGTTTTCACTTGTATGATGCTCGTCACAGGCTCTATCTTCATCCAGGTAAACACTACTAACTTTCTCACTCTGCTATTTACAAAATTGATCATTTCTGTCTTCCTTTGTAAAACATCTCCAGATCCAGTTCCATTTGCCATAGATTTGGCCTTCCTTCCTTGATATCAGAAACTTAGTTACGAATTGTAATGTTAAGTCCTTTTATTTTTTTGTCAATGGTATTTTATTCACACAATGTTTTTCTAATTGCATTACGCTTACAACATCATTACCATTTAAATAAGTTAAAATAGCTGCTATTTTCCTCCCCTCTAGAATTATATCGCTTTCAACCCTTAGCTCCATGAGTTTTTTTTTTTTTTTTACTTATGTAATTCAAATGTTTGTTTTTAGATTGATTCTTACCTGACATAATCAAACATTTACAGAATATTCTCTAGGACATTCCTAGCTGTAGAAAGAAATTGACATATAGAGTGTTAGTTGGGAATGGGAAAAATCTTTGGGGAGGCTCGAGACGTTTGAAGATAATATTAAAATGGATTTGAAGGCGGTGGGATATGATGGTAGAGACTGTATTAATCTTGGTCAGGATAGGGATCAATGGCTGGCTTATGTGAGGGCGGCAATGAACCTCCGGGTTCCTTAAAAGCCAATAAGTAAGTAAATAAGTAATTTAAATGTTTATTTTTAGATTCAGATTTAAGAAATTAAGATTCTAAATATTTACAGAATTTTCTGTCGCTTCTTAGATGTAGAAAAAATTGAATCTATTCTCACTATAGACTTATAATGTTATTGTTACGTTTTTATTTAACGACGCTCGCAACTGCACCAGTTATATTAGCGTCACCGGAACTCAGAATTCTGTTCCGCAGGTCTTTCCTAGGCTATTCCATCTCAAATCGACCTCAAATATTACAACAATTGACCTTGCAATTTTTAAATACAATGAAACTTTTTCTGTCCGTTAGAGAACTGTGATATAATGCATTTCTGCAAAGTTTGAGGCATCAGAACTTAATAGTGTTTAAATTAATATTATTTAAATTTATCGTATTTTCATAAAATTAGCAACTTTAAACTGTTGTGGGAGAATGGAAACCCTTTCACCCAATGATCAAAATCATGGTTAATTTTGATGCTGAGAAATTAAAGTTTATATTGACATGAAAACATTTTTCTTACATTTTATGGAAATGGAGAAATTTAGATTTTCTTCATTAAGACGCCTTTGGCCAAAAAATATTTTTAAAATATATGGTTAAATTCCGCATTGGGAGTACAAATAAACACATATTTTTACTGGTGGTTCGTTGAGAAGAAAGATGAAAATATCAAATAAAGAAAATAAATGCCAGGCGTTTGAAATAACCAGCATTTGACTGGGAGGCTCCAATATTTTTCAAGGTAAGCAAGGCCAGGAGACATAAATTTTGATGTGTCGTCTAACAGTCATGGCTGGTTTGAGTTTCCATAAACAATGGGAGAAAAATGACTGCCCAATTATCAATATCTTCATCTTCGGCCAGTTCAGTGCGGTACTGGCCGTTCAAGTCTGAGGTGTGCTAAAGTAATTTATTTAATACCCTCGGAACTTACTGCTCTACCACTAAGCAAACAATGCCGAATCCCTCTTAATACTGCAAGGTTTTTCTCAGTATTTTTACATTTTTGCAAATGTAAAAACCTAAAAGCAAGTAAAATCAGATTATATGTCTCTCTCTGTACAATAAAAATGAGGATTACTTCTTAACATAACCTACCAAATGTCAGCTTCAGAATAGCTCTCGTTCAATGTTCTGCAGTAAATGGTTCCAGAGTTCTAAAAGCGCTGAAAGAGGCTTGTTTTTATAAAATACGCTAAATTTGTCGCTCAAAAATACGAAAACCGTTTCACTTTCGATAGTATATTTTTGAAAATGCGCCTCCCCTCAGCATCTTGTATCAGTAGGGAAAAAAATTAGAGTATAAAAAAATGCAAGGTTTTTACTGATCGATTTCATATGGAATAACCCATAGATACATAAGAACCAGAACTATTTCTAAAATATCAAGTTACAATTGTCTCTTAACTGTGTGTAAGCGCGGAGGGATATTATGACATGCTGAAAACAAGATACATGTTCACACATCGCATTAAAATATCTGCAAGGCAGAAATATCGCGTGAAAGGTGTTAAGGTCGGTTTGTTTACGGCGATCATCACCGGGCGCACATCGCCAGCGATTGTCGCCGGAGTTGCTAGTAGTTGAAATGAATCCGCACGGTTTCTGTACAGCTGAAGATCGCCAGCGCAGTTCGTTGGACGCGACGCAGATCGCTGGAGGTTGCTTCTGAAGGAAACTGAGGACGCACATCGCCGCATTCGTGTTCAATAATCGATATTTAGCCAAGGTCATGTTGTAATATCGAATATCTAATCTGTACACGTTAACCACGTCTGTACGTTTTGGCTGCAAAACAAATCAAGACTTTTGTAATTTTTCCCTATCATTGAAAATCGATAAACCACCATTAATAGTGACATTATACTTCATATTGAAAAGAGTTTTTATTTTTAATTAGTGTCCATAAACACTTCACATCTGTGTAAAGTTGCCCTGTTCAGAGGTACATTAGGTTATCATTCTTGTTTTCCCTCTCATGATGCCAACATGTAAGTTCGTATTGAATAGCTCATACACTGACTCAGTTATAATTGAACTTATTTATTTCTCGTTGCGTTTGTTATTTTGTGATCTTCACTTCTTTGGCAGCTCTCACAACGACATTTTTCTTTTCCGAGAAGTACCATCCTTACGTACATATACAGGAACATCTTTATCTTCGTAATCACAGTCATCACCAATTTCCATAATTTCTTGTTGAGATTTATTATTGTGGTCACGATCTGATACATGAACTTTGTCACATTCCCGTTCATCACTTTGAATATAGTCTTCCTCATCATGTTCGTCAAACCAATTATTAATTTTCCGAGTTCGTGAATCTTGTTCTGCCATTGAGTTGGAGGTATGGGTGTGAAAATAGTCGTACTTCCTGGATGTGGATTCATTCATTCATTTAGTGTTATGCCTAAGAACAGTCATTCACTGCATACCCAGCTTTCTCCAGTCTTTCCTATTTTCTGCCTTCCACTTTGTATCCTCAAGTGATCCATGTATCTTAATGTCCTCTATCATCTGATATCTTCTTCTATCCCGAACTCTTCTCCCGTTCACTATTCCTTCCAATGCATCCTTTAGTAGACAGTTTCTCCTCAACCAGTGACCCAACTAATTCGTTTTCCTCTTCCTGATCAGTTTTAGCATCATTCTTTCTTCACCCACTCTTTCCAACACAGCTTCATTTCTTATTCTGTCTGTCCACTTCACAATTTCCATTTTTCTTATTCACATTTCAAATGCTTCTCTTCATTTCGTCGTAATGTCCATGTTTCTATCCCATACAATGCCACACTCTGTACAAAGCACTTCTCTAGTCTCTTTCTTAATTCTCTTTCCTGAGGGTTTATGTCTGGAATCTTTTACCGTTGAAGGACTCATCATGCCTTATTTGCAGTTTTTCTTGGGAAAGATAAATGCGGTAGTTTCCAGTTGCCTTCCGCACACCACTCTCTCTTTCGCATCTTAAAGAGATCACAGGGGACCCCAGCGTGGAGATGAGAAGAGTGGAATTGACTAATTTGGCCCTCCGGACTTCTCCAAAATTCATCGCAAGGTTTAAATATCAGTTCTATCAGAGTTTTTGACCCAAGCAGGGACCGGGAAATTCCAATTAGCCTTTATAATAAAACTAATAAAAAACTCTTAAAATTTTTCTAACCTTCTGTAAATGGGAGGAAAGTGGAAACCTAATAATAAAAGAAATAATCCTAATTATTTCTAAAAAATCTCTTATTCAGTGCCAGTAGCCTGATAACAAATAAAATATAGAGTAGCATTGGTCAATGAAACATGCACAGTCCTTGAATACTGGCGTAGATATCTCGCAAACCAATCCTGCTTTCTTGTTTATTTGGAATAACGACAAACCAATGAAGTGCTTTCTGTCTAACATAGATGTATTGGAAGACAATTGTCCTCACAACACTAAACGTCTAGTCTTCTCTTACAACTGACTACACAGATGCGGATGGACAGAACGCCCTGTCTCGGTGTATCCCTCATGCAACTCCGCTCACATTAGAAGAGAAGAGCACCAAAGAAAGTAAATGAAAATTCCAGAACAATTAATACATTAAGAATTTAAACTAATCAATGAATGAAAAAAACATAGGCACTTAAATAGTTAGCCTCTTAATATGGTAATATCGATAGGAAACGAAAGAAAAAGTCACACCCGACTGCCCTCTAGTAACAGAAGAGAGAATAAAGCAGAAATAAATTATAATAAGTCAAAATAAAAGAAAAGAAAATGGAATAAATGTAGAAAAAGGAAACGAGAATAAACAGTGTAGCATGGTATCTGTACATCGCTTCACAGTTAGAATATGGAACTTGTAAAATAGGAATATATTAATTATACTATAAAATCTTAATTATGGTCACTGTTTACTTGAAATATTTACAGAAGAGTTTTACAATATAGTCTACTATAGTCCCGTCACTCTAATTTCCGGCAGCCAATCACGTTACAGGTCGGCTACATTTAAACGTGTGCGTCTTGTAATTCGCTGATGAAGACGTCATGCATTTCCTAAGGCTCGATAAATACTTAATATAATCGCCCGCCATTTTGGCTCTTTCGTTGGCGTTCGCAGAAAGCACACGAGGACGTTATTTGTCGCTCAATTATTTGCTGAATTACAGTGAGTTTAATTTATTATCATAGGAGCTACAACATGATAATGTTTAACGGTGTGGCAGATAGATCCCTCGTCTGGTAGCTCGGCAACAAAAGAACAAAAATGGCGATACTACCTACCTAGACTTTATAGAGCCTAGACTTCCTAAGACGAAAGCAAAGAGGAGGAGTCACGCCAGAAATAACAGTGTCGCGACTGTAGTACGACACAAAGGTTCAGTGTCAATACTTGATGTAAGACAGAAACCAAACCTCAGTATTGAAATTCTTTTTTATTATTGTTGTAACGCCTATGCTTAAGGGTTTAGAATGAATATTATCTTTGCCAATATAATGTTGATCATATTAGCTTCCAGTTCACTGCATCATTTCCAAATATATTAAATATCTTTTACTATACTTGAAACATTTTGTAATAATGTGTCTATATATCTGGATTTTTTTGAAGTGTACTTTTCACGATGAAATTTCAGTGCGGAATATAACATTTTAGTTACAGTAATACATGTTGTGCATATAATGTAATACATATACATGCATGTTTGGGTGAATTCAGAAGTGCGTAAAGAGTGTTAGTTGTGAAATCTGAGGGGAAAAGTACTTAGGGGAGGCTGAGACATATGGGAGGATAATATTAAAATGGTGTCGAGGGTGGTGGAATATGTTGGTTATACTGGTGACAGACTACAGTCACTAATCGCGATTATCGACCTAATCGCGATCGGGTTTGTAGTGTGTTACCGTCCTCATCGCGATCAGGAGCTAAATCCTGTTTCCAGAACAAGATAATCGCGCTGAGGCACGGCCCAGTGGACGAAAGTAACATTTTAGTAATCTTTGGTTTCGAATCATCTTGATTTATATTATTTAGGAAGTCGTGATAGCTTCTGCTGTGGAATTTTGTTACCTCTTCCATTGTATTATATGAAATGGAGACGAAAATGAATGGCTAGAAAATAAATTTGGCTACTATGAGACGTAGTGGAGAAATTTAATGCAGATGTGAGGAAAGTAAAAAGAAATATATTAACAAATGAGAGACGAATTATTCATATTTCATAAAAAGAGCAATAGAAGGCTGCTGAAGGCTGTTTAATTTAAATGAATAATGGATTACAAACTGGAACTGGTTTCTTTTTCAGTTTCAGTCTCCATTACGACGCTATCGTTGAGGTTAGGGTTGATTTTAAAAATATGTTATATTACAAAATGATATAAATTTTATAGGTTATAAAATCTCTTTTCAAAATTATATAAATAATAATGATATAAATTGTATCAGATTACATTGTAAAGCATATAAAAATTTTAACAAATAAATTCCCATATCAAGCTACAAGAAACAACAGAAATAAAGGAAAAAACAATGAACAAACATCAAAAGAAAGTATGAACTTTAGGTGTTGTTCAGGAGGGAAACAAACATATACGTATGTACATAGAGAAAATTGTTTCCTCTATGGTAATTCAGCTGTTGACCAGACGGGACCTAGCATGACCTAGTGTGTCACCACACTTTCGGTAATCGCGATTAGCGACTGTAGTCTGTCACCAGTATAAGGACTGCATTAATCTTTCTCAGTATAGGGAACGATGGCGGGCTTATGCGAGGTCGGAAATGAACCATCTGGTTCTCTAAACGTATTTGTAAGTAATATATACAACAGATCACAGCTATGAAGTGGAAAATTCTCTGAAATATTCGAAGTTGTACAGGTCATGTCAGTTATTATTCCTGCTCTTCAGAAATTAACTATTGATGGAGGGAAAAGATGCCGCAGTTGAATGGAATAATATTATGTGATGGTGTTGTTTACAAAAACATACCCATTGTGTTCCCATACTTTAACCAATATTAAATTTAACATCTTCACATTCCATGGAGTTTAGCCTCGAAGGTAATGTGTCAGACATGGCTACGCATCTGAAACTCTTTGTCCCTAGTCATGTTGTTTGCTCTCCATTTTCAGCCGGAGTTTTATGAGTTGAACACTATAAAGGAGAAGCCAGAGATGGATGGAACGCCAGAAGAGAATGAGGATTTGACTCAGAGGTGAGTGTGGGGGAGCTGTTCTTCAGCTCATACTTTCTGTTTAGTGTATACAGTGTAATTGAATGTTGAAATCAAGAGCTGAACATATATCTTGCTCCAAAAATGATTTAATTTTAAAATTTCACTATTGACACTATTGCACCTACTACTACTACTACTACTACTACTACTACTACTACTACTACTACTACTACTACCTGTGGAGTAACGGTTAGCACATCTAGCCGCGAAACCAGGTGGCCTGGGTTCGATTCCCGGTTGGGACAAGTTACCTGGTTGAGGTTTTTCCCGGGGTTTTCCCTCAACCCAATACGAGCAAATGCTGGGTAACTTTCGGTGCTGGACCCCGGACTCATTTCACCGGCATTATCACCTTCATCTCATTCAGATGCTAAATAACCTAAGATGTTTATAAAGCGTCGTAAAATAACCTACTAGAATAAAAAACTACTGCTAATACTACTGTTACTACTACTACTGCTACTACTATTATTATTACTACTACTACTACTATTACTACTACTACTACTACTGTCTCTATTACTACTACTGCTGCTACTACTGCTATTACTACTACTAATGCTACTACTACTGCTGCTGCTGCTACCACTACTACTGCTACCACTGCTACCACTACTGCTGCTGCTGCTGCTGCTGCTGCTGCTGCTGCTGCTGCTGCTGCTGCTGCTGCTGCTGCTGCTGCTGCTGCTGCTACTACTGCTGCTACTACTGCTGCTGCTGCTGCTGCTGCTGCTGCCACTACTACTGCGCTGCTGCTGCTGCTGCTGCACCACTATTACTGCTACTGCTGCTACTGCTGCTGCTGCTGCTGCTGCTGCTGCTACTGCTGCTGCTACTGCTGCCACTGCTGCTGCACTGCTGCTGCTATTGCTGCTGCTGCTGCTGCTGCTGCTGCTACTGCTGCTGCTGCTGCTGCTGCTACTGCTACTGCTGCTAATGCTGCCATTGCTACTGCTGCTGCTGCTGCTGCTATTACTACTGCTACTACTGCTAACTACTACTGCTACTGCTGCTGCTGCTACTGCTGCTATTGCTACTACTACTACTACTTATGCTACTACTACTATACTACTGCTACTACTACTATTACTACTACTACTACTACTTCTGCTACTACTACTAGTAGTTCTACTACTGCTACTATTACTACTACTGCTACTACTACTACTACTACTACTACTACTAGTACTACTGCTGCTGCAAATTTTATACATTTGTAGTGAAAGTGGCTCGGTGTGCAGAATAAACAAATGGTGTCGTCCACATATTTTTTTTCATGTTGTGCGAGTATCTGCCTTATGCTACATAGTGCAAGGGATCTTTCTGCCTCAGAGCCCGGGCCTTTTCATCTCGGAAATAATGTAGCTGGAATTATATTACCGTAATTTTTTCTTAACTATTTCCAGAGCACGTTTTCTGTGTGGAAACAAATTGGTAACCAACTAAATTTTCTCAATCTTTCTTTTTTTCATTATTCTCTTTCCACTGCATTATCATTAATTTATTTGCTAGTGAAAGTTTATACCGCAGACGTCTTTACGGTGGGCAGGAATCGTGCATGTATTGGGCAGACAAGTTCAGTGACCACCATTCATTCGCTAATCTCCTAGTGAAAGAGCTCTTAACCTGTGGTCTATGGATCCATTGGAAGTCCTTGAATGTTCTTCAGGCTGTCCATGAAAGTGACATAAAAATTAACATCTATATTCAATATATTATTTCGATATAAAAGCAAGAAGTGTATCTGAAATTGTTTTTTTTTTTTTTTTTATTTTATAAGATTAAGAACCACAGTTTAGTGGAATCGAGATGAATATTTTACCGCTTTATTTAAATACTATGTCTTAAGAAACAAATAAGTCCGGTAACGAAATAATTATGTGAGTAATAAAGAAGTGAAAGAATGAATGCCTGAGCAAATAAATGAATATCAGTACCATATCCATAGACCTATACATATCATAAATCGTCAGCAAAGTTGCTGCTAGATTAGAGCGGGCGACACAGTCTGTTGACATTTTGAGCATGTTTTCAGCACACACACTGCTCATGGCCTGGGCATACAGCGGGCAAAATGCATACTGTGAGCTTCTCTTCGCTACAATTTTTTCGTATCATTTCCTTGCTTATAATGTCTTGACTATTTCCTTTTTATATTATCCTTATTTTGTTTTTAATATACATCAAGTTTTGCTTTTATCTTTCTATGTATTCAAACGCAAAAATACTTCAGTTAATATTTCTTCATATATATTTATTAATAATTATTCGACAATTTATATTAATTCCTGTTATAAGTTTTAACTTTTCTCATTTGGCATAACTGCATCTCTGTCAAATTATTGTTGGTAAATATTTTGATATTGGTAATAATAATCCGATATTATTAGTTGTAATAATTATTGTAGGCTATTGCAAGTACATTAAATTTTTCCAAAGTATGGAACATTATGTAAACTAAAATGCCAAACCTGTATTTAGTGTTCACCCTCATTTATTTTTTATCTTTTTTCCTCCCCATAAATTAATGTTGTTGTTGTTTTGTAATGCCAGGCGTTTGACAATAAAGTCATTTGACCTCATGCACTCCAATATTTTTCAAATATATTATCATGGTCAGCCACTCAAGCACAGATTTTGAGGCGTTCCGAATCCATTTCTTGGTTTGAGTTGCACAATGGGCAGTTAGGGGACCGATATATTCCAATTCTATACAGGTGATTGGCCAAACAATCATGGCCTGTTACCAATCTAAATGCAGCTACAGACGATTTTCGTGGTAAATCGGGAATTAACTGTGGATTTTGATGCAGAGAGTTCCATTTTTTCCCTTGAGAATTTGTTACCAAACTTTGTTTGTTGAAGTCTAAGTATGTAGATTTAATAAATCTTTTCACAGAGTAATACGTAGATTTAGTAACAGGTCTGTAAGTAGCAGTGCTGCCCTTCTTTGCTAAAGCATCCGCATTCTCGTTTCCCAGGATTCCACAATGGGATGGTATCCATTGGAATATAATTCTTTTATTGAGTGATATTAATTGAGAGAGCATTTTAGTTATTTCTGCTGTTTGATATGAAGGTGTGTGTTCAGAGACTATTGATAGAATAGCTGCTTTGGAGTCTGACAATATAACTGCATTCTTAAATTTATTGTTGTGGCATAGAAAATTCCTGAGACTTTCACTTATTGCAATGATTTCTCCATCAGAAATTGTTGTTCATTATCCAAGAGATGTTAAATACTGTTTCTACTTTCTTGCATTTTAATATACCGTTTTAAACTTCAAAATCTTTCTTAAAATATAGTCAGAGACTAAAACTTGCTATTTGCTTTTGCTGCATAAATACTGCATTATTCGTTTCTGAGTTTGTTCAAGCTCCTATATTCCATGTCATAAATGATAATATTGATTCCTAACAGTTTTCCAGATACCCACAACAGCACTGTCTCGTCAAAGTGCAACAGTATTGGAAATGAAGACCACGTGACTATATATCAGGGTCCAAAAAATTGTAATTCCTTCGAAAAACTAGTTCCCGCTGAGAGATCTAGGAAGAAATTCAAATGCACTGTTTGTGGAAAGTGTTTTCCACGGTCTCACCATCTAAAAGACCATTATCGTGCACACACCGGCGAAAAACCATTCAAATGTGAGATTTGTGGTGAGGAATATTCACGCGGATCTATTCTTAGGGTTCATGTACGGAAACATACTGGCGAAAAACCATATAAATGCGATGTCTGTGGAAGAAGTTTCTTTCGGTTGTGCGAGAAAAGAAAACATGAAAACCTGCATACTGGCGAGAAACTATTCAAGTGTAATGTGTGTGAAAAGTTTTTCTCCACATCCGATTACTTGAAACGCCATGCGCTTGTCCACTTGTCCGTGAAACCGTTTCAATGCGGTGTTTGTGGTGACAGCTTTTCTCAGTCGAAACACTTGAAGCGACACGAACTCCGGCATAGTGACGAAAAACCGTTCAAATGCAATGTCTGCGACAAGCAATTTCGTCGTAACTGTCACCTCAAAGCACATGTAATCATACATACAGGGGAGGAACCATATAAATGTGATGTTTGTGGAAAGTGCTTTAATCGGCCAACTAGCCTGAAATATCATTTACGAATCCATACTGGCGAGAAGCCATACATTTGCGGCATTTGTGGTAAGAGTTTCTCGCATCCAAGGTCTCTAGGAAGCCATAAGGAGCGGCACACAGACGACAAACCTTCCAAATGAGGGGATTGGAAGGTAACGGCTATATGATACAAGTGCCTTTTAAGTGCAGTAGTTGTGAGAAGTTTTTTTCAGCGCTAATGGCCGGTTTTTCCAAGTATTGTTAGAAAATTTAATGACTGTTAAACTCTAAACAGTTTGTTAATTAATAAAATTGTATGTTTCTAACACCTGTTTGGTTTAACAGATTGTTAGTTTTAAATGTAGGATTTCGGGCAGTTAACTCGTTTAACAGTTAGTTAAATATGGCCGATGTCTGCACAGCTGTTCGAACAATAGTTGCGAAATTAATATTTTGTGTCTGTAGGCAATGTTTAGCATATGACTAGTAATATAACATTTAAAAAATACTTTGGACTGTTTAAATCCATCAGTGTCATTTTATTTCTTTCGTATTTCGTATCTATAATAGCAATGAGGAAATATAACCTTACTTTGTAATTATTATTCAGCACGTCACCTACAACTTTCATTTGTCAACTGTTTGTTTATGGAACGTGGCCTACTATATCAGGTTGTCATTTTATGCAAGTTTCATGACTCATTCTATAATTAAAAATTAATTTTAGCCAATCAAAAATTGTCTTACATGTGTAGAATCATTACCAACTGCTGTTGTGTAGTTAAAATAGTGCTAACAGACGTTATAGTGAAGTTTTGGTTATCTTAACTTTCGTTAACCAAAATTAAACATCACTTGAACAAACTGGCCATAAGATTCTTAAAACTTCATCAACGTCGGAACACTGCCGTGGAACCTTACAAATGCAATGTCTGTGGAGAACTTTTTTTTCATGTGGGTAACACAAATAGACATGAACGCCTACATACTGGCGCCAAACCAGTGTAATGTCTGTGGAAAGTACTTCTCCAGCACTCTTTACGTGAAACGATATGAACATCTTCATTCTGGTGACAAACTGTTTCAATGTGATGTCTATGGAGAGTGATTCCCTATACCTAAAACGACACCAACATCGGCATTCTGGCGACGAATCATTCAACTACTATGTCTGCTGGTTACGGAACTATCTGTGATGTGTCATCTCAGAAATCACGTACTCACACATTCCGGGGAGAAATCATATAAATGTGATGTGTGTGGAGAGAGTTTCTCGCAGTTCTGTCGCAAAGAAGAACATAAACTTTGGATTACGGGTGAGAAAACATATAAATGTAATGGACATTGATATCATTTTCCCTCTAAAGGCGCCTCTATAAAAAGATAGATTAAGGCCCGGTTGCAGAAATAAACCTCATCACCAATCACTTGAGGAATTTATTATTTGAAAGCGAAATGCGTTTTGCATCAACGCTATTTAAAAACCACGGCCAATTTGATACACTTCAATAATAAAATGCGCACAATGCAGTGTTGCCATATGTCGCTAAATCTAGTGAATTTTAAATCAGTCTCGGTGACAAATTTTGTAATATACGATTAGCGACTTTTCTGCTGATATTTATATTCGTCCACTTTTTTCTTTCTTTTAAGTTAAAACATTCAACTGAAGTCATGCACTTCTTAGTTTTAGAAGAAGCATGGGTGCTTGACTGAGTCGTCTGATGATTCATACGTGAAAGCTCTGATCTCATATATTCGTGATCAGTGATCAGGAGTGAAAGAAGCTGATTCAGTGATTCTCACGGTTATGTCTCTCTCAATGCTACTGCTCCAACATCCATAAAGGGTGGCAACTTTGATTGTCACGTGACGAGTCGTGAGCTCCAACTAATTCTTGCTTTTTCCTCGCAACGTAGAGATTTTCTACTCCGAATCGATCCGAAGCAATCGAGTTTTGGAAATTTGTGTCGACAGTTCGTGTGAAGCAAATGAGACTGTAGTTTTTGCTGGTTTTAATATATAAAATTGAAAAAGTGTTAGATTTCAACAAAAAAAAAAAAAACATGTGGTCAAATCCTTGGGTGAAAATTTCCACACTTACAATTTGCCAAAAAGTGAGGTGTCAATGACTGGATCAAGTGCAGTGAATTCACAATCAGCTGTTCCCACACCTTCCACCTCAACATCACAGCCGTCAACAATACAACCAGACTCCGCAGAAGAGGGTGACGACGAGGAAATTATATTTTCCTCTGCATATGTATGTTTTTCTTATTCTTATGTAGTGATATTTATTAATAATTTTTAGCTACATTTCTGGGGATTTTTTAACAAACTTTAGAGAGATTTAGCTACTTTTTGTTGAAAAGGTAGCGAGATTCTAGGGCGGTATGTTGTCAACAGTGGCACAATGTGCATAGTAACTTAGTTAAGATTCACAAAATATTTTTAGTGGCCCTTTTTTTCGTTCGCATTTCGCTACATGGTATCTGTCACATATGTCTCCACAAAGCTTACATGCACAGTGTTCATTCGGCTGGTGGTATTTTTCGACCGTACATAATTTGTAATGAATTCCAAGGAATGCGATTCGCTTCATGTCATGTCTGAGTTCGTAATCGGCCTTCCATTTTGTATTCATCATTTCGAGCATAGCGTAGAACTCCGTACATATATATCTCGTTTTTTGCCTGCAGTTTCTGGAATAGTTCCTCATATGCCTTCGTATATGTCAGTAGCACTCGATATCTTAGATATTTCGATATAGAAAGATTCCTTGGACAATACGTAGCTAAGTCGCGATGGTATGTATTTAGACAGCCATGGTGCCAAAGAGGTTACTACTACAATAGTGTAAACTACTGACACAGTCTAGTCTATACAGTCAGGAAGTTTGAGTTGTGAGGGTGCTAGGAACAATATACTGCCGATACTATTTCGTATTGTCTGTAATTAAGCGATATTAGCGATCCTAGTGGTTAGCAACTATCTATGGATGCATATTTACTACGTATTGAGCTTCGTGACTGTGTATACTAGACTGTGGTAGTGATTAATCCGACATCGTTGCCAATGCTATCTAACGGTTTATTTGAGAACAAATACATAGGCTATATTTAAATTTAAAGAGAAATATGTTAGTTTGATATTTAAGAAAGGTAATCACTAAATAAATTCAAAGCTCTTTCTTTTTGTTTTCGTACCCTTGTTAACTGTATGAATTGTAAAATAAAATATGAATTTAAGAAGTAGATGGGAGGAGGGAAAATTACTAGAAAATAAATAATTCAATTCAATTTATTAAGCCATTAAACATACAGTGATAGGCTTCGTCACAAAAAAAAAAACATACGTTTGAAAATACACATATAATTGAAAACAGTAAAGTTTAATTAGATTGAAAACACAAAACATTTTGAAACTCTAAAATTAATTAAAACACTTCACTCTTATGTAATAATTGATTATCTGGTCACTTGAAAGAAACGATTTGTTTAATATATTAAATGTGTACTATCTTCTTTCATTTTATATTTTTGTAGTCTTTAAAAGTCATAAATGAACTGTTTTCATTTTTTTACATGTAGCCTACTTGTCTACCAGCTATCTCATAGAAATATTACTAAGAACTTTCACATTTGATTAGTGTTTTAGGAAGCAATTGGTTATGTTCTTTCTAAATCCATTAAGACTTTCTCACTAAAATGTGTGAAAATTATTTGAAAATATTTGTGACATCTCAGGACAATTTCTTTCCACATTAATTTGTAAATAAGATTCTAGAGCTCTCTTTAGTTTTTTTCATTCCTATGTGTAGCTTTGTAAGTTCATAGTCTTTATCAAGAGATGACAGTGCATCCCTACAGTCACTGTGAGATAGGTTTGTCATATATGTCTTCCACAATACACAGAGATGGGAAATTACCAAGGCCTAGAATACGTAAAAAAAGTTATTTATAAACAATAACATTTCTTTATTAATAAACCGAAAAGTGCTTATATTTTAACATAGAATCCAGTCTGTTAAACGTACCATTCTACATTTTTGGTACATTGTTTATTACAATAGTTTGAGGTTATTGTACCATCATACTTTTCATCTTATTGATCAAGATACAGTAGCATGCAAATTAATCCGAACAACGTAATTTATTATGCAAAAACACTCAAACGGGATAAAAAAAAAAGGATTTAAGACATACCTGTAATCTATGTGGCCTCCCTTGTTCCTAATAACAGCTCTGAGACGATTTGGCATGGATTCCACTAATTTCCCACAAATATTCTTTATTTCTTCATTGCAAAACCATACACCAATGAGGGCAGAAATCATCTTCTCCTTTGTAGAACAATCCATTTTGTGCATTCTTCCGTTTCAAATTGACCACAAGTTCTCAATGGGGTTGATGTCGGGTGAGTTGCCTGAATATTCTTCTTGTTGAAGAATTCTGTAGTTTTTCGAGACGTATGGCATGGTGCCAGGTCTTGTTGGAACACACCTCTGCCATCCAGAAATGATTTTTGCAGCTAGGGTACGATTGTGGTTTCCAATAAGTGAATATATTTGTCAGAATTCATCATTCCCTTGATAGGTATTAATGCTCCAGGCCCTTCATGTGTAAAACAACCCCAAAACATTACTTTAGGGGGGTATTTGGGTGCTTGTTGGAGATGAGCTGCTGTTACTTTTTCGGATCCTTTCCGTACATAAGAAACACGGTGGCCGTGGACCTCGAAATGAGACTCATCGGGAAAAAGTACATTCTTCCAGTCATTCACTGTCCAGTGTTGATGTAATTTTGCCCACATTAAGCGTTTTTTGCACAACAGGGGTTAGCAGTTGCTTCTTAATAGGCTTACGAGCCCTTCGTCCAGCTTCCAAAAGCCTACGCCGCACTGTTGTGACGTGAATATTCGCCCCAGTGGTAGCCATTAACTCGCGGGTTAAGTCGACAGCAGTTAGTCTAGGATTTAATTTACTTTTCCTGACAATTAAACGATGATCTGCAGGTGAAGTCTTCCTTTTCCGGCCACAGATTCCTTTTTTCTGGGGTGTGATGGATCCAGTCTCCCTGTATCGTTTTATGATCGAATTAACAGTAGCCAAACCGATGTGACATTCTGCAGCAATTTGCCTCTGTGTCATAGAAGAATGCTCTGCTAATGTTATAATTTTAGACCGTTTTCGTGGAGTTGTAGGCCTATCCATTTATGAAGACGACAGAATGTACACAGGATTGCAGTATTAAGTCTTCAACACAACTGAAATGCTTATAATTACAAAACGACAGGCAAAATGTCACATATTATAAAAAAATAACGACAGACCTTCAACAATGGAATTACACGTACTACAGATGTCAATTAAAGCGGTATGAGCAGCTGTGAGGCCAACAATGACAGAAAATGTAAAAATATGTCGTGTTCGGATTAATTTGCACGCTACTGTACATCCATTCCTCTTCACTGCACATAAATTTGTAAAATTCGGTACAACTTACATGGATTATGTTATACTGAATGTCAGCAATAGTTTTAATGGATGAGAGTTTTTATCAATTCCTCTCATCAACAACTACAATACTCCAAAATCTCATTATGATATGGTCCTCACAACTCCTTGTTATGGGGAACCTGACAATTATTTCTGTTCATTTGAATCTGGTAATTAAAACAGACGAATATGACACAAATAACACCGCTTCAGCCATTTCATTAAATTACAGAACATACGAGAGAAAGAGAAAAACATCGTTTTCACCAAAACATAATATCACAGTGTACTATATACAGTCGCGAAGCTCAATACGTAGTAAATATGCAAACATTAGGTAGATGCTCACCACTAGGATCGCTAATATCGCCTCATTACAGGCAATGCAAAATAGTAGTCACAGTCTACTGTTTCTAGCACCCTCAAAACTCAAGCTTCGTGACTGTATATAGTAGACTGTGATAATATGAACTCCCATGGACGCTGCTGTTAGTTATCTAATCGAACTGCTAGATGGCAGTCGTAATGTATGTCGCCAATTTTTGTCACTTTTCGCTATTGTAATAGTAGGCCTAAGCTATTTGATAAAGCAGGGAGATGCATTGTCACCTCTACTTTTTAACTTCGCTCTAGAATATGTCATTAGGAAAATTCAGGATAACTCAGAGGGTTTGGAATTGAATGGGTTATATCAGCTTCTTGTCTATGCGGATGACGTGAATATGTTAGGAGAAAATCCACAAATGATTAGGGAAAACACGGAAATTCTAATGGAAGCAAGTAAAGTGATAGGGTTGGAAGTAAATTCTGAAAGGACTAAGTATATGATTATGTCTCGTGACCAGAATATTCTAGGAAATGGAACTATAAAAATTGGAGATTTTTTCCTTCGAAGAGGTGGAAAAATTCAAATATCTTGGAGCAACAGAAACAAATATAAATGACACTCGGGAGGAAATTAAACGCAGAATAAATATGGGAAATGCCTGTTATTATCCGGTTGAGAAGCTTTTGTCATCTAGTCTGCTGTCAAAAAATCTGAAAGTTAGAATTTATAAAACAGTTATATTACCGGTTGTTCTGTATGGCTGTGAAACTTGGACTCTCACTTTGAGAGAGGAACAGAGATTAAGGGTGTTTGAGAATAAGGTTCTTAGTAAAATATTTGGGGCTAAAAGGGATGAAGTTACAGGAGAATGGAGAAAGTTACACAATGCAGAGCTGCACGCATTGTATTCTTCACCTGACATAATTAGGAACATTAAATCCAGATGCTTGAGATGGGCAGGGCATGTAGCACGTATGGGCGAATCCAGAAATGCATATAGAGTGTTAGTTGGGAGGCCGACGGGAAAAAGACCTCTGGGGAGGCCGAGACGTAGATGGGAACATAGTATTAAAATGGATTTGAGGGAGGTAGTATATGATGGTAGAGACTGGATTAATCTTACTCAGGATAGGGATCAATGGCGGGCTTATGTGAGGGCGGCAATGATCCTCCGGGTTCCTTAAAAGCCAGTAAGTAAGTAAGCTATTTGATAGTGCTTTCTTAAAAAATGTCGCTTTGACCCTCGATGTCTGCTAGATGGTTTTTCCTTAGGTGTTCCCATTTTATATCTATTCCATATGTTATTATGGGAGTGATTTTTAGTTCGAAGAGCTTCATTGCCGTCGACAGGGATATCTTGTGTAGATTGTTTATTCCGTTCATTGTTTATCACTGCTTCTGGTGCTCTTTCCTTTATATTCAGTGTGTATACATTACCCTGCGTCTGCATGGTGATGCCTAGATATTTGAAGTGTGGGACTCTGGTCAGTGGTTCCGTTCCATACATTATGACGTTGGCTGCTGCTCTACCTCCTTTCCTGAACGTCATTGTGACTGTCTTCATTTCGTTTGATATATGATATTTATTTCTACAACTCTTATTTGGTAATGGGTCGCCACCACATCTCTGTATTCGTGCTCCCCATTACCTTCTAATTACAATAACACATACAAACTTTCATTGACGTGTGCAGTCATCTTATTTTACCTTTGTTATCTCTAGTACTATAATACATACTCTCAGTTTGCTATCTAACCTCTCACCTTAAAATTTTCTCTTCTTTCTAATGAACACTTCACCACTTTTATTGTTTACTTATATGGAAGTACTTCCTATCGTTTAAAATTTCCCTAAATTTGAACTAATTTTTATTAACACTATTTAATCATACTCATTCACTTTCTTCTCTACTTTACAATCAGTTCTACCTCTCCTCACTTCTGTCATCACTCTTATCCCCTATTTCTCCATTAGACACTGAATCACATGTTTATTTTGTTTAATTGTTCCCTTTCACCCCGATAAATTTTCCGTTTGGCACTATTTTTGTAAGTCAACTCAACCCTCATTTGTAAACTTACATTGAAATACTTGCCGTCTTCCTATCATTTTAATTTCTCTGATTGTACGCTAACTTTGTCGACACTCCAATATTATTAACATTTCACTACCAATTACTATTAACAAAACTTCTAATTTTCTCTAGTCACTTCCTTTATCAACTCTTGTTTCTGTGGGCACTAATTCACTTATTCGTTCATACATTCTCCCTCCGATTATTTTGATAGTTACTCTTACTCCTTGAACACTCACTTAATTCAGGACATCACCCGAATAAGGGCGTATACAGCAAAATATAGTTCTGATATAAACTAATTTCAATGTTTGTAAGCTGTCAGGTTCATCATAGTTGCGTCGAAAAAGTTTTTCATTACTGTTAAATAGTTTCGAGGATATTTAAAATAAATAGTATGTTCTGCTATTAGTAAATAAATATAATATGTAACTTTATATACGCCCTTTTTCCGGCGACAATATGTTTTAGTACTGTTTTTAATTATTCTGATGTTCTAGGTGTCTAACTTTGCATGAAAGTTTATTATATATGGGAACATCTCGTGCTTTATTAATAATTTTGTCTTAAAAAGTAAAATAAAATAAATTCAACAAAATAAAATATACATTTACCATAACATACTAAATAAAAATATTGAATAATTACACAAGTAGGCTTACAAAATTACATTACATTTTTAGTTCATGTGTTTCTTGTCTTTGTCTTTTTCTTCTTTATACATCATCACTATTGTTGCTAGAGTCATCTTCACCATTGTGTGATAATGTCCCGACTTTATTCAGCATTGAGTTCAGCCAACTTTGGCTATTTTCATCTGAAAACTTCAAGAGTTCTCTTCATTCCTCCGCCTTGGAGGGTTTCCAAGACACTGGGTTCATTTGTGTTGGACTCAAAAAAGTTTCAGCTGCGACACTTCCATTTCCGTCTTCCAAATCTTGAAGGAAACAAATGATGCAGATTATGAGGTTGAAGCTGAAAATACCCCTGATGTCCTGTATTGCAGTTGTTTATACTTTTGCATCATGATTGTATGAGGACGATTTAAGTGTGTACCCGTTTTATCATTGAGGATGTCGCCTGAAACCAGTTTATCCTGGACTGTTGTTCATCGTTTCTCTGAAATTTGCAATAGACTCAATAGAAAGTGTTAAAAATATCAATTTTTTTACCTCCATTACAGAAAACGCTATCTTTCCAAACATTATCCCTATTCTTGAAGGACTGAAGCTTCTTAGTTTTTAGATTCACTCTTTCAAGGCAAGGAGTAATAAAATGATAGTGTTCTAATTTCGAATCCATGTCCCAAAAGCGTTTAAAGTGAGTTAATCGTCCTTTGAAATTTCATGTGTACACATTTTCATACATCATCTCCTTACTGGTGTAATGACTTCTCTTCCATTTCCTTGCCTAAGTACAAGTTGTGTATGATTTGCCATTGTTTCTATTAATTTTCTTTTCTTCGGTTTTCCATTTAGTTTTGCTCACAAGCTTCTTTTTCCCCATATTTTCGAAGTCCTCAATTGTTTCTATGTCTTTTGCCACACTTTTATCACTCCACCCCCTTAAGCGCCAACTTCGTAGACTGCAGTTCTGCGGTTCCTTATTTCCTTCCTTTCCCTCACAAGTAGATGGACTACACAAAGCTTCTTTACTTGTCTTACTAGTTTCTTCTTAACCACCTTCTTGACCTGTTTTCTATGACCTACTCTTCCCGCTGTCAGCTGATTCGTCATCTTATCCCTTCTGCTATTGTCAGCACTCTTCAGTAACTGTTACTTGCATGCTGACGATGGCCTTTCTTTTTGTGTAGGAGTAGCTTATTTTTGTTTGCCCATTCTCTCAGGTAATTGTATACTGTCTGTCGGTTTTCTATATCTGTAGATAGAATCACCATGTCATCTGCATAGGCGTATATTTTGACATTGTCTGCTTCAAAGTCTTTCTAGATATTTGATGTTGCTACGTTGAATATCAGAGGGCTTAGCGAATCGCCCTGCAGCACTCCATTTGTCTGTTCCAGTCGCTGAGATCTATCGATGTTGTCGTCAATTTGCACATAGTTACTTTCCATGATGTTCCTTAATAGTCTTTTGATGCAATTCTTTTCAGTAATATTCTCTAGTTTATCTATAAGCATTGTTGTGTTCACGAGATCGAAAGCCTTCGTATAGTCTATGAAGACTGCGTGTATTTTCTCTTTTTACTTACTTAATGCTTCTTCTATGTGTTCCTGGAGACACTTCACCGCCTGCAGCATCCACTTTTTTTTTAGTAAAACCGAATTGCACTTCTGGTATTGCGTCTTCTGTGATCTTATATAGTATTTTCCTTATCAGACTTGTCAGTATAAAGTATAAAAAGGTTACTAATAATATTTTTTTAGAATTCACTTTTTACTTTAAATTAAATTTTCCAAAATTTGAAAATTTTTGCATATATTATTTCATAACTCCACAACCATTAGAGATAGATTTCAGAAATTTTGTACACTGATTTAACATGTATTAATGCTAAAGGTAGACTACAAAAATGCCCGTTTCTTTGAAAACAGAAAGATTAGGTCACAAAACATTATGTAAATTTAAATATATTCTATATATGACAAATAAAAAATTAATTGTTTTAAAATAAACAACTCTACATGTCTGAGAGTAGTCTACTTTTCAGAAATAAGTGTTTATTACATCCAGGAAAAATATTAAAGATGTCAGAGAGACCATAATAATGTTATGATTACCAAAAGATGTAACTGCAGAATTTTTTCTCTTTTTTTCATACTTTGATAAAACTGGTTTCAAAAATATTATTAGTAACCTTTTTTACACTTTTATCAGATATTTAAGTTCTAATAAATCTTGTTGCGGTACCTTGTAATTTTTGTCCAATTGCGAGTTCATTTCCTTATAAAATTTTAGAAATCTAGAGCCTGCAATTTCTCATAATATTTGTGGTCGTTCACGTACATATACCATTAAATAGTGCTATGCACCTGTATGAGTTTGGATCACTTATATTGCCTTTGGCTTTGTACAGGACTTTTAGTGTTGCACATCTCCAGTTCTCTGTAATTTCTCCTTCTTCTAGGCATTTGTTGTAAATTGTTCTCCATATTTCTTTGATGTATGTTACCGTGGTCTTCAGGTGTTGGTTAAAAATCCTGTCTGGGCCACAGCCTTTCTTCATTTTTGCCGTGTGTGTTGCTTGTTCTACTTCTGCTACAGTGAATGGTATCACGTTTGTATTTATATGCTCCGGTTTGGGTCGTGTTTCTCTGTTCTGGAGTACACTTCTGAAATGATTCTCCCATATGATCATTGTTATATCCTTCAGGAAGCGTGGTTGTCTCGGTGTTACAGTCTTGTACCATTGCTGCTCTGTCTCTTATATTCGTTTGCGTTCTTCTTCCTCCTGTAAGTTTTTTTTGTCTGTATTATTAAGTTCTTGTATTCGCCTATGCTGACGTTGTTTCTCTGTAGCTGCTACTCTGTTTGTGTGTTGAGTGCTTTCTTTAGTGCTATCATTGTGTGTTTCCTTGCTTTGTAACACTCTTCATTGAAAGAAGGTTGCGCCTTTCTGTTCTGTCGATTACTTTTCAGAGTTGCGCCTTGGATGCACCCTTCTATAATTTTTACTGCCCCCTCTATGTTGCATTTTTGTATGGAGTCTACAGACGTGGACAAATTATTAGACTAAAACATTTTCTTACAAACATAATATGATTCGTCATATTGACTATCATAGTCCCGTCGCTCTAATTTCCGGCAGCCAATCACGTTGCAGGTTGGCTACATTTAAACGTGTGCGTCTTGTGATTCGCTGATGAAGATGTTAAGCATTTCCTAATGCTGGATAAATACTTAATATAATCGCCCGCCATTTTGGCTCTTTCGTTGGCGTTCGCAGAAAGCAAACGAGGACGTTATTTGCCGCTCAATTATTTGCTGAATTACAGTGCGTTTGATTTATCATAGGAACTACGACATGATAATGTTTAACGGTGTGGCAAATAGATTCCTTGTATGGTAGCTCGGCAACGAAAGAACAAAATGGCGAACGATACTACCTACCTAGACTTTATAGAGCCTTGACTTCCTAAGATGTAAGCAAAGAGGAGTCACGCCGGGAATAACAGCGTCGCGACTATAGTATAATTCACAGAGTCTCTATTGTCGTAAATATGATTGTTTACATCTTATTTTTCCAGTGTTTAAATATATTTTTCTGGCTGTGTTGGTAATACTGATGTTTTAATTATATTATACTGCAGAAGATATTCTCCCATGGCCTGCAACAAGACCGGACATGAACGAAATTGAAAATCTGTTATCTATACTGAAGAAGAAAGTGAACAAAAAGAGGCTTACAACAAAACATGGACTCATTTAAACACTCTCTGATATGTGACTAAATGATGCTGATATTCAAAGAAAGTGTCAAACTTTGGTTTCCAACATCCTTGACAAAATCAATGTGTTAATAAAGGATAAGGGAATGTTCACAAATTATTACTGAACTCAAGACTCAATTCTCTTTTGATTATATTTGTGCAAAATACATTTTTAATTATTTACACCGATAAATACAGCTTCGTTGCACATATAATTAATTTAGTCTAACAATTTGTCCACGTCTGTAATATTTCTTTGGTGTCTGTCCTTTCTATTGCATCTAAATGCAATTCTCACCTTATTTTCACTCTTTCATGTTTCTTTGTTGATGTATTGGTGACATAAATATTGTCTTGTCCACTGGCAGATGCTTTCTCGCGACTACACTTTCCAACACTTGCTGTTGCGATGCTTCTTGGTTGCTGAAGACTAAGTCGATTGTGCTGCACCCGTTGAAACTAATGTATGTTCTGGCATCTTTCTTGTTAATCAGTGTGTGTCTTTCTTCTTCTGTGAAGTTAATTACTGCTTTTGATTTGTGGTGTTCTGCATCGATTCTGCAGTGTAAGTCTCCTGCTAGGATCACTGGTGCTTTTCGTGGTATTGAATTTAGTGTTATTGTTAACTCGTCTATAATGTCTTCCTGTTTGTAGTCCAGCTAGAAATATGAGCATAATTATGATGACACACAGATTAGTTTTAATAATAATAGGAAATGCGCACAAGTGTGCAGAGTAGTTAGACTTCTATACTGACAAGGAGAGGACACGCTCTGTATGTCACCAAATTAAATCAGATTTTGTGAGATGAAAGTACAAGACGTACTGTTTAAAGTCATACCTGGTATGGGTGGCCAATGACCCCTCGTTTTGGAAATATTGGCTATTGTTTATGACATACTTCCGTTAGGTGCCTAATAGGGAAGCATTAGACTGTGTAAGGGCGTAGCTCATGTGGTTGGATGCTGAGTTGTCATCCAGGCAACCCGAGTTCGAATCCTTTATGCCTTCTCATTTTTTAAAGCTTGATATTATTATTATTATTATTTTATTATTATTATTTGTATTATTATTATTATTATTATTATTATTATTATTATTTTAATTCACTTTCAGTTGTCAGTTCTTATATTCAAAGCCATGTTGAAATATGCGTGGTATGCACCAAAATTGATAAACGAACGAGAAGTGTTTGTGAATGTGAAGGATATCTGTTTCGCAGCAGAAGTGCGGAAAAATGTGTGTGACTGTGGACAACCTTCTTTCATTTGCTGTCCATGGTGTAGGAAATGTATGTTCTGTGTGTTTTATGACATCATAATGAATCGGGTACAAAATGAAATGGAATAGCTGCTACAGAAATAGAACAGACGCCAGTGACACATCTTACCTTCCTACGTGAGCAGTATTTCATTGTTTATCCTTTACAATACAATGTTAGTTAATTAGTAATTTGTTTAAAACATGATGAAGCGTTCAATACATTGAGAAATATGATATAGGTATGTAAATAGATAACTGTGATCACAATATTAATCATTATTAAAAGAAAAAAATACAGAATCAGTTAGAACCAGATCCAGGTTGCCTGGATAACAACTCAGCATCCAACCATATAAGTTACGCTGTTACACAGTCTGATGCTTCCCTATTAGGCACCTAACGGAAGTATGTCACAAACAATAGCCAATATTTCCAAAACGAGGGGTCATTGGCCACCCGTACCAGGTATGACTTTAAACAGTGTCTTGTACTTTCATCTCACACAATCTTATTCCATTCGGTGATATACAGAGCGTGTCCTTTCCTTGTGAGTTCAGTCATGGTTTTGGCATTCTTCTTGCAATACAAACTATCTGAACTATCACAATATGCTTTGTAAGTTAATGCTTCTTGCAGTTCAGAACGTGGTATTTTTTCACCACACAGTTTGCATATCCATTTTTCAGACACTTTATTTAAGCTATCTATGGCACACACTTTATGGTTGAACCCGTGTACCGCCAGTCCAGTAACAACGTTCCTCATTTGCTGATTAGCTCCTTCCCAGCTTCTGTCGGTCATGGCACTGGTGGTGTAAAATTCTTCTTCTACTTCCTTTCTCTTCTTCAGAACCTCGATTAGTAGTTTCTCGTAGGCCTCCGTAGTTGGTAGCAGCAGCGAGTGTCGTAGGGTTTTCTGGTGAGCAGGTATGTGAGTCTGGATGGTGTGTATTTCGATACACCGAGCACCTTCTTTAAGTAGGTTGCCTTGACGTTTTCCCAGATTTTGAGGTCTCTCTTTTTCAGGCACTCCCATATTACAAATACTCCATACGTCAGTATGGGGACCATTTTTGCCTTAAATATTTTCATCGCCGTGTCAAGGGTGAGTGACTGTTTGTGGTTTACGTTATTCATTGCTCTAATTGCCGAGATCGCCTTCTGTTTCACGTGCATGTTGAACTTTGTTCCAGAAGTTTGGAAAGTCACCCCAAGGTACTTGTACAAGTTAACGACTTGTGACCTCCCGTCTCCAATCTGCATTATGTCTTTCTCTGATACTCGGCCACCTTTTCTGAATATCATCTGCGCGCTTTTTTCTTGGTTAATGAGGAGTCCATTTGTCTCGGCCCACTTTTGCAGATTATGTAGGCATTCCTGTACGTCTTCTGGCTTGCCGGAGGCTAATACCATATCATATATAGTTTCTGGTGGAGTTGTTGTGGCTTCCAGTGTTTCTTATTACATCTGCGGTTGCAAGGTTGAAGACCAGGGGTCTTAGAGGGATTAGTTTTAACCATTAGAATATTGTCTGTTTTTAGTATAATGTTGAATGGTGGTCTGCCATGCACTCCTTGTGTAGCGAAAGAGTGAACAGAGTTGTATGCCTTTCCTTTTTTTAAAAAAAGTTTCCGTTAGGATCACTGCGTCATATGACTGGAAGATATTGTCTGGCGTCATTTGTATCGCGTTTCTAATTCCCTCTACATTCCACAGTAGTGTCCTCAAAGTTCCTTTTTGTTGATGTGCACTATCCTTTTCTTTATCGACGTGTTTCGCTCTAGTGAACTCTATTCGTGGGGATGAGGACTGTATTTCCTGAGCGTCGAAAAATATACCGTCTTACTAGCACTCCCTCTGGCCAGAATTCAGGATGGTTTGCTCTGGTCAGGTGGCTAAAGCTAATTCCCACTCCGAAAGCCTTGTTCGTTCCTCTGGTGTTTAACTTGTCGCACGAGATGTCGCTGGTGATCCCGTTGTCTTAAATAAAATAAAATCGTTCAGAACTCAACATGATTAACTCCACTTTTAGTTATTTCAGAGTTATCTTAGAAAGCATGATGATAGAGATATTCCGATAGTCAATATGATGTAATATAATCTAATTTATTTAGAGTTCAGTCTAAATGACATATCATAGTGTAAAATCAATAACATTTACAAAAGTAAATGATCATTGTATATTATAATATTGAAATGCAAACATTATCGACCTTGGGCATCATCAGGCTTTTAACTCACAATATCTTATACAATTTTTACTATATATCAGCTGTGAAATATGTAACAGGTAATTTAATAAATAACTATTTGCATGGTAAACTCTATGGTAAATAACAATGTGAAAATTTAAAATGAATACAAATATTAAAATTATATGTAATAAAATTGTAACTAAAACTAATGATTACAATTTTTATAATTAAGAAATATAAGACCAATGTTACGTTTTAGTTACAATTTTATTAACTTACATATAATTTTAATATTTGTATTCATTTTAAATTTTCAGATTGTTACTTACCATAGAGTTTACCATGCAAATAGTTATTTATTAAATACACAAGATTGTAAACTTAAAATACCTGTTACATGTATCACAGCTAATACATAATAAAATTGTATAAGACATTGTGAGTCAAATGCCTGATGGTGCCCAAGGTCGAAAACGTTTCCATTTCAATGTTATAATATACAATGATCATTTACTTTTGTAAGTGTTATTGATTTTAAACTATGATATGCATCTATACTCGCCACGCTGTTATTCCCGGCGTGATTCCTCCTCTTTGCTTACGTCTTAGGAAGTGAAGGCTCTATAAAGTCTAGGCAGTTATTATTACGAGGAATCTATTCGCCACACCGTTAAACATTATCATATCGTAGTTCCTATGATAATAAATCAAACGCACTATAATTCAGAAAATAATTTAGCGGCAAATAACGTCTGCGTGTGCTTTCTGCGAACGCCAACGAAAGAGCCAAAATGGCGGGCGATTATATTAAGTATTTATCGCGCCTTAAGAAATGAATAACGTTTTCCTCAGCGAATCACAAGATGCACACATTTGAATTTAGCCGACCTGCAACGCGATTGGTTGCCGGAAATTAGAGCGACGGGACTAACTCTAAATAAATTAGATTATATTTCAGAGCTTCTAAGTTGGCAATGTATTAAATTGACCATATTTTTAGTGGTCAGTGTGATTAATACCACAGTTCAGTAAATAGCCCGTAGAGTGCAGTATTCTTCTTGACTACATCACAGAACTAATTATGTGTATTTAACTTTAACCTTGAATTTCTCAAAATCTTTGGAAAAGGAGTTAATCATGTTGACTTCTGAACGCCTCTTATTAGGTCTTCCTTTTCTGTTATTGGATGTAGTCTGCCTACATATAACCATGGTAGCTTGTGTGCTGCTTTAAGATTTGTGTCTTGTACTTGTTTTGAACCTCTGATATTCGGTCTCTGAGGGTGGCCACGTCTGACTACCTCAGTCCAGGTTCCTTCTCTGTCTGTATTTTCATCCTCGGCGTCTTCCCCGCCGTTCATTCTGGATGGGGGCGTTCCTGAGAATATTTTCGCAATCTTAGCTAATAATTCTCCTGGTTTCTGGGCTCTGATAACGTCGTTTGCTCACTGGTCATCTGTATGTTTGTTTCGTTGCTGGGTGGTTCAGGGGCCGATCCCTTCTTCCGTTTCTTCTCTTGATCTGCATCAGCGTTCACAACGATGACTGTTGTCCTTGTATCTTTCCTTCTAGGTCTCTGCTCGGGTCGTGGTAGAGCTTTTCTTATTTCGTCCGCTACTATCTGTTTGATTGTGGCTTTCAGGCTTCTAATTTCCTCCCGGATTGCCTTTAGCTCTTCTTTCCCGTTTTTCAGTATGATGAAGTCGCCCTTACAGTGTTGGCATAACCGTAATAGGACAGTCTACTATATACAGTTGCGAAGCTAAATATGTAGTAAAAATGCAAACATGGATAGTTGCCCACCACTAGGATCGCTACTATCGCCTCATCGTCGCAGATCTCTCTCCTAGCAGATGACAAAATATGTTACACTTTCGTTGTCGTGTTCTTTTGGAAAAATTAACACCTTCCTTCCATTATTGAAATATTAAATGCATAAAGTTAATTTGTTATTTTAATGAAGTATATTAAATTCCACCATAAACTCGAAGATACCTGCAGGAAATAGGTTAATATTATTTTTGTTTGTGCAAAACGAACTGAAATTTACTATAATCGCTTCACTCATTCAAGATTATAGCGATAATTAACTATGAAACCAATAAATATTAATTTGCATTTCCCTTTACAACAATAATATTGGAAATATGAATTAATGGAACGTGTACCGGTACTTGTAGTGTAGGCTTACGTAGTTAACAAAGTGGGATGAGGTTAAGCAATAATAATCACACTAGAATTGGAAATAAAACGCGATCAATAAATTTTATTGTAACAGACTTTTTCTACGTCTCTAGTAAAGTAACAAATAAAAATAACAACAAAATTAACAGCTATAATTAAAAACATGTCCTTTGAAAAAAAAAAAGTAGGCCTAAGCAATAATAATCCCAGCAGAATTGAAAATTAGATTAGATTAGATCTTTATTAGCCGAATAGAATTACAAGCCTTCATGGCGTCGTTAGTACACAAGAAAAATGACATAACATACAATATAATACAAAAATAGACTTAATTCTAAATAAATTTAACAGTTTAATATTATAGGATAAGCTTGATATTCAGTCTCCACTGTTCTATCTAATATCTTCTCTTTTTGCTTTTCCCTGTCTTTTCTTCAACTCTGAGTTACCTGAAACATAAATGGTCAAGGGCAGTATCAAGAAACGTTAAATTCTAAAATTTTAAATTTAGATATTCATTTGTGGAAAATGGCATATGTGTCAATAAAATGTTCTTTACCTCTTTTTTTAATTTTCTTATGTTAAGTTCTTTGATTTTCTGTGGAAGTTTATTATATAAATTGCTGCCTCTGTGTGATATGCTGTTAAAATAAAACGTGATCAATAAATTTCATTAAAACAAACTTAATTTTTCTATGTCTCTAGTGAAATATTATTATTCCAATTATTGTATTTTAGCCATTAACATTTTCATTACAACTAATAACGAACATTTCACAAGCATCAATGTGAAATACGCAACGAGCTAGCACTCGATGGAAATATGACAGAGTCCAAAGTCGACCGTGGACAGTCTATTGTTTCTAGTTGCTAACCGCTTGGAGCGCTTTATCGCGATATTTGCAAAAAATCACCTCAAGCTTCGCGACTGTATTTAGTAGACTGTGACATAACCATGCTAGCTTGTCTACTGCTTTAAGATTTGTGTCTTGTACTTGTTTTGATCCTCTAATATTCGGTCTCTGAGGGCGGCCACGTCTGACTACCTCAGTCCAGGGTCCTTCTCTGTCTGCATTTTCATCCTCGGCGTCTTCCTCGTCGTTCATTCTGGATGGGGCGTTCCTGAGAATATTTTCGCTATCTTGGCTATTATTCTGGGCTCTGATAACGTTTGCTCACTGGCCATCTGCATGTTTGTCTCGTTGCTGGGTGGTTCAGGGGCTGATCCCTCCTTCCGTTTCTACTCTTGATCTGCATCAGCGTTCTCGACGATGATTGTTGTCCTTGTATCTTTCCTTGTAGGTCTCTGCTCGGGTCGTGGTAGAGATTTTCTTATTTCGTCCGCTACTGTCAGTTTGATTGTGGCTTTCAGGCTTCTAATTTCCTCCCAGATTGCCTTTAGCTCTTCTCTCCCGTTTTTCAGCATGATGAACTCACCCTCACAGTCTCGGCATAACCATAATAGTGAGCTGCTAGACTTGTTGAGGGTAGCGTAGTCTCCTGCGCTGACCCCTGCACAATCTTTCTGGTACCATCTTTTACAGGATCCATCGCACTCGCTGCGTCGACTTCGGTCACTTGTTTCCTGCAGTCTCCGCATGGAGCGGTGTTGTCCGTCGGTTTGTCTTTACTCGGCATACCTACTGCCAGAGCCCTATTCAGTTACAAGCCGGAGCCATACGTCGGCAACACTGTAATTAACTGTCAGCCGGAGGCCGACCATACAGTACACGTGTTTGTGCTAATGCCGATTTTGAATGTAAATTAATGTTACAATATAAGTGTGTGTCGATGGAATTATGTTCACGGTCGTACCAAACGTTAATTGTTGATGTATTATAAACTATGTGCGTGTTGGCAATAAAATCAAGATAATAAACGAAAAAAAATTGGTTGCACTTTTTGGAAATTTTTACAGTTAGTGATGACAAAGTAAATATTAAATATTGTATTAACTACATTTTTATAGTCTTACTTGTGGTTTGTGATGTATCAGAATTCTAGCCAAATTGTCGCGTCTCGCCTGCTATATCAATAAAGTTACGCCGTTGATTTTCAAGTTCATTGTAAACAGCTGTTTTGTGATCCCATAAAATAAGTTGCAGTTTTGAAGATTCGGAATGCCTGCTATACGTCAGAACTATCTATAATTTGTAGATGCATACACTCGCTTTATTGGTTTTCAAGGTTTATTTATTAATATTATTCCTTTTGTAATAAATTAGTTATAAAGATGTTTCTTTTCACTTCGTATTTACAGGATTTAAAGTTCACTAAGTTTACGCTAATTGGCACATACTTCATAGATAATGATGTGTTTTGTTACGTATTATGTTGAAGGTATTTTTCTTCATTTTTTCATAGATGTTTATACTTTGCCTTGGCCTATTTTAAATTATATTTTAAAAAATTTATAACAAATAATTTAGGATAACAGTATTGTTATGACTGGCGAGGTTCAAACTAAAACTGGCTTCCTGGGTATCGGAAATATTTATTGAAAAGCACGACAGATCACATGGAATTAAAATGTAGGCCTATAGGCCTATGATATTCTAGACCTTTCACGTCAGAAGTGAAACAACATAAAGCGACAAAACATTGTCAAATTAATAGCCACATAATGGTTAATTGATTCGAATAGGGTATTGCGAAAGTACATCGTTATTTTATTTATTTTTGGTAGAAGTAACATTTCTTTAAGTATTTATTTATTTTCTCTTGTACCATCAATTGAAAACACGTATGATTTTAATTTTTTTGAAGTTATAAGTGGCTGTATACAAGTATTTAGGCGGTATTCTGAAATTCAAATAAAATACCATTTCGGATTCCGTAAAAAATTACGTACATGAATACAGTGAATCTTGATCATATGCACTTAGTTTTGTATCAATTAATGTCGAAAATGTACAGCTGTCAAAAGAAAAAGTGGCCGCTCTCCTGAAACAAAGTTCCCTTCGGGTATCTTCGCTATAATTCGGAGACAGGCGATGTTACATGTTGTTGGACCACGTTGTCTGATATCTGCAGTTATAATTGTATTCTGTGTGTGTTATTCGATAGCGTAATGGTAGCGTTCAGGCCTCTTATTCATGAGGTCCTGCGTTCGACTACAACCACGTGTTTTTTATGTTCTTTTTTGTTCTGTTTTTGAGAGAGACAAACTATACATAATGGCTCCTTTCTCTTTTACGATTATTTTAGTAATTAACATCAGGTTCATTAAAATATTATGCCATGACTTTATCATTATGATATTGTGGCTGCAAATGGAAAGAAAAAAGATTTTATTCTCAATAAAAATATCTTTCGTGGCATAAACAAAACAAATTTACTGGCGTCGGCCTTAAAACATTCAAACAATTAAGCGTTCAAAAAACAAAACAAAACAAAAAGCCACAATTCAATATTTAGTCTATCTTCCTCTTATCTCGATCATCTTGCAGTCGAGTGGGCATGGAATTGACTAGTCTTTGCAAATAGCGACTGTTCTTAGACACGATATTCCAGGCATTCTGAACATACATACATAAGTGTTCTGTCCATGGGCAGGTCTTTCATTGCAAACCCAGCAATCTCCAATCTTTCCTATTTTCTGCCTTCCTCTTAGTCTCCGCATATGATCCACATATCCTAATGTCGTCTATTATTCTTTTCAACCAGAGACCCAACCAATTCCTATTTCTCTTTCTAATCAGTTTCAGCATCATTCTTTCTTCACTCACTTTTTCAAACACAATTTTATTTTTTATTCTGTCTGTCCACTTCACACACACCGTTCTTCTCCACATCCACATTTCAAATGCTTCAATTCGTTTCTCTTCATTTCGTCGTAATGTCCATGTTCCTTCCCCATACAATGCCACACTCCACGCAAAGCACTTCACCCGTCTCTTCCTTAGTTATTTTTCCAGAGGTCCGCAGAAGATCCTTCTTCTTCTATTAAAAGCTTCCTTTGTTCATGTTTGCAGTTTTTCTTGGGAAGGATAGGCCTAAATGCGGTAACATCCCGTTGCTTTCCGCACACCACTATCTCTTTCGCATTTTATTAAATTCCAGGGGGCCCAAGCGTGGAGATGAGGAGAGTGGATTTGACTAATTGGGCCCTCCGGACTTCACCGAAAGTCACGGCAAGGGTTAAATATTAATTCTATCAGGATGTTTGACCCGATCAGAGACCGGGAAATCTCAATTAGCCTTTGCCCCCCGCATCCTGGACTAGTTTCTACGAATCATCAGAAAATCTTAGAGTGTGATTGGGCCAATTTTTCCCAAAAATGTTTCCACACTTTTGCCCTCGTAGCTCAGCGGACGAACGTCGGAATTTAGATGTTAACGTCTCAGGTTCAGTTCCTCGTTACTCCTTTTAATTTTATTGTGGTTCAAGATAGTATAATGTAATAATACTGAAAGAAAAACTAATACCAGTATTATGCAACTGGTGTTTTCCAAACCTAATATTAAATTTATGTTATTTATATCGCTAAAGAACGATTACAATATAAATAACTTGAATATTATTTATACAGTATCACTAAACAACGATAACAGAATATAAATGATAAATACCGGTTTGTTTAATTAATATAAGATATTATATAATACGCATTTAATTATCTAAATGAAATAACCTATTTTACAAAGAAAGATGGTTATTTGTGTTATAATAATTTCTTACATAAAATACAGATTATTTATATTGCGAAAGAACAATAACAATATAAATAATTTGAATATTATTTTATAATGCTAATGAAGGAAAACAGAATATAAATGATAACTTGAATATTATTTATATCGCTAAAGAACGATAACAATATTAAAAACATGAATATTATTCATATCGGAATTCCACAGATTTATTACAGATGTATTTAAGAAATTGTAGAAGAATAGTAATTAGTAACAGTGTCCTATTTATTCTTCTTGGAGCCAAATTTGTAACTTTTAAAAGTGTGGTTACTATGTTGAAGTGTATGTGTTGCAACGGATGCTTGATTTGTTATGTATGTGAGTCAGTTATGGGATGCTTGATGTCGTCGCAATGTCGTAATTATAGTTTGATTGTGTTTGTGTGACTATTGTGTATTAATTTATGATGTATGGTACGGAAAGCTGCATATTTGTGTTATAGAAGTGTTACGTATGTGTGTTGTTAATGTTTTTGTATGTTTCAAATTGATAACTGACATTTGTTTTGCAATCGCAATGCCTAATGAATGGATTGTTTATGTTTTGTTTACATCGCGTAAGCTAATTTAATTTTCTTTTCCATTTCTCTTTATGCTTATCTTTTTTGTGTATAAAACTATAGCCCTAACATACATATGTAAAATAGGGCTAACCCCCATTGGAGATACTGTAGCTACAATAGTAATAATTATTATTCATATCGTTATAAAACGATAACAAAATACAAATGATGACTTGAATTTTATTCATATCTCCAAAGAACGATAACAAAATATAAATAACGTGATATCCATCAAGAACGATAACTGGATATAAATGATAATTTGAATATCATTTACATCACTACAGAATGATTAAAAAATAAAATTAAAACTTGAAGAAGGCCCGAACCCACGACCTTTGAGTCATTAAACAAGCACTCTGCCGCTGGTCTACGAGGCGCACATATGGAACACTTTCATAGTTCCGGAACTGCTTGTACAAGCACATGCATCGTGTAACATCGCCGCGACCCGAAGTGGACTTCGAAAATATTCGCTGTTCACGAGTGCGGCCAATTTTTTTTTTTTTTTTTGACAACTGTACATGTGACAACGAAATCAAAGCACTAAAACGTCAAACGTCATGCCTTTATTTCGCCTCGGCCTGCCTCCACTCAGCGTTGCCAAACCTACCCATGCTCCGGCTTGTAACTGAAGATGGCTCTGCCACTGCGGCTTCCATTTTACGATCTCCTTGGCGTAGCGCGTTATTTGCAAAATATGGCGTTTTACTATTGTCTGCCCGCTATATTTTACCTCGTATAAAGCGTTATATGATGATACTGAGTCCACTAATACACACACGTATACAAACCACTCTCTTGATATCGTTGCGCTCCCCCGCTGCGCTTTTACCGGTTGTAATCCGCGGTAACTCCGTGATTCACCCGATCGATTCAGATATACTGTCCGTTTCGTCCGCCATAACACAGCCTTTAGAGAGAGAGATACGCCTCAGGTATGCCAATAGTACGGAAGTTACAGGTCACGTTTTTTTTTCAGCATTTCTCTACAGGAGTTGTGTATCCAGTTTATAATGTTGAGGTCACTGGCATTATATTACTGAAGTCTGTGTGATGTATCTTGTCTCACTATGAAAAGAGAGAGAAAGGAGATATGTCTTACTTCGTCTGTGTTGTTATGGCGATGGGGGAGTGGAGCGATGCCGTCATCCATCCAGTGGCGGAAAGGACTGGTTGATACATTCCTTAGCGCAAAATAAAAAAAAACAAAATATATCTCTTCGTACTGTGTAGTTCCGTCACTGAGCTTGTCTTTCAAGAAACAGTTCCGGTAGCCTGTACAATAACAAGGTTTTGAAAAGAATCCTGAAAATTTACAACCCTCCTATAATCTCCACCCTCATTTGAAGGGACTTGGTTTTATTGCTACTGAGACAAGATAAACCTTACTGTATATATATATATATATATATATATATATATATATATATATATATATATATATATACGCCTCAGGTTTGCGAATAGTACGGAAGTTACAGGTCACGTTTTTTTTCAGAATTTCTCTACAGGAGTTGTGTATCCAGTTTATAATGTTGAGATCACAGGCGTTATTTTACTGATACATTATAATCCCTTAGGCGAAACGAATGCATCAAGTTGGCGCTGATCAAGGAAACAAATGAATGCTTTGCAAGTCTAGTCTTTCAGGTAAAGCTCCCTGTAAAGCAGATTTGATTAATTTCACGGGAAAAATTGCTCTAAGGGCCGAGTATCGATCCCGGGACCTCTGGTTGAACGTACCAGCGCTCTTACCAACTGAGCTACCCGGGAACTCCACCCGACACCGTCTCAACTTTTCCCTCTATATCCACACAACTCGCGTGGGGTGACGAAATGCCAGAGACCCACATCGAGTGCACACAATCTCTGTGTGACTTGGAATTGTGGTATTTTGTTAACGTACACAGTGACGTATATATTATGCAAATCTAGTCTTTCAGGTAAAGCTCCCTGTAAAGCAGATTTGAATAATTTTAAGGGAAAAATTGTTCCGGGGCCGGGTATCGATCCCGGGACCTCTGGTTGAACGTACCAGCGCTCTTACCAACTGAGCTACCCGAGAACTCCACCCGACACCGTCTCAACTTTTCCCTTTATATCCACACAACTCGCGTTGGCTGACGAAACGCCAGAAACCCACATCGAGTGCACACAATCTCTGTGTGACTTGGAATTGTGGTTTTCTGTTAACGTACACAGTGACATATATATTATGCAAATCTAGTCTTTCAGGTAAAGCTTCCTCTAAAGCAGATTTGAATAATTTCAAGGGAAAAATTGTTTCAGGGCCGGGGAATTATTCAAATGAATGCTTTGCCGTTTTGTTGTTTTTTTTTTTTTTTTTTTGGTAGAACTAAGACTGCAGAATAAAATAAAAGAAATGAACCAAACTAAAGACGTGAGTGGCCACATCTTTATGATTAGTGAATAAAAGAGCCCTCTTATTAAACACTGTAGAAGGCTTTATGAATATATTAGAAAATAAGAACACGGTGTTTGGGTGATGTAGAAAAAAAAAAAAATTTTTTTCGGTCTCGGAATTCACGACATAATTCACTATATGGTAGACATCACTTACGGATATTTGCCGAGTAATTCTTCATTATGTTTGAAAATTTCTTTATCATAAGAATCTGTTAGGTACTTTTAGAACAATATAATTACCCTACTTTACCTATTCCCTGTATAATTATAATTGCACTAATAAACAACATACACTTGATCAATGATCAGTCGCTGATCAGCAAATATCTGTCGATCAAATCTGATGAAAAATTGATTTCCAATTAGATACTGATTGTTCTTTCTGAAACGAAAATAAAACTGATGATCAATCAAACTCTCCTTGATCCTTGATCATATCTGATCGGTGTTTCGCAACCGGGCCTTAATAATACACGTTGGTAAAAAAAGATTAATGTAATGAAAATGGAATTTCATGTGTCACTGATGCATTTGATGAAATTGTCTCAAAATTGATATGAACAATGAAGTAATTGATAATGTGTATGTTTCACACAACTTGAACAAAGACTGTCCTCGTTGCATTTCCTTCACAACATCTGATAACTGTGATAGTTTTATTTTCATATGGTTAATAATGGAAAATCAACGCCTCCTTCTTCACAAGTTGTAAAATTGTGTTTATGTGCTTTGAGTATAATATCTACACTTTTCAGACACTTATGAGTCAAAATTCTTAAAAGCTGGTACACAAGAACTTTGAAGAAAAAAAGTGTGTTGTGATGGCAGTCTCTCATTCTTTGTTAATGGTTAGGCTACTGGTTTGTGGAAATCCACTTTCAAATATTTTTTATAATGTGAGTAGTATAATTTCTAACTTACTCATAAAGAATTACATCAAACATGAAAATAACTGCTGCAAAGATGTACACAAAAGCAAAAGAAAGTGGTCTGTGTTTGAAGCAAAGTGATGTGTTTTGGGAATATTAAGTGATTTATTATCATTAATTGCTGAAATAAAATATAAGAGACATAAGGAGACTTTATTACGTCACTATATAAGTAATAAACAATTTTATGCCTATACAATTTAGCATATCCGTTTCTAATGTGTAAAGTTAAGCTAAAAGAAATCAGTCGTCTACTTTAAGTGTGTGTGCGATGTTGCAACTTTTAACCTTCTTGTTTGTGTAGTTTAGGCAATGGAAAAGTTGACTAAACAACAACAATACGAGAAATTGCTATTTCAGCGTCATCCACGGATATGACGAAGTCAATAATATTAATGAGTGTACAGTATCCGCCAAATTTTCTACTGTCAGCTGGCAAGGATATTTTTCTGCTTTAAAAGATTAAAATATACCTGAATCAGCGGAAAATCTGCAGTGTTGGCAGTGCTGAGAGTACGTAGTAACATACAACCAACTACCTAGGATGTAGAAATACGGAATCTGCTACAGAGTTTCGAAAAATTCTGTTACGTTCCACTATGCTTGTGAGTAATGAATAAACTCGAACTATTATCAAAATGGTAAGGGATCACAGAATTAAGTTCTATTGAGTGTCCTGACATAATTTATATTGTTTCAAAATCATAGCTGTAAATTATGTAAGTGTTGTATCATATTCATTTGCATATGCTTAAACTTTAATAAAGAGATATTTTGTGCACAGAAATATAAGTAAAGCCTAATAATATTATTCTATTAAAACATATTTATTTTATAAAGACGGGTATCAAAGCAAATTGCTTCAGTTATTTCCCTCCCTATAATAACTCACTAAAAATATAAATTTTCTTATACTATATAATGTTATGGATTTATTAATTTGTCCTAAAGAATAATCTCTGTAACTTTGACAATTAATATTTGAGGAGAAAAATTCGCTCTGGCGCTGGGGATCGAACCAGAGTCCTTGGTTCTACGTATCAAGCGCTCTGACCACTGAGCTACGCCGAATTCAATCCACAGCACCGGATCGAACCTTCCTCCTTCAGTGTTTCCCTTTGTGGCCTGACTCCAAGTTAGGCATATATGTTGACGTATATGTCAAATGTCAACTGCCATTATACTAGGAGCGCACTCGGCTGAGTGACTTGTTTGGCCGGGATTCCACAGTTGTGATGCACTGCTGGCTATGAGAATATTATGAATTTATTAATTTGTCCTAAAGAATAATGTCTGTATTGTTGACAATTAATATTCGGCGTAGCTCAGTGGTCAGAGCGCTTGGTACATAGAATCAAGGACCAGGGTTCGATCCCCGGCGCCGGAGCGAATTTTTCTCCTCAAATATTAACTATATAATTTTATTTAAGGTTGGACTATCCTAATAAACATTTTCTAATATAGGTTATTTATTTATTTATTTATTTACTTACTTACTTAGTTACTTACTGATTTACTTACTTATTTACTTATTTATTTACTTATTTATTTACTTATTTGTTTATTTACTTATATTCTTACTTACTTAGTTACTTATTTACTTATTTATTCATTTACTTATTTACTTACTTACTTAGTTACTTATTTACTTATTTATTTATTTACTTACTTAGTTACTTATTTACTTATTTACTTAGTTATTTATTTACTCATTTATTAATTTATTATTTACTTATTTATATACTTATTTACTTATTTATTTATTTACTCATTTATTAATTTATTATTTACTTATTTATATACTTATTTACTTATTTATTTATTTACTTATTTGCTTACTTAGTTCTTTATTTACTTATTTATTTATTTACTTATTTGCTTACTTAGTTCCTATTTATTTATTTTTATTTATTTATTTATTTACTTATTTACTTAGTTACTTATTTATTTACTTATTTGTTTATTTGCTTACTTATTTACTTATTTACTTACTTAGTTACTTATTTACTTATTTATTTATTTACTTATTTACTTACTTAGTTATTTATTTATTTATTTATGTACTTATTTATTTACTTACTTATTTAGTTACTTATTTATTTATTTAGTTATTTATTTATTTACTTATTTATTTACTTATTTACTTACTTAGTTATTTATTTACTTATTTATTTATTGACTTATTTACTTATTTATTTATTTATTTACTTGTTTATTTACTTATTTACTTACTTAGTTACTTATTTACTTGTTTATTTATTTACTTATTTATTTACTTATTTATTTACTTACTTACTTAGTTCCTTATTTACTTATTTACTTATTTATTTATTTTCATATTTACTTACTTAGTTACTTATTTATTTACTTATTTACTTACTTAGTTATTTATTTACTTATTCACTTATTTATTTATTGACATATATATTTACTTATTTATTTATTTACTTATTTATTTACTTATTTACTTACTTAGTTATTATTTACTTATTTATTTATTTATTTACTTATTGATTTATTTACTTATTTACTTACTTAGTTACTTATTTACTTATGTATTTATTTATTTACTTATTTACTTATTTATTTACTTATTTTTTTACTTATTTACTTACTTAGTTCCTTATTTACTTATTTATTTATTTTCATATTTACTTACTTAGTTACTTTTTATTTATTTTATTTATTTACTTTAGTTACTTATTTACTTATTTACTTACTTAGTTACTTATTTACTTATTTATTTATTTATTTATTTATTTACTTACTTAGTTACTTATTTACTTACTTAGTTACTTATTTACTTATTTATCTATTTATTTAGTTATTTATTTATTTACTTATTTACTTACTTAGTTACTTATTTATTTATTTACTTATTTATTTACTGATTTACTTATTTATTTATTTGGAGTGCGGATTTAATTCTTACTTTGTATGTTATGTTAGCACATGGCTCTTTACTAGTGATAAAATTGTTAATATGCTTCTACACTGTAAGTATACATGTTTCTTATTTTGGCCATATAAAAGTTAGTGAGACTCATTCCAAGGTGAAACCTGTGAAATTTGAGTACGCTTATACAGTATTTGTTGGTTTGAAATTCCTGGTAGTCCACCATTGTGAAACAATGGCTAGCATGCACGAGAGTGGAATCATGTTTCGCCTGATCTGGTTTCAATTCGTGGTTGGAACAATTTACCATAGATGGTTGAGCTTTTTTTAGGGGGGGGGGGGTGTCCCTCAACCGTGAAGCGTTTGGGCCTGGATTATATCCTGGTTGAACGAGTTACCTGATTGGATTTTTATCCGGGGTTTTCCCTCAACACCTTAAGAGCAATTACTGGGTAACTATCGACCCTGGACTCATTTTGCAGTTATCACATTCATCTCATTCAGACGCTAGAAAACCATAGGAGTTGATAAAATTTCCAAAAATAATCAATTTAATAACTTCTGCTAGGATTATGACCTATATTCTATCTCTAAGAGCAAACATTCTTAATTTCCAGATCTAATTTTATTTTCGGTAAAGCACTTACAATGACGAGGGACAGTCTATTTCTTTGCCACAATTGAGAAAGCAGTGATTTTTTTTTAATTTCTACACGTGTTTTCAAGCATTAGCCCAATCCCTTAGAAAACATTAGAATTACGCAAAATCTTAAAAAGAAAAGAATGAAATCTATTTTGGAAGCATCAGAGAAAAGATACGAACTTGAGCCTCTAAATGAATTTTTTTTTAATTTGGGAGTATTTCGATCATCGTCCCTACGACTCTCCAAGCCGCATATTTCGCAAATCCGTTTCAGTTTGGTGCGTAACAAACGAAGAGTTTGTCTGTAATATATTACGGTATTATTTGATAACAAAGCACAGTCTACCGTCACGGCTCACTTGATCACACAAGCAATTGTGCGCCCAAAGTAATTTTGTTTCTTGTGAAATGGGAGTGTATTTTCATTTTGATAATCCTAAGAAGTAAGTCCACATTCGTCAATATTACAGTGACTGTATTCATTCTGTCACTGTAGTCAGTTTTGCCCAACGAGTTAGAATGAGTTGTCTTGTACAGCACTCTTTGCGGCGCCACCACAAAACACGGCAGATATGAACTAAGCGCCCACTGTTATAAAAATTCGTGTGTTTACAACGTTGTGTATACGGAGGTAAGAGCTACGAAAAAACAAAGACAAAACATGCCTGTTGTGTGTGCTGCATATAACTGCAATGTCAAAAGGAAAAAGACATCTGATATATCATATTTCAGGTAAGTTTTATGAAGTTAAGTCATAGTTTTGTTAATTGGCATTTTTTTCATGCATAAATGTGTAACAAAGCCCAGCATTCCATGCGGTGTGTACAGCACTTTGTTTTTCTTCCAGATTCCCTTTGAAAAAAAAGGAACTGTTGAAACAGTGGATAATAAATATGAAACGAGACAAATGGTGCCCCTCCGAGCATAGCTTTTTGTGTTCACGACACTTCGAAGATAAATATATAATGAACCACTCCAAAAGAAGACGCATTCTGCCCACCGCAGTGCCTACTATTTTTGATTTTCCTGCTCATCTTCAGAAAAAACAATACAATAGACCTTTGCCAAAGGAACGGCAAAATACGGTAGCTATCAATGTTAAGACAACAACACCAATACCAGAGTCTGAGCCCATAATTATGGAATTGAATTCTTCAGGTAGGCCTAAATGTGATATGGTAATTCGTCCGAAATCCTATACTAATTTACTTTTGCTTTACTTGCTTCAGTGATATATATAGTGATTAACATGTGGTTTTAAAATTTGTATTTACAATTAAGTTACCACGTTAAGGAATAAATGTATTTATGCACTAGTCGAGCCATATGTACCGTAAACAAAAGAAAAATTGGGTGCCGACAACAATTTGGCACAGATATAAGAATGGCAATTTGCTCTGAATGTGGGGTCTGGCAGATGGGATTCCTCCATTGAGGTGGAGTCAGTAGGTTGAGGGGAAGGACAGCATATTTCATTTGTGTGCATTTCCATACTGATCACAGAAAAGACGAGTTTTCAGTGATAGGTTAGTTTAGACTTTTGATATGCCTTGCATATAATTATTCACAATTGCATGGGAGTGTCACAAACCACCCAAACTCCCCCTTTTTCACACTATCCCATAGTGTTTTTGGTGCAAATCCTTCCTATTCGCGTCCACACCTGTGAAGTAACGGTCAGCGCATCTGGCCGCTAAACCAGGTGGCCCGAGTTCGATTCCCGGTTGGGGCAAGTTACCTAGTTGAGGTTTTTTCCGGGGTTTTCCCTGAACCCAATATGAGCAAATGCTGGGTAACTTTCGGTGTTGGAACCCGGACTCATTTCACCGGCATTATCGTAAAATAACCTACTTCCTATTCGCCTTCATTTGGTAATGCTATTGTAAGGATTTACCATGTATTAGAATATGCAAATAAAGCGATTTCTATATCCAAAGCTCCTGTTGCTACAAACTAAACCACGTGTTAAGCACTATATACATACCAAGTGCTTATCAATATATAACTCTGGGGTAGGCCATATTGTTGTTAGTATTCTGACTGGAAGGACATCAAATAACATAATTGAGCACCCACGTGCAATAATGGGGTAAATATGAATATATTTCGTAACTACTTACCCCATTATTGCACGTGGGTGCTCAATTATACACTAATAATAATCTGTGGTGCCACAGCCCTTGAAAGGCTCGGACAGACCAGCCGGCTCTTTGCCTCACGTTCACATTTCGATAATAATTATACTCTACTGTAACAAAAAAATTTGAAAGCGTATTTGGTCATGTTTTACCCAAGTTACAAGCTTGGAGGTAAAGATTGTTTACTACAGTTAGGGCCTACTTTCATTCTATATCTTATGGTATAATAAATAGTTTTCAACGTGTAGAGACTGGGAAAACAATTTAATAAAATCATCCGAATCATACTCGTTCATTTTATAGACAATCTTGTAGCTCGCCTTTAAAAGAACCTAGGAATAATAACATTTTCTTCAGTATATTTGGTAGGACTTCTTGTCATACGTACATGACAATTTTGCTTAGGTTACTCTTTTAGGCCCGTAACACACTTGCAGAGTTTTCGCTAGCGAGAAATGTGTTGCAAGAAAGAGGCGAAGAGCCTCCTCCACACACTTGGCGAGTTCACGCTATCACAGATCACACCTCGCTATGATCATCTATGCACTGCCTTCATGCAGAAAGCATTTTTATGATTATAGTAATCACTCGTTGGGGGAAATATTATAGGTTATGTATTTACGTATATTGTCGTACTAAAATATATAACCTGTAAATATATTGTCGTACTTTACAAATTACGTACGAACGCTATGTTGAATCTAAGTATTCAGGTGATGAGGGAATGGAGTTACATGATAAAGTGTGCAATATACGTTCAGTTGTCGATGAATATTCTACATTCTTCGCCAACTTTTCTCCTATTCCTTACGTGTCTGCAAGATTGCCACAGGTGGAATGGAATGTTGCATAATGCTACAATTGATTGTTGATAGAGACAAAATAAATGACAAACGAGCGTTGAATTAGTTCCGGTGATTTTGGAAGTGAAAATTGTTGAAATTGTAAGGAATATATTGCGGAGATTGATCTCAAAAGTTAACGGATTTTATGGGGAAATATTTCAAGAAATGGAATTTGTTCGGAAATGTAGTAAATTAGCCTACGTGTGAAATGAGAGATGTGTGGTAGTGGAAGTTAAAACGTTGTGTTTCTAGTGAGGGAAAGGAACGTACAGACATAAAACACACGATGTGATGTAATATGAAGAACACAAAACTTGTATTAATTCAATAACCAGTGGAATGTAGTGAATGAAATAGTCAGAAGTTTTCTGTATTGTAACTTCGTGTCCAGTTAAAATAGCACACAGTTAATTCATAATATAAAGCTGATAAATTTTTCCTCGGAACTCGTGTTTATTAATATTTGGATTAATTACATCTTTCAGTTGTGAGGGATGTGATCAAAACGGAACCGGAAGTCGACCCATTAGCTATACAGACAAGTGATAACACAGATGTGGGAGAGAAGAAGCCTTTATCAGAGGTAAACTGAAAGCCATAACTATTTCATATATGCAGTGTAGGAAAATATCATATGACGGAGATGTTCCCAAAATTATATTCAGTATCTGATCAAAGCAAACAAATCCTGGTGTTTTTCGTTGTATTTGCCATCATGTCCAATGTTATAGATATCTTTTGCAGTTCTGACACTTTATTTGTGCGTTCCAAACTCGTTTTTGTGCCAGAGAAAAGGGGTACGAAAGACTGGGATGGAAAACATTCTGCATGGTAAAAAAGCACTCGTTCTACTGTATAACTTTTCCAGAATCATCAGTTTCTAAATTTTTATCAGGTCGTACCTATGTATATTTATGTGTTTGAGAGAAATAGACCGAGAGAGAAAGTAAATGAAATGGGACTGACAAGAAAGAGACGAATGCAGAAAATGGATGTCAAGATCAGTACACTTTCCTAAGACGTAGTTTCCTCCGATTAAGTTCTGGTTTATAGGCGCCTATTTTAACATTATTGCATCAAAATTTGTGTGTGCTACAAGTAGTGACATATCCCTGGTATAAATTATTCATTTACATTTCATTTTGTTTTCCAGCAACTGAATTTGTTGAATCTGTCCACGAATGCCAGTGATGTCACTATAATGTCTTTATTGCAGAAACTTTAATATATCATTTTTATTTTCCTGTGAAATAGGATGCTGGATTGATAACTCTTCTAGTCTTGTTTCTGTGAAGGGACAACCTCGTTTCATTACCTTTTTCTCCACAATTTCGACGGATTATGCACTCTGTAATAAGGCTCCATTATTATCTTGACCACTCTATGATCTTGATTTGTGCTTCATAATAAATGTAATATCCTTTTCATTTCTCTTATGTGTCTATTACGACAATGACGGCAGCAGCCTTCATTGATTTGCACGAAGCCAGTGTGTTTTGATCGAAATTGGAGTATGAAAGTTTTGAATGCAACAAATTACGGGATATACAATGTTATGAAGGAAATGCCATATTTTCTCCTCTCTAGCATTTTATTCCTAATAGTGCTATGATCACGAAAGCTAGTTGTGATGTTACAAATTCCTTTTAACGTTACATTTCCATACGTAACTTATTTTTGGTACCTAGTAAACAAACGTGTTTTTGAATGTAAGCTCCTCATATAAAATAGATCTTTATAAGTACAAATTTAAGCTTAAATAAGTAAACCAGTGTATTTATGTTATTCAATTACAGATGCTAATATTCCTTACTTTATTATTTATTGCCTTTGACTGCCATAGCATCAGATTTTGTTTAGTTTTGGCTATCATTCTATATTTTTATGTAAGGAATATTTCATTTTTATTAAAGCGTAGGCTACACATGCGTAATTATATGTTTGAAAGATAGAGAGAGAGAGGGTAAATAAAATTTGAATGACAAAAAAAGAGACCAATGCAGAAAAAGAGATAGCAAGAACAATACATTTTCCTACGTCGTAGATTTATGCCATTACCATTATTACATCAAACTCTGTGTGTGCTACAATGTATCACTGGTAGAAATTATTCATTTCAATTGTCATTTGGTTTTCAAGGAACTGAATTTGTTGAGTCTGTCCACAACTCACATAAAGACGGAATGCAATGACTACAGCAGTTCTGTCTCATCAGAGATCAAGTTTGAAGAAATCCTGGCTCAAAATAATTTTCCCGTGGTGAAGTGTGAAGATCAGGTAAGTGTAACACGTGGGATGTTTAGCTCTTCTTCTTCCTCCCCTGGGTTTTAAGTTGTATTTTGTTTGTCTCAGACGCCATCTTCGTCTAGGTAACCACAGTGTTGTTTGAAACATGCGAGAGCTATTATCTATCTCACTGTGCTATTAATAAAATTTGTATTTTTTTTTGTATCTTGCTTTGTAAAACATTTCATGGTCGAGTTCCTTTTGCCACATTTTTTAGCCTTTCTTTCTTCAATTGTGAATTCCCAGCCTTGAAGAGAAAGTTGTCTGGACACCATTACAGTAGCAACGATGGAGTGGAACTTGCTGTTACCACAGGCTACTATATACAGTTACGAAGCTTGAGTTTTGAGGGTGCTAGAAACAATTGACTGTGACGGTACTATTTTGCATTGCCTGTAATGAGGCGATATTAGCGATCCTAGTGGTGAGCAACTATCTAATGTTTGCATATTTATTACGTATTGAGCTTCGCGACTGTATATACTAGACTGTGCTGTTGCCACATTTCTCCGGCCATGGGACAGGGAGTTCGATGGGAATGGGTTTTAAAACGCATAATGAAGTTTGATAAATGTCTTAATGTTCATGGATATACCACTTAGAAAAGTAAACAAGAGATGACTCTTTCTATTCTATTGTCTATTGATTTCCTCAATATAGATCCTGGAAATAACTGACTCGCGATACTTATTTCCCGAACTATCCTCGTATACGGATTTTTTTTAAGTATACATTTCACAGTGAAATATCAGTAAACATCGGAATATATTTTATGATCGACCATGCCGAAATGTAGTATTTATACACCTGGTAGCAGTCCTTTAATGCATGTCATTAAAGTACACCTATTCACCAAAGTTCAGGTTTTCGATTATTCTCGGATATGCAATCGAAAGACGAGGGGAAACGTCACGGAGGCTGGAAATCCAATACTGTCGCAGAAGGTTATCTTCTGTTACTATAATAATTAGCGTTAATTGTAAATAATATTCAAATAAATTCAATTTGTCATCTCGTTTTTCAATTCTAAATCAATTTCCAGGTTACATCAAAATTAGTTCATGTTACATTACATCAAGGTCAATGACATTATCGTTCCTCGGAAAAAATCAATACTTTCGCGTCTGCGCACATCTCACAATTTACGAGCTATGCAGAAGGTCACTTCCGATCTTCAGTCAGATACAAATAAAATGAATACTTCAGAATAATTTCAAGTTAGAAATATGGTCGAGCATAAAAAGTCGTATGAAACTTGCCTATAATGGTAATTAAGACGCTCGTATGAAAATTATGAAACTCGCTTGCGCTCGTTTCATAAACAAACATACTCGCGTCTTAATTACTATCATTATAGGCTCGTTGCATAATGTACTTTTAATCACAGTAATACATGTTGCACATATAATGTAACACATATACACCCATATTTAATTTCATGGTCAGAACAGGTCTTTCACTTCAAACCCACCTTTCGGATCTTTATTATTTTTTTTTTTTTTGCCTTCCTCTTTGTCTCCGCATATGATCCATATGTCTTAATGTCGTCTATGATCTGATATCTTCTTCCACCCCCGAACTCTTCTCCCGTTCACCATTCCTTCCAGTGCATCCTTCAGTAGCCAGTTTCTTCTCAACCAGTGACCAGTAATCAGTTTCAGCATCATTCTTTCTTCGCCCACTTATTCCAACACAGCTTCATTTCTTATTCTATCTGTCCATTTCACACGTTCCATCCTTCTCCATATCCACATTTCAATTCTCCTATTCGCTTTACTTCACTTCATAGTAATGTCCATGTTTCTGCTGAATACAATGCTAGACTCCACACAAAGCACTTCTCTAGTCTCTTCCCTAGTTCTTGGTCCAGAGGTCCGCAGAAGATGCCCCTTTTTCTATTAAAAACTTCTTTTGCAATTCCTATTCTTCTTTAGGCTTCTTGGCAGCAGCTCATGTTACTGCTTATAGTACACCCCAAATAATACATATACATGCATATATTGATGAATCCAGAAAAGCGTATAGAGTGTTAGTTGAGTGACCTGCGGGCAAAAGACTTTAGGGGAAGCCGAGACTAGATGGGAGGATAATATATTGGATGTGAGTGGTCGGATATGATGGTAGGGATTGGATTAATCTTTCTCAGGATACAGACCGATGGCGAGCTTTTGTCAGAGTGAAAATGAACCTCCACATTCCTTGAAAGTCATTTGTAAGTAGGTACATAATACATACTGTAGATGACATTTGTAATGTGGAACATTCTCTGCAATGTTGGAGGTTGTAAAGTCCATGTAAGTTATCATCCCTGCTCTTAATAGTACTTTATGCAACGAGCCTATAGTGATAATAATTTTCATATGAGCGTCTTAATTACCATTATAGGCAAGTTTCATACGACTTTTTATGCTCGACCATATATCTAACTTTAAATTATTCAGAAGTATTCATTTTATTTGTATCTGACAGAAGATCGGAAGTGATCTTGTTCATAGCTCTTAAATTATGAGATGTGCGCAGACGCGAAATTATTGATTTTTTCCGAGGAACAATAATGTCATTGACCTTGATGTAATGTAACATGAACTAATTTTGATATAACCTGGAAATTGATTTAGAATTGAAAACGAGATGACAAATTGAATTTATTTGAATATTATTTACACTTAACGCTAATGAATATAGTAACAGAACATAACTTTCTGCGACAGTATTGGATTTCCCGCCTCCGTGACGTTTCCCTCGTTATGTTTCGATTTAAAATCCGATAATACTCGAAATCCTGAACTTTAATGAATAGGTGTACTTTAATGACATGCATTAAAGGACTGCTACCAGGTGTATAATTACTACATTTCGGCATGGTCGAGCATAAATATAATAAACTATAGATGGGGGAAAATGAGCTCCAGGTGAATCGAGTACACATGTTATGCAATCGTGTTGTTTACAAAAACAAATGCAGTGTGTTCCCATACTCTTAATCAATACTAAAAGTTAACATCATCACATGCCATGGGGTTTAGCTTAGATGGTAATGTACACATGACTCTAATCCGAAACTCTTTATCCCTAGTCATGTTATTTGCTCTCCATTTTCAGCCAGAGTTTTATGAGTTGAACATAATAAAGGAAGAGCAGGACCTGGAAGTAACTCCGGAAGAGAATGAGGTTTTGACTCAGAGGTGAGTGTGGTGAGCTATTCTATAGTTCGCCTTATTAAAGTTATTACTTATGGCGTTAATTTGTAATGAGTTGCTACATTTTCAGTTACTGCCACTGCTACTACTATTATTTCGACTGCTACTGATTCTAGTACTACAACTACAGCTGCTACCACTCCTACTACTATTACTACTACTAATACTGCCAACAGTCCGGAATTTGTTCCTGATTGTCAGGAAATCAGTCGTCTATACAGGAAAAAATTTAATTCTCTTCAGGATGCTTAATTTCCAGAATTTTGTTCTTTGCAATATTATATTTTGAGATTTCACATTAGTATTTCATTATTAGAGATCAGACATAGTTTGCAATGGCTTGGTAGTAAATCAGTATTTGAATAACTGGAGTGATACTGAGGTGCATCTCTTTAAGATTGAAGCATTGAATGTGTATCAGAGGGCTACTGACTATTAGCAAAAACGGTTGATTACAGTTCTTCACTCCTTAAGAAAATAACTTTTCTAAGCCTTAATGATACTTTCACATCCAGTGTCCTTACCGAAATTGTGAATATATTGCATGGACTGGACTTCGAAAATGATGATGCATTGCACCAGGAGTATTGCTTTTTGAAAGAGATGATGCTCATAGTGAAAGATCTATAAACTCCTCAAGAATGCTGGACACTGTAATGTACCAAACTTAAAGAAAATTGCTGAAGTCCACATCTTTGGAGTAACGGTCAGCGCGTCTGGCTGCGAAACTAGGTTGTCCGGTTTCTAATCCCGGTTGGGGCAAGTTACCTGGTTGAGGTTTTTTCCGGGGTTTCCCCTCAACCCAATACGAGCAAATGCTGGGTAACTTTCGGTGCTGTACCCCGGACTCATTTCACCGGCATTATCACCTCCATTTCATTCAGACGCTAAATAACCTTAGATGTAGTTACAGCGTCGTAAAATAACCCAATAAAATAATAGTACATTATGCAACGAGCCTATAATGAAGGTAATTAAGAAGCGAGTATGTATATTTATGAAACGAGCGCAAGCGAGTTTCATAATTTTCATACAAGCTTCTTAATTAACATTATAGGCGAGTTTCATACGACTTTTTATGCTCGACCATATTTCTAACTTGATATTATTAATTTTCTTTGTATCTGATCTTGACCAATGTCCCTTATGTTGTGAGATGTGCGTAGACGCAAAAGTATTGATTTTTTCCGAGGAACAGATGTCCACATTGACCTTGCTAGGCCATAAGAACCTACAGAGATAACATTGAAATAAAAGTAGACATTGAAAAACGAGATGACAAATTGAATTTATTTGAATATTATTTACAATTAACGCTAATTATTATAGTAACAGAACATAACCTTCTGCGACATTATTGGATTTCCAGCCTCCGTGACTTTTCGCTAATTCTCTTTCGATTGCATATCCGAGAATAATCGATACTTGCTGTTTTATAACGGTAGAAAGCTGACCTGTCATTGGCTGAACAGTTGTAACCCAGTGGCGTATACTGGTTAAAGGGTTTGGGCTACCGCTGACCCTATTATTACACAAAATATATCTAACAATTACTTTAATTTTAATTACTATGGTAAAACTAATAATACAAAATTATTACATTATGTTATATTATAAACTTTTTCTTTTGTAATAGCCTTGGGCTACCGCCGGTAGCCCGCAAAATACGCCCCTGTTGTAACCTGAGTCGTCATTGGCTGAAAGACCTGACGTTTAATGAGTAGGTATACTTTAATGACATGCATTAAAGGTCTGCTACCGGGTGTATAATTACTACATTTCGGCATGTTCGAGCATAAAATAAAATAAAAATTGCTGAACACATACATGCTCTTCCAATTAGAAGTGCTTGTTTGGAGCGAATTATTTAAAAAATGAAGAATCTCTCAACTGACAAGATGACCTGGATGAGGCCAGAACTTGTAAATCAGAGCTCTTAGTAAAGACGAACGTCAATATGTCATATAGACAATTTGTTTGATTATGTTTCAACAAACAAAGGACTATTAGGCAAAAGAAAAGGACGCAACAAGTTTTCTTTTAAACAATGTTAATGTAGTGAGTGTAGGGACATGTATATCAACCCCTGTGCTTTTGAATGTGTACAGACTTATGGCATGTTCTTTAATATAGGGCTACACCACTACAACCAAATAATAACACGACGGTAATTCTAATTGTTTAACTCAGCGTCAAAATACAAGTTTATTTACATTGAAATTCATTATAAGTTTATGTGCTTTTTTACTTTTTAATGTCCTGAATTTCCGTCCTCTAGATTTGGCAACCGTACTAATACTATTATTATTACTACTACTATTAACACATTTGCATTTGCAATATTGCTACTGCTACTAGTACTACTACTGCTCCTATTACTTTTAATGCTACCATTAATTCTATTACTGCTACTACTACAAAGAGTTCAGATGAGATGTGAACAGAAGCGACTGTTTTCACTGTGTACTGCTTAAGCATTCGTTCTTTTTTTCTCATAAAAATATTAAATGGTGTTTCTTCTGTTTTCCATTTTAGTATATCGATAATTCCTACATCGATTTAAAATTCAAAATCTTTCCTGCAATACAATCTGAGACTAAAACTTCCTATCGACTTTGGCAGCCTAAACGTTATTCCTTTCTCATTTTGTGATTTTTTAACTTTTACGTGCACTATTGTATAGATTGATAATATTGATTCCTAACAGTTTTGCAGATATCCATGACTGCGCTGTCTCGTCAAATTGCGACAGTATTGCAAATGAAGACCACGTGACTCTATATACAAATTCAGAGAATTGTATTTGCTTGGAAAAAATTGTTCCGGATGATAGAGATGAGAAGAAATTCAAATGCGATGTTTGTGGAAAGTGTTTCTCGTGGTCAGCCCACCTTAAGAGCCATTATCGAGTGCACACCGGCGAAAAACCATTCCAATGTTCTGAGTGCGGAAAATGTTTTTCTCAGTTGGGTTACATGCAAGTCCATATTCGCGTGCATACCGGTGAGAAACCTTTTAAATGCAATTTCTGTGGAAATTATTTTTCAGTGTTGCGAGTCCTAAAGCAACATGAACGTCGGCATACTGGCGAGAAACCATACAAATGCGATGTTTGCGGAGAGAGTTTCTCGCAAGTGAGTAACAAAAATAGACACGAACGACTACATACTAGCGGCAAACCTTTTAAGTGTAATGTTTGTGGGAAGTGTTTTTCCAGCAACATATACGTGAAAGTACATGAACGTCTCCATTCTAGTGACAAACCATTTCAATGCGATGTCTGTGGAGAGTGTTTTGTTAATTCACGATATTTAAAAAGACACCAACGTCGGCATTCTGTCGACAAACAATTCGAGTCCAATGTTTCTTGGTAAGGAACTAACTTTGATTTGTCATCTCAGGGATCTTGTACCCATACAGCATGATTTACGAGGAAAGGTAAAAAATATAGGATATGAATTCTGAAGATGGGTCCGTTTTCGAACGTTACGGAGATATGGCAATAAATGACCTTCCAGGAATCATTAAAGCAATAACAATTATGTATGCAGTTGACACTACTTTCCTATGGTGTTCCTCTGCTCTAAATCAATTACATTCTCTCAACAACGACACTCTATCACAGATGGCTTTATGGTTTGAACCTAATGGTTTCTTGCTTTATCAAGAAAAAACTATCAACATAACTTTCAGCCAAAATTATCTAATAAATAAGGACTACAGACTCAACTACACAAAATTTCTATGACTTTTTATAGACTCCAGTTTAACATGGGATAAGCACATCGAATACATATGCACAAAGCTATCAGGAGTTATATATTTGTTAAAGAAATTAACGACTTGCGTTTCTCAAAATTATTTAAGATGTGCCTACTTTTCTTTCTTTCAGTCGATAATTCCATATGCCCTAATTTTCTGGGGAAATGGAACCAAAATTGGAAGCGTCTTGATATTACAAAAGAAGGCCATTACAATTCTATGTAAATCAAACTATCTGGAACATTGTCGGCCACTTTTCAGACAATCACGGATTTTGACAATCATAAATTTGTGTATTTATATGTGTATATATATATATATATATATATATATATATATATATATGATCTAGTACTTTACACTCGACAAAATATCGACAATTACTCATTAGTGGCCAATATACATGATCATGAAATTAGAAATAGTGAACAAATTAATATTCCATATTGTAGATTACACAAGAGCAACACAAACTTTTTAATTATGGAGATGAAATTATATAATAAGCTCCCAAGTCAATATTATAAATTACCAATCAATAGTTTCAAAACTAGATTTTACAATTGGTTATTAAATAATCCTTTTTATTCTGTTCCTGAGTTTTTCAACACAAATTTGTACGAAGTTGTATTTTAATAAATAATTTTAATTGCAATTTAGTTATTTTTCTTCAATTTAAAAGTTTCAGATTGTTTCATGTTTTCATTGTATTACTGAAATTTTACTCTTTCTGTTATTAGTGTTTTTAAAAATGTATTTATATGTTTTTTCAATGTATTCTGACGAAGCCTAAAAACTGTATGTCTAATGGCCAAATGAATTGAATTGAATTGCATTTGATTTCACAAAAACTTCTGGGATTCCATTGTACTAACTCGTATTTAGAGACAGATAAAGAACAAATTTATAGTTATATTCACGTATACACACATACCTAGTATTCTATATGTCTAGGTAGAAGTTTTCCCATATTTTCAAAGGTACCTCCTTCTGTTTCATTGCATTGTTGCGCTCTGGCGTGAATCGCACTCATCGCTCGGGAGAGTTGCACGTGGCTGTTTTTATGCGGCGTGCAGCATCCAAAATACGGTCGATTAGCGCCTCTCTCGTTTTCACCTTCCTTTGGTATACCAAGTCTTTCATCTAACCCCCATAGACAGTAAATACCCTTCGATATGATACTCTTTTGTTCAGAAAGCGTTGTTCATATTCAACAACGGCACGCAAGGAACTTCCATCGCACAAACCATAAACATACACAATTTCGGCGTAGTCTGCAGTCGAAAACTTATAAGTCATCTTGAAGAACACAACTTGACACTTCCGGTAACTGTACCTGTATAACTACTGTAGTGAAGGTAGCTGACTGAACTGTTGTGAACTGATAAGAATAGCGTATTTGTGTTATGCGCGGGTTCTGTGTCATTACATCAGATAAGGGCAGGCGATTGGACATTTGTAATGCCTCATCACCCGGTTTGTGAGGTGAATGAACTTATCCACGTCGCTCAAATGCAGATTCCAATGTTACGTCATTCATTGCGATCCGTGACCTTGTCCCACATCTTACGTCAGCAGCGTATGGTAACGTCTGTTTCACATTGGGGCGAGACTTTTACCAAAATAATGCATCTAGCTCCGCCATCATTCGAAAACGGACCTGTGTTCATATGAACTTTTTCATTCAAAATGGTCTAAGATATCGTATAATAAATGTTTTACCTTTCCTCGAGAATCACCCAGTATATACTGGGGAGAAATATATATATATATGCGATGTGTGTCGAGAGAGTTTATCGCAGTTATGCCATAAAGGAGAGCATGAACTTCGGCAATGTCTGTGAAGGGATTTCTTCGCCCTCCACTGGAAAACATAGGGGAGATGGTGGTATTGTGAAACGAGGTTGTAATATGAAACAGAAAAGAATCACTCAAGAATGTGTAGCCACCTACCCGTAACTTTGGTAATTATAACCTTTGGTCCTATCTGCTTCCCTAGAAGCAGCAGGCATCAGTATGTTGCTGTATGCGGTCATTAATAAATGTTTCTATCAGTAAAAACTTTTCGCAAGGTAAATCTCAACATTTTTCCTCATGCCTATATTAATACATGTAATATATTACGGTTAGTGTATCAGATAGTAATTCGATTAAACTTTAAAATGGCAGGGTTAGTTACTACAAATTATATTTTATACATTATGAACAATGTGATTGTTTGGAGAATGGCGTTTGGTGGTAATATGAAACAGGCTCTTCCATAATACAACCACTGCTTTTTCTTAGGTGTCGCTATGCCAAGAAGCAAGTTAGGACCAGAGAAAAAGGGGATAAGGCAGACATGACAACCAGAATGCATGTTAAACGCAATAAAGGCAGTTCGGTAGAAGACTAAAACACTAAATGAAGCAGCACGTTGTTTTAATGTTCCAAAAGCTACTCTTTTTAGAAAGGTGGCTAAAAGAGATGTTGATCCAAATATTTTGGTTAAAGAAAGACTAGGTAGAAAGCCTATTCTCCCTGAAAAAATCGAGAAGGAGCTCGTAGAGTATTGTTTGTTGATGGAAAGTAAATTTTACGGCCTTACTCGTAATGATATACGGCGAATAGCATATCAGCTAGCAGTTAGAAATGGGATCCGCAACAATTTCATTGACGATATGGCTGGAAGGGTATGGTTCGACCATTTCATGAACAGACATAAGCATCAGCTATCAATCAGGAAACCTGAAGGGACATCACTTGCTCGAGCCATCGGCTTCAACAAGGAAAGTGTTATGAACTTTTTTGACCTTCTCAAAGCGGAATACGTGAAGCATTGTTATCTTCCAGATCGTATCTTCAATGTTGACGAAACTGGTCTGAAAATAGTACAGAGTAAACTTCCGCATGTGATTGGACTGAAAGGAAAAAAACAAATAGGAGCTCTGACGGCTGCAGAAAGGGGAAGCCTTGTGACCATCATCGCATGCATGAGTGCAGGAGGCAATTTCGTTCCTCCTATGATGATCTTTCCTCGCACCAACTGGACAGACAGAGCCTCCGGGAGCTATAGGAAGGTGTCATCCGTCAGGCCGGGTACAATCCTACCTTTTTACCGAGTGGTTTTCCCATTTCATTCAACAGACAAAACCTACAGCTGAATCTCCGGTGTTGCTTATACTAGATGGACACTTTTCACACACAAGGAACCTAGATATTATCATTAAAGCTAAAGAAAACCATGTAACAATCCTGTGTTTGCTGCCTCACACTACCCACAAACTGCAGCCCCTTGATACAACATTCATGGGTCCCCTAAAGACCTATTATAGCGAAGAGGTCAGGCAGGCACTGAGAACAGGCGGTATGGATACATATGATATTGCCGAGAAATTCGCCAACTCATACCTCAAGGTTCAAACCGGGGCTATAGCTGTCAGTGGTTTTAAGTGTACTGGGATCTATCCACTGAACAGGAATGTGTTCTCCGACAATGACTTCATTGCTGCTCAAAATGAAGCAGTCCAAAGTGAACAAGATGGTGACGACAACGACGACGATGATGATGATCATCGATATGGATCGGAATACAGGGCTGTCTCGAGGAAAGACGGTGAGAAACCAGAAGAAGAGACTGGAAGTCCATCAACGTCTGTAATCCATGTCACTCCACAAGACATCTCTCCAGTGCCAAGTGCAAGAAAGAAGACATCAAATAGATGTCGAAAAGCACTTTCAGCCACTGTTATAACCAGTTCTCCATATAAGGACGCTTTAAAGTCGTCAATAGATAAAAAAGCAGCTAAACCAAATCCAAAAAAGAAAGGAACACCAAGTCGCAAGGCATTCTCCGGAGATAGAAACCACAATAATCAACCAGGAACCAGCAAAAGGGCTATGAAGAATGAGAAAAGAGGAAGAAGAAGAAGACTGTTTCCAAAGAGAAGGAGAACTGCAGACGAAACTTCTAGTGATGAGGAAGAGACAAGACTGTCTTCTGGGAGCTCGAACTTATCAGAACATATTGGACAGTAGTTTCCAGCGACCGATGACGCAAACTGTCTATTTTGTGGCGAGACATTCAAGAACTCAAAATCGGGAGAACTTTGGATTCAATGTGGAATGTGTCAGGAATGGGCTCACATGTTGTGCAGTGTTGTGTTTATTTGCGACTTCTGTTCATAAAGAACTTCACAGAACTTTGAATTAAGACCATTGTTCTTCAATTTCAAATAAGTTTCATTAATATTTCAAACGATTGTTTTTGTTTACATTTATTAGAATTAAGAGAAATACTGCATTAATGATAAAAATAATAAAGAATAGTAATATAAAATATTTTGCCCTTATTTGTAAGCTTGTTTCATATTACCACCCTACCTTCTAAAACCCATATTTTGCAGTATGCTTATAAATAATAATGTACCCACTTAATAATTTTATTTTTCTCCCAATTACTAGTCATGCATTACAAATAATATATCTTCTAACACTACTTATGGTTATTGATGCAATAACAACATTAAAAATAGGATATTTCGATCAAAATAGAAAACTGGTACATATTACCACCACCTCCCCTAGACATTGCGCTAAACACCATACAAATGTAATGTCTCCAGAGATAAAGTAGTTTGTACAATAATATTTATTCATGCACACGAATCCATACTGGCGAGAAACCATGTAATTTTGACGTCTGGTGAAGCTGTTTCTCGCATCCCAGTAATCTGAGAAGACATGGGCCTTCACTCAGGCGAGAAACATTTCAAATGTGGGTGTATCTTAAGCAAAAAGTCTACAAGTGATATTTCTATAAAAATGAGAAGTGCAACTAGGGTAAAGAAAAGCATTTAAAATTTTAGTGGCAATGAAATAACTGTTTTAACCACGTCACACATGAACATTTAAATTTTCAACTTCGATGTATTTACGAAAGGTTATAAACTTTTAATCACATTATCTCGAAAGTAACTAGAGTGTATTTTTACCCCATTTCTTCTGACCCTCTTAAACCCAATCATTGTGGAAGGAGTTTCGCCCATATGTTTTGCGTGGAAATTCCATAAGCATCAACATATTGGATGGAAATCATCTTAATGCTATGTGTGTTCAAAGTTATTCTACAAGATTACTTTCTTTCTTATTTCCAATATTTTTCCCTCAGCATGCCAGGAATACAAATATGATTGTAAGAGCAATTTTTCGAAAATAATACTATAATAGTTACTTCATTTCACAAGTTTTCATGCTTGTTTTGTATTGTTTCTTTTCCTGTTTTTTTTTTTTTTTTTCTCATATATGATCACGGTGATCTTAAACAGTAATAAATTGTAATTCAGCTTTGGACTTGATCGAGGTGAACACTGAATAGTCCATTTTCCCGCGCTCTTCTAAGAGTTTCACTGTGATTTCAATTCTTTCGAAATTTCGCACATGGTAAGTATGGGCGAGAGGGTTTTGAGGTTATTTGTATGTTTGTAAGCCAAGTGTAAGAACAATACAAATCCGTAAGTACAGGCGTTTCATCATTTTAAAAACAGTTTAAAACTTTGAAATCAATGAAATTGTCATTAGTCCTAACTTAATATTGTATCCTATATAATAATCTATTTCTTTATTCGATGCTTTTCAAGATCAATTGTTCAATCCATCTCAAAGAAATCCTGGGAATCTATCCAGTGTCGCAAAGTTAGTGCGAATTTTATTATGTTCCAGCCAATTATCTTCTGTAATTATCGAAATTGGGAGGAAAATCTGCCAGAAAAAATAGTTTGACGCACTGAGCCAATTATCCCGGGTTCGATAGCCGGCCTCGGAGGAATTTTTCCCTTGAAATTACACAAACTAGCTTCACAGAGAGCTGTACCTGGAAGCCAGATTTGAATTATATACGTTATTGTTCGTTAACAGAAAACCACAATTCCAGTCGCACTAATTTTGAGTGCACTCTATGTTGTGGACATAAAGGAAAAAATTGAGCCAGTGTCTGATGTAGTCCCTGGGTAGCTCAGTCATTAGAGCGTTGGCGCACTCTGCCAAAGGTCCCGGGTTCAATACCCGGCCCCGAAACAATTCACAGGGAGCTATATCTGAAAGACAGATTTGCATAGTATATGTTACTGGTCGTAGCCACAAAAGCACAATTCATATCACACAGAGTTTGTGTGCACTCAATTTTGGATCTCTGGCGACATGTCAGCCCACTTGAGGTATGTTCTTGGGTAGCTCAACCATTAGAGCGTTTGCGTACGCAATCAAAAGTCCCGGGTTCGGTACTCAGGCCCAGAACAATTAAGGTTTTCATAGACGGTTATCTAGTGCAAATTAACATGTTCCATTCAGTCAAGTTTTAGAATGAGAGCAGAATTTTTTTTATAATTTTGCTAGGTGTTACTTGAGCTCGTAATGTTAATGTTAAATTTAACTCAGAAATCCTAGATATGATTTCCGAAGATTTATCTGATGAAAATGGAATTTCATGTATCACTGATACATTTGGTGAAATTGTATAAAAATTGATGTAAACATTGAAGTCATTGATAAAAGGTATGTCTCATATAAACTTGAATAAACACTGTCCTCTTAACATTGCATTTCCTTAGTAACATCTGATAACTGTGATAGCTTTTTTGTGGTTAATAATGGAAAATCAACAGCTCCTTCGCAATTTGTGAAATTGTGTTTATGTGTTTTGAGTATAATATCTACACTCCTTTCAGACACTTATGAGTCAACGTTCTTAAAAGCTGGCACACATAATAAAATTTTCCAAGCACTTTTAAAAATAGAATATGTTGTGATCACAGTCTCTTTTTCTTTGTAAATAGTTAGGCTGTTGTTTTGTGGAAATCCACTTTCAAAAATTTTTGATAATGTGATTAGTATAATTTCAAACTTACTGATAAGAATTACATCAAAAATGAAAATAACTGCTTGAAAGATGTACACAAAAAGAAAAGTGTTTGAAGCAAAGTGATTTGTTATGGGAGTCTTGAGTGATTTTATTGCTATTAATTACTGAAGTACAATATAAGAGACATAAGGAGGCTTTATTGCGTTACTGTATAATTAATAAACAATTTTATATCTTTACAATTTAGCATTTCTGTCTGTAATGTTTAAAGATAGACAAGAAACTATCAGTCGTCTACTTTCAGCGCGTGTGCAGTGTTGTAACTTCTATCCTTCTGGTTTGTTTTATATTAGGGAATGGGACAGTTGACCAAACAGCAAGAATATGAGAAATTGCTATTTCAGCGTCATCAACGGGTATGACGGAATCAATAAAATTAAGGAATGTAGAAGATCCGCGAAATTTTCAGCTGTGGGCTGGCTACGATATTTTTCTGCCTTGAAAAATTCAAATACCGGAATCAGCTATGTTGGCAATGCTGAGAATACATAGTAACATACGACCAAGTTTCTAGAAACACGAAATACTCTACAGAGTTCGGAAAAATTCTGCTACTGTCCGCTTTGGTTGTGGGTCATGAATAATTATAAAAATGGTAAGTGGGCACAGAAGTAAGTTTTATTGTGTGTCCTAATATAATTTATACTGTTTGAAAATCAAAGCTGTGAATTTATTCAATTGCAAATTTAAACTTTAATTCAATTGCAAATGCAAATAATATAAAACTTTAATAAAGAAGTATTTTTGTGTAACACACTAAAAATATCAACAGTAAAATATAAGTACACTAATAAAACGTTCAAATAATATAAAGAATACGGGTCTTAAAGCTTATTTTGTATGTCATGTGAGGGAATGGCGTTAGGCCTACTAGTGAAAAATTGTGAATATGCTTCTGTTTTTGTAAGTATACATGTTTTTTTATGTTGGCGATATAAAAGTTAAAGAGACTCCTTCCAAGGTGAATACTGTGAAATTTAAGGAAACTTATATTTGTTGGTTTGAAACTACTGATAGGGTTAGCGTATATGATAGTGAAACATATTAGTGATCGGGGTTCCAATTGTATTTATGACAATTTACAATGGTTGAGGTTTTTTCGGGCCTTTCTCTCAACCGTGAAACGATTGGGCCTGGATTCATATCCCGGTTGCAATGAATTACCGGGGTTTTTCCTCAACCCGATAAGAGCAAATGTTGGGTAACTTTCGATGCTAGACTCTGGACTAATTTCGCCGTCATCACATTAATCTTTTTCACACGCTAGAAAACCATAGAAATTGATAAATTTTCGTAAAATAGTGAATTAAAAATCCCCTGTAATGATTATAACCTATTTTCTACTTCTCAGAGCAAACATTTTTATTTTACAGATCTAATTTTATATTCAATACAGCAATAGCAAGTGACTGTCTTCATTGCTACAGTTGGCAAAGCAGTGATTTTTTCTTTTTTATTTCTACATGTGTTTACACCATTATCCCAATTTCTTTAGGGAACATTAGACTTACGCAAAATCTTTTGAGAAAAACAAATGAAATTTATTGTGGAAGTATCAGAGAAAATATAAACATTTAAGCTTCTAAAATGAATTTTTAAAAATTTTGGGAGGCTTTCGATCATTGACGCTACGTCTCTCGAAGCCGGTAAATTCCGCAAATCATTTTCAGTTGGGTGCGTAAGAAACTAACAGTTTATAATATATTATTCTTTTTAGCATGCAATAGTTGAAACAGAGCACCGTAAGATCCTGGTCACGGCTGACGCCTGATGATACAGGCAGACATGTTCACCAATTCGGGAAGTTTTGTTACATTCTGAAGTGATGACCTGACTGGCTTGCTCTTACTGTATTTTCAGATTGATAATTCGCGGCGGTAGACGTAAGTCGTGACATTGTTGGCGTTGATTGGTCGCGGCGGCTCACCTGCTCGGTCCCGGTGGCCTTGGGCTGGTCGTTGGCGCACAGTTATCGGCGGAAGTCTGAACAGTTTTATTTCGCCTATTTTTATTCCAAACAATTTCGTAAAGAAGAGGGTCTGAAATAAGTCTGATCCTGTCCTGAAACGGACTGTATTGCACAGCGACGGTTGACGGATGGAAAGAAATTATGTATAATTGAACACAACAACCAGCCCAACGGCATTTGACATAACAACTGTGCGCCACGACCAGCCCAAGGCCACCGGGACCGAGCAGGTGCAATACGGCCAGTCCAAGGTCACGATGACGGGCGCACCGCCGCGACAACGGAACACCAAGTCTCGGCGCTATAAATAAGGACGAGCAACCAGTCAGGTCATCAGTTACAGGTATCCCGAGCAGAAGACTTCGACCGAGGATACCTAACACTGAAGATGTCTCAGAATAGACGAAATAACGTCAGCACCAGTAGATCACGGCATCTTAGCCCGGAAGCTCTGTTTCAAATTTATTCTTTGAATAATTTAACAAAATGCGTCACGGCCCACCTCACTGTTCACCACAACGAGTATCTAGCTCGTTGGTTCACCAATTAGAATTTTTTGTTACATTCTGAAAAATGTCTATTTTGAATACGGCCCAATTGTTTTATTGTCAGTTGTTTTAATTATCCAAGTCTAGTTTTATTTCGTTTTTGATTTAAGCATCTATAGAACAGTAATTATATTGAAGGGATTAGTATAATCTCGTAACAACGGTATTGAATGCTAGATAGGTGCTATTCATAGACATTTCGCAGCACGAGCGTACTAAGCTAGCCCCGGCTATCCACCGGTTACTTGTACAAAATTCAAATCATATCCTATCGCTAACACTGGTTTATGAATACGAAAAATGCTGATCCTCAACCGAAAGCGCGCGCTAAAAATGTCTATGAATACGGCCCAATTGTTTTATATTTAATACCAAACATAGTTTTTTCTTTAAATTTGCAAAGCATCTAGGAGAACAGTAATTATATTGAAGGGGAAGTGACAATTCTAGATACCTTTTTTTTAATGCTGATTCCTAACTTTTTTTTTTTTTTTTTTTTTTTTTTTTCCCAGAAACTGGAATGTAAAAGAAATTACTAAAGTAACTTTAAAATTATTTTTGAAGATTAATAAAGTCCCAGGCACTATGGAAAAATTGCGGAAATACCTTGAAAATACCTTGGATTTAATTTAATTTATAGGATCACTGGGAGTGCTATATGCCCACCAATCAGCCCTCAAACCTGCGTTACTTGTATATGATAATCGTCGTGCGTGAATGAACTATACGGCCATATTTCTATAACGTGACAGTGGGTTTCAGTGTCGCCAACACAGTAATTTTACTACACACCTAATCAAACCTAACTTAACCTGTCACATAATACAAACCTAATCTAACCCAACCTAACCTGTCACATAATACTACACACTTGTAGTAACATTCATCACGTTTAGTATAATTTCGTTTACATGTATTGTCAAACCTGCTACTCGTGACAGGGGCCATCTAGTCGTGAATCGTATTCCCTGAAGAAAATATGGCGATTTTCATAATAATGCCATTTAGTTCGTTCAGTGCTTGTTTTCTGTTGTATTAAAACTGTTATTGTAATGATAATTACATATATAGTGTAATAAGATTTGAAATGTTTATGATTTTGATAAAAGTTTTGAAAATTGGTTTATAGCACCACATTCGCAGTGTGCAATATTCCTTCAGTGACCGGTGAATACTTTACCTTGTCCACTAACTTTTCTCCTATTCTTTATGTCTGCAAGCTTGCCACTGGTGAAATAGAATGTTGCATACTGAGGCATTTGATTGTAGGTAGAGACAAAGTAAATGAGAAACGAGCATAGAGTTAGTTCCGGTGATTTTGAAATTTAAAATTCTTGAATTTGTAAAGGATATATTGTTGCGGAGATTGCTTTCAAAAGTTAAAGGATTTCATAGGGAAATTTTTTGAAGAAATGAAAATTGGTCGTAAATGTAGTAAATTAGCCTACGCGTGAATTGAGTGGTGTGTAGTAATGTAAGTGCAAACATTGTGGTTTCTTGTGAAGGAAAAGAATGTTCGGACATAAAATACACGATGCGATATAATGTGAAGAACACGAAACTTGTATTAATTCCATAACCAGAGGAATGTAGTGAAGCACAATAAATAATAATGAAATAGACAAAAATTTCTATCTTGTAACTTCGTGTCCAGTAAAAATAGCACAAAATTAATTCATAATATGAAGTAATAAATTTTCGCTCGGACTGCATATTCTGGGGAAATTGATTGTTACTAAGTTATTTGGATTAACTTCCATCTTTCAGTTGCGATGGATGTAATCAAGACGGAACACGAATTCGACCCATTGGCCATAGAGACAAGTGATAACACAGATATGGAAGAGAAGAAGCCTGAATCAGAGGTAAAGTGAAAGTCATTGCTACCGATATTTCAAATAGGCTATACAACATAGGAATATATCATCATATGACGGAGATTGTCCCAAAATTATATTCAGTATCTGACCAAAGCAAATAAATCATGGTGTTTTTCGTCTTATTTACCATCATGTGCAATGTTATAGATATCGTTTGCAATTCTGACACTTTATTTGTGTGTTTCAAACTCGTTTGAAATGAGAAAATGAGTATGAAAGACTGAGATGGAAAGCTTTCTGCGTGCATAAAAGACCACTCATTCTGCTGTATCTCTTTTCCAGAATCCTCAGTTTTTAAATTTGATTAAAGTTATAAATATATATTTTTAAGTACTTTTCTTCTTCATGGCTACACATTATTATATACTGATGGCTTAAAACTGATTGAGAGATGTGCAGGAGCTTGCAGCCATTGCAAACTGTTCTTATACTAGTAGGCTATCCAATTATCTTCTGACCATAGCTGCAGCAGGGTTGTGCAGGCAATACAAGAGTTCTTGGTTCAGCAGTTACTTGTTATACCACAGTGACTGCCCAATAAAGTATAATGCAGTTTGAAAGTTAAATGCTCACCCATGGCACACAGCTCTTGCTCTATCTGACTGTATTATGTACATTCCTCTCGAAGCATAACACATTCACTTGAAATGTAGTTATATTAAATTGTGATTGCCTTATGTTAGTAGTAATGTCCCAAATTTTATCTTTTAAGAACTGGTTCATCAGTATTTCCATTAGATATATGAGGAGCTTGCGTTTGAAACTGGTTTGTCCATGGAACGTGAAATGGAGAAAATGAAAAAATTCTTGCGATACTTAAACAAAATAGGATGTCGAGAATGGTTTTATCTTCCCAGTAGTTTTCTTGAGCACTCAATCAACATTGGTCTTAACCGCAAATATTAACCTTCCGATACTTAATGTGTTACAAATGAAAATATTTTAGACTTACAAAGTTATGAAAATAAGCTTTCAAAAACAAAGTTTTCAATAAAAAGCAATAGACAAGCAAAGTGGTAATGAAATCAAATTTGACAGACTTAATACTGTTAATGAAACATGTTGTAGGATAATAATCATCTGTGGACAATGATCTGCAGGAAATATGAGCATTTGCAATTTAAATATATCTGCATTTAACAAATTAAATTAATAATCACATTTTTACAGATTGAGTGCAATTTCATCTTCCTCAAAATCTCATTCTCTTCTACCACTTTCTTTTTGTCATCGCCAGTAGCAAGCAATAGTGGTTTATACTATTCCAAAATTAATGCTTGATTTTCTTGCCAACTTTCTCCTTCAAAAGGCGGCCTGTTTGGCACAGTTGGTGTAGCGCTGAACTTCTATGCTCGCAGTTGCGGGTTCGATCACAGCCCAGGTCGATGGTATTTAAGTGTGCTTAAATGCGACAGGCTCATTTCAGTAGCTTTACTGGCATGATAAAGAACTCCTGTGGGACAAAATTCCGACACACTGGCGACGTTGATGTAACCTCGCCAGTTGCGAGCGTCCTTAAATAAAACTTAACATCTCCTGCAAAATTTGCAGAAACTTTAGTATGTCATTTTTCTTTTCGTGTCAAATAGGATGTTGAATTGGTAACTATTGTAGTCTTGTTTCTTCGAAGGGACAGCCACGTTTCATTATTTTTTCTCTGCACAATTTAGACGGATTATGTACGCTGCAATAAGGTTCCATTATTACATTGATCAATCTATGACCTTGATTTGTCCTTCATAATAAATGTAATGTCCTTTTCATTTCTCAGAAGTCTGTTACTTTTGAAGGATATGTAAGAGCTTCACGATTTGAAACATCTTTTCATAATATCGGTACTCTAATTCCTAACTTTGCCCAAAGATACGGTGCACTAGTAAATAAATAACATCAGGAGCAGCCTTCATTGATTTGCATGAAGCCAGTGTGTTATGATCGAAATTGGAGTATGAAAGTTTTGAAAGCAATAAATTACAGGATATACTAAGTTATGAAGCAAATGCCATATTTCTCCTCTCTAGCGTTTTGGTCCTAACAGTGCTGTGGTCACAAAAGCTAGTTCTGATGTTACAAATTCCTTTTAACCTCAAATTTCCAAACGTAACTTATTTTTATTTCCGAGTGAACAAACGTGTTTTTGAATGCAACCTCCTCATATAAAATAGATTTTTATAAGTAAAAATTTAAGCTTAAATAAGTAAAACAGTATACTGTATTTATGTTATTCAATTACAGAAGGTAATATTCGTTACTTTATTATTTACTAGCCGTACCCCTGCGCTCTGCTCCACCCGTTAGAAATAAATATAAAGTAATTACATAATTAAAATAGGACTTTGATCCAGGGAACATTCGTGTTTGATAGAAGATTAAATCGTTTAATATGTTACTTAATTTAAATTGTATTTAAAAAATTAAAATGCGATCATTTTGATCCAGAGACCACTCATTTGGTGCAACGACAATTCCTTTAACATGTTTCTTATTTGTTATTACATGCAACCGTAATTGAATGAAGATTGACATATCATTTAGTTTTACTGTGTATACTTTATATTGCTATATGTTTCCATTGAATTATGGACTAATAATTTAATTTAAACCCTTGTTGTCTACATCTTCAGTAAATGGTGCTTGGCCCACTATGGTTCTGAACCCTTCAAATAACTTAAATAGTGATACGTGATATGTAAATTATCTTTCTTTCGAAAATGTAAGAATTCACGATCTCCTATGTACCATTGCTATGGAATGAATAAATCTGTTTTTTCTTCCTACTCAAAAATGTTATATTTTGCACATAGGAGTTACTGCAGGACCAACAACGCTACAATCTGAGGCAGCGGTGAAAATGTATTGTATTGTTATTTTAAAAGTCTTGTATATCCTTAAATATCAGTCCTATCAAAATTTTGTATAGAATAAAAATGTACAGAATAGCCTATCAAGTTTTCTGTGCATAAGAAGCTATTTTACTCTTACCTGTCCTCGATTCACTCACAAGTTACTGTAATAACATTATAGCATTATGTCCATACAGAGAAACTACACTTTCCAATAGTGAAATAATAATGAATTATACAAATCGGTTAATTTAGCTTCCGATATTACTTCATACAAACACAGAAACATTCTCTGTACGCTATGCTTCATAGCTTTCGATTGTTATTGTCCAAGGCCCCGTATAGAATAAGTCATTTGTTTTTTATTTCATTACACTGCCTTAGATGGCAGTTATTTTAATTTTAAAACTCATTTATCTCATTAAATATCAGTCCTATCAAAATTTTGCAAAGAATAAAACTTATCGGAAATCATTTTAAAGAAACTTTTGCTATGTAACATTTTTCACAAAAATTAATAATAAGCGAGATATTTCGATTTATTTAATTCAGGCTCCCTTTACCCCCCTTTTAAATAATGTATTTTGAATGCCATATAGCCTAAAATCTAAGGTACAACGAACTTAATTTATTTTCGAATTTTTATCGCAATCCGTTCAGCCATTATCGCGTGAAAAGGTAACAAACATCCAGACAGACTTACAAACAAAAATTTCAAAAAGCGATTTTCGGTTTCAGGATGGTTAATTTTAAATGTTAACATCAATTATTTTTTGAAAATCGAAAATTACCAGAAAAATTTTTGGCTACAGATTTATTATTAGTATAGATTGCCTTTGACTGCAATAGCATCACATTTTGTCTAATTTTAGCTATCATTCTATATTTTTATGTAAGGAATATTGAATTTTTATAAAAGCGTACACATGCGTATTTATATTTTTGGGAGAAAGAAAAAGAGAGGGTAAATAAAATTTGAATGACAAGAAAGAGACGAATGCAGAAAAAGAGATAGCAAGAACAAGACATTTTCCTACGTCGTAGTTTTATGCCATTAACATGTAGTTTATTTTTTAACATTATTACATCAAATTCTTTGTGTGCTACAACGTATCACTTGTAGAAATTATTCATTTCAATTGTCATTTGTTTTTCCAGGAACTGAATTTGTTGAATCTGTCCACGATTGATATGAAGCCAGAATGCAACGACGACAGTAGTGTTGTCTCATCAGAAATCAAATTTGAAGAAATCCTGGTTCCAAATAATTTTCCCGTGGTGAAGTGTGAAGATCAGGTAAGTGTAACACATGGGGTGTTCTAGCTCTTCTTCTTCCTCTCCTGGGTTTCAGCCTGTATTTTGTTGTCTCAAACTCCATATTCATCCAGGCAACCAGAGTTATTGTTTGAAACATGCGAGAGATATTATCTTTCTCAGTGTGCTATTAATAAGATTTGTCTTATTTTTTTTTTTTTTTTCTTGCTTTGTAAAACATTTGGTCGAGTTACATTTGCGACATTCTTGATCCTTTCTTCCTTCAACTCAGAAAGTTTGTTAGGAATTGTAATGTTAAGGTCTCGCTATATTTTTTGGCAATGATATGATAATAATAACAATGTTTTTCTAATTGCTTTTGCTTACAGCATCTTTACCATTTGAATCAGGTGTAATAGCTGCAATTTTGTCTCCCTTCTACATTTGAAGGGTTCAGAGCTATAGTGGGCCAAGTGCCAATTATTAATAATGGACAAAGCAACGGTTAAGGTTAACTGAATACCATAATTTAATGAAGATTCACGTATCATTTAGTTTTAATGCGTATACTTTATATTACTTGCTATATGTTTTCATGGAATTGTGGTAATAACTTCATTTTAACCCTTGTTTTCTACGGTTTTAGTAAATGGCGCTTGGTCCACTAAGGTTCTGAAAACTTAATGTATATATGATTTTCAACCCTTCTCTAAGTATAATCATAATTTATATCAGCACACGCATTTGATACTTCCCCCAGGGTTTTATTGTCAGTTTAATATCACAAACATTTACGGGTTTGATTTTGCTTAGGAATTTATGTAATTTAATAGTACATTGTACAACGAGCCTATAATGGTAGTAATTAAGACGCAAGTGTGTTTATGAAACGAACGGAAGCGAGTTTCATAATTTTCATACAAGCGTCTTAATTACCGTTATAGGCAAGTTTCATACGACTTTTTATGCTCGACCATATTTCTAACTTGAAATTATTAATAAGTATTCATGTTATTCTTATCTGACTGGGGAGCGGAACTGACCTTGTGCAATATCTCGTAAATTGTGAGATGTGCGCAGACGCGAAAGTATTGATTTTTTCCGAGGAACAAATGCCCACATTGATCTTATATAATCTAGAGAGTAAAATGAATATTAATCTTGATAAAACCTGGAAATTGATTTAGACATTGAAAAACGAGATGACAAATTGAATATATTTGAATATTATTTACAATTAACGCTAATTATTATAGTAACAGAACATAACCTTCTGCGACAGTATTGGATTTCTAGCCTACGTGACGTTTCGCTAGTTGTCTTTCGATTGCATGTCCGAGAATAATCGATATTTGCGCTTTCATATTGCTACAATGTTGTTTTGTGATTGGTGGAACACCTGAGCTTTAATGAATAGGTGTACTTTAATGAGGTCCATTGAAGGGCTGCTACCAGGTGTATAATTACTATATTTCGCCATAGTTGAGCATAAATGTTATTTTCTAGATTCATCTTCAGAACATATTACTGTAAATATTACTGAATTTTCTGTCTCTTATTAAGTGTAGAAAAAATTGAATACACTGTCACGTGTACTAGTTCTATTATATTAGTACATGATGTTATTTCTGGTTGGTTTACTTTATTACATTATCAGAACTTCACTAAAGCACAACCTATTCTGAGAAATCAGAGTCAGTGATACAATTACGACCTTTTGCACACTACTACAGAAAATATTCTTTACACAAAAGCTTTTCACACATTTGTCACCCATTTGTTGTTTTGTGATCTTCGCATTTTTGTCAGCTGTCACAACGACCTTTGTCTTTTGACAGAAAGTACCATTGTTACCTGTATGTACAGGAACATCTTCATCTTCGTAGTCCCATCATCACCAATTTTTATAATTTCTTGTTGAGATGTATTATTGTGGTCACTATCTGATGAATGAACTTTGTCACTATCATGTTCATCACTTCGAATATACTCTTTCTCATCGTGTTCGTCATGCCAATTATTAATTTTCCGAGATTGTGGGTCTTGTTTGCCATTGAGTTGAAGGTATGGGTGTGAATACTCCCTTGGGCCTTGTCTTAAAGTCCATATATACTACATGGAAAAGTAAGCAAGAGATGTCTCTTTATATTTTAATGTCTATTGATTTTCTCAATATAGATCCTGGACATAACTGACTCGTGAAACAAATGTTCGAACTACCCTCGTATATGGAGTTTTTAAAGTATACCTTTAGCAGTGAAATGTCAGTAAACATCGAAATATATTTTATGCTCGACCATGCCGAAATGTAGTAATTATACACTGCATATTCTCGTCTGTAAGTCTAGATCCCAATTTTGATTTAACCAGCTTCATCTGTGAAGAAAAATTGTTCACATATGTAGATAGAGACAAACATTAATGCAATTTTCATAGCGAAACTATGTATATTTGTGTATATTTATTTTCGAAATTGTTTATGTAGATCCAAGCCAACAAAATTAGTTCATATACTTTTAGCAAAAGTATTATTTTGTAGACAGATATCTTCTCTATGTAAATATAATCGAATAATAGACATTTCTCATTCTAAGGAGGTTTCGCAAGCGGAAAAACAGTACCTCACCTGGTAGCAGTCCTTTAATGCATGTCATTTAAGTACACCTATTCATTAAAGTTCAGGTTTTCGATTATTCTCGGATACGCAATCGAAAGATGAGGGAAACGTCACGGAGGCTGGAAATCCAATACTGTCGCAGAAGGTTATGTTCTGTTACTATAATAATTAGCGTTAATTGTAAATAATATTTAAATAAGTTCAATTTGTCAACTCGTTTTCAATACTAAACCAATTTCCAGGTTATACATTCTCTGCATTACATCAAGGTCAATGACATTATTGTTCCTCGGAAAATATCAATACTTTCGCGTCTGCGCACATCTCACAATTCAAGAGCTATGAACAAGGTCACTTCCGATCTTCTGTCAGATACAAATAAAATGTACACTTCTGAATAATTTCAAGTTAGAAATATGGTCGAGCGTAAAATGTCGTATGAAACTCGCCTATAATGGTAATTAAGACGCTCGTATGAAAATTATGAAAATCGCTTGCGCTCGTTTCATAAACAAACATACTTGCGTCTTAATTACTATCATTATAGGCTCGTTGCATAATGTACTATTAATCACAGTAATACACGTGCAATGTTGGAGGTTGTACAGTTCATATAAGTTATCATTCCTGTTCTTAAAAATAATTAACTATTGATGGGTGAAAATACACTCCAGGTGAATCCAACACACATATCGTGTTATTTATAAAAACATATCCGATGTGTTCCCATACTTTAATCAATATTAAAGATTAACATCATCACAGTCCATGGGGTTTAGCTTAGAAGGTAATGTATCATACATGACTACGCATCTGAAACTCTCTACCCCTAGTTATGTTATTTGCTCTCAATTTTCAGCCAGAGATTTGTGAGTTGAACACTAGAAAGGAAGAGCTGGAGCCGGAAGTAACGCCAGAAGAGAATGAGGTTTCGACTCAGAGGTGAGTGTGGTGAGCTATTCTTCAGTTCGTACTTTCTGTAACTCCCTTATTAAAGTTATTGCTTATGACGTTAATTTTTAATGAGTTACTACAATTTCTGTTACTACCACTGCTACTACTAATATTTCGACTACTACTGCTTCTAGTACTACCACATACAGTCACGAAGCTTGAGTTGTGAGGGTGCCAGGAACAATAGACTGTGCCGGTACTATTTCGCATTGTCTGTAATGAGGCGATATTAGCGATCCTAGTGGTTAGCAACTATAGTCAGGACCAGTCTCACTTAATACCCTAAGTGTGAAACCTAACCATTTTTCCCTATTACTACATATCTTAGTACACAAACGATTAGGAAAACACGGAAATTTTACTTGAAGCAATTAAGGCGATCGGTTTGGAAGTAAATCCCGAAAAGACAAAGTATATGATTATGTCTCGTGACCAGAATATTGTACGAAATGGAAATATAAAAATTGGAGATTAATCCTTCGAAGAGGTGGGAAAATTCAAATATCTTGGAGCAACAGTAACAAATATAAATGATACTCGGGAGGAAATTAAACACACAATAACTTTGGGAAATGCCTGTTATTATTCGGTTGAGAAGCTCTTATCATCCAGTCTGCTGTCCAAAAATATGAAAGTTAGAATTTATAAAACAGTTATATTACCGGTTGTTCTGTATGGTTGTGAAACTTGGACTCTCACTCTGAGCGAGGAACATAGGTTAAGGGTGTTTGAGAATAAAGTGCTTAGGAAAATATTTGGGGCTAAGCAGGATGAAGTTACAGGAGAATGGAGAAAGTTACACAACGTAGAACTGCACGCATTGTATTCTTCACCTGACAAAATTAGGAACTTAAAATCCAGACGTTTGAGATGGGCAGGGCATGTAGCACGTATGGGCGAATCCAGAAATGCATATAGAGTGTTAGTTGGGAGACCAGAGGGAAAAAGACCTTTAGGGTGGCCGAGACGTAGATGGGAGGATAATATTAAAATTGATTTGAGAGAGGTGGGGTATGATGATATAGACTGGATTAATCTTGCTCAGGATAGGGACCGCTGGCGGGCTTATGTGAGGGCGGGAATGAACCTTCGGGTTCCTTAAAAGGCATTTGTAAGTAATTAAGTAGGTAGTACATATCCTAGTGAATTATAGTGAGTTTCTAGCTCTCAAATTGAATTTTCTTTTACCAAATTCGTTTCGAATTTCTGATACTGATAAATATTACAACTGTACTTATTTTCTAACTGTTATGTTGGCAACAATAATTTCGATTTGCAGTTTAGGAAACTGATGAAAATGCAAATAACGAAATACGTTTTTAGGTTAGGTCTCATGAATCGTAAACTCTTTAGTCAAAGCAATACATTTCATGTCAGACAAAATAAATTTTAATATTAGATCATATTAGTCGTAACGACTAACATAATATGAGAAAATTCCAGGAGGAAAAAGTATTATTTCTTAATTAAATTATTGAATCATTAATTAGCAAACACCTCGCAACATAAAGATAAGTTGTGGTAAATATAAGCAAGGCATTGTTATTGTTAATGATATATTATTATTATTATTATTATTATTATTATTATTATTTCAGTGCGTAGCATTGTGATGTTACCCTTTTTGATGATATCCGGTATTAGTTGGCAACACTGAACAGACGGCCAAATTATACTTTTAGGAACTACACTTACGTGGTCCTCACTATATCTATGGATGCATATTTACTACATATTGAGCTTCGATACTGTATATACTAGACTACTACTCCAACTGCTGCTATGACTGTTATTACTACAATGCTACAACTACTGCTACTACTGGTAACTAATACTTAGCATTGCCAACCATCCGGATTTCTTCCGAATTGTCAGGATATCAGTCGTCTATGCAGAAAAAAATTACATTCTTTTCAGTATGATTAATGCCCGGAATTTTGCTCATTGCAATATTATATTCTGAAATTTAATATTGTTATTTCATTATTAGAGATCTGACGTAGTCTGCAATGGCTTAGTACTAAATCAGTATTGTAATAACTTAAGTGATTCTGATGTGCATCTCTTTAAGAAGGAAGCACTGAATTTATACCAGGGGGTCATTGACTATTTGCAAAAATAATGTAATGATTTTTCAATTCATAAGAAAATCACTTTTCTAAGTCTTAATGATACTTTCACATGCAGTGTACTTACTTACTGGCTTTTAAGGAACCTGGAGGTTCATTTCCGCCCTCACATAAGCCCGCTATTGGTCCCTATCCTGAGCAAGATTAATCCAGACTCTGCCATCATACCCCACCTCCCTCAAATCCATTTTAATATTATACCCCACCTCCCTCAAATCCATTTTAATATTATCTTCCCACCTACGTCTCGCCCTCTCCAAAGGTCTTTTCCCTCCGGCCTCCCAGCTAACAATCTATATGCATTTCTGGAATCGCCCATACGTGCTACATGCCCTGCCCATCTCAAACGTCACGTCTGGATTTTATGTTCCTAATTATGTCAGGTGAAGTATACAATGCGTGCAGCTCTGCTTTGTGTAACTTTCTCCATTCTCCTGTAACTTCATCCCTCTTAGCCCCAAATATTTTCCTAATAACCTTCTTCTCAAACACCCTTAGTCACTGTTCCTCTCTCAAAGTGAGAGTCCAAGTTTCACAACCATACAGAACAACCGGTAATATAACTGTTTTATAAATTCTAACTTTCAGATTTTTTGACAGAAGACTAGATGACAAGAGCTTCTCAACGGAATAATAACATGCATTTCCCATATTTATTCTGCGTTTAATTTCCTCCCGAGTGTCATTTATATTTGTTACTGTTGCTCCAAGATATTTGAATTTTTCCACCTCTTCGAAGGATAAATCTCCAATTTTTATAGTTCCATTTCGTAGAATATTCTGGTCACGAGACATAATCATATACTTAGTCTTTTCGGGATTTACTTCCAACCCTATCACTTTACTTGCTTCAACTAGAAGTTCCGCGTTTTCCCTAATCGTTTGTGGATTTTCTCCTAAATATTCACGTCATCCACATAGACAAGCAGCTGATGTAACCCGTTCAATTTCAAACCCTCTGTGTTATCCTGAACTTTCCTAATGGCATATGATTCACATTCAGTGTCCTTATTGAAACTGTTAATATATTGCATGTTGATATAGAACTGACCTTTGAAAATGGTGACGCATTGTACCAAGAGTATTGCCTAATGAAAGAGATAATGCCGATACTGAAAAATATACCAACTTCTCAAGAACGTTGGGACACTCTTTTGAAGACACGTAGTGTGCCAAATTTAAAGAAAATTGCTGAACACAAACGTGCTCTTCCAATTTGCAATGCTCATTGAAAGCGAGTTTTAAAAAATGGAACTCTGGACTGACAAGAGAATCTGGATGATGCCAGAACTTGTAAAATCAGAACTCTTGGTAAAGAGGAACTTTAATATGTCATGTAGAGAATTTTTTTTATTGTTTCAACAAACAAAGACTATTAACCAAGAACAAAGGAAGCAACTAATATTCTTTTAAACAATGTTAATGTAGTGAGTGTAGGGACATGTATATCAACCCCTGTGCTTTTCGATGTGTACAGACTAATGGCATGTTCTTTAATATAGGTCTACACCGCTACAACTAAATAATAATACGAAGTAAATTCTAATTGATTAATTGAGCGTCAAAATACAAGTGTATTTACATTGAAATTCATTATAAGTAGATGTGTTTTTTTATTTTTTAACGTCCTGAATTTCCGTCCTCTAGAGTTGGCAACCCTACTAATACTACTATTATTACTACTGCTATTACTATTACTGCTACCATTAATTCTGTTACTGCTACTACTACAAAGAGTTCAGATAAGATGTGGACAGAGGCGACTGGGTTTTCACTGTTTATTGCTGACGCACTCGTGGCAGGGAATGTACATTGTAGACTCGTGGTGCTGGAACCGTAGACTTTTCCGAGACGATGACGCAAGCATGCACGTGTACGTCCTGGTGTATTATAAGGTGTTTTCTTGTGCATTTAAAATGAAATAGTGAATACGTGTAATGGCTAATCAAATGTTTACCACAACTGAAAAACGTGTATATATTATTAATCAGGGCCGGGCATGAGAGCGGCTCTGTCTAGTCGGCCAGAGCTGCTCTCGCTCCGCAAGGCACTTCAATTCCAAGCCAGAGCAGAACGCTCAAGCAGTGGCGGACTCGCATTACAGCTACCTTCCCTGCATTAATGTAACAAGAGCCACGGTTGTTCTAGTCATTCAGTCTGTCAGTACATAATAGTTCATAAGGATATTACATCAATCCATCGTACAGTACAGAATTTATGACACTCTTATTAATTTAGTGGAATAAACTTCGTTCTATGCACAGACACAAATCATTAGGCTTATTTACATAACCCATACGCACAGACTGCAATCTCCTCACCATGGTTCTATGAGAAGGCGTATGGCTTCCACTTCCCTACTTATTGCGGACAGAGTTCATCTGCCAGTATAATTAAACATCGCTTGATGAATTCACCTTCGTTGAATGTTTTCAATTCCTTTGCAATTTCGTGGCAAATTTTGTAGCTAATTCTCATAGTCGATTCACTACGTGCATTATTTTTATCCTGTTAATATATAATATACAATATAATATAATATAATATATGGTATGATATGATGTGATAAAGGTAAAAGGTAAAGGTATCCCCGTAGCATGCCATGGAGGCACTTAGGGGGCATGGAAGTAGAGCCCCATGCTTTCCATGACCTCGACACTAGAATGAGGTGGTGTGGTCGGCATCACGCTCTGACCGCCTTTTACCCCCAGGAAAAACCTGGTACTCAATTTTATAGGAGGCTGAGTGAACCTCAGGGCCGTTCTGAAAGTTTGGCAACGAGAAAAATCCTGTCACCACCTGAGATCGAACCCCGGACCTTTCAGTCCGTAGCCAGCTGCTCTACCAACTGAGCTACCCGGCCATGATATGATATGATATGATATGATATGATATGATATATGATATGACCATAAATTAATACAACTTAAAAACATGTTTCTCAGGTACATTATATTAGACTATATATATATATATATGTTATATCATGAACTGTAATATACTATACTATGATATATCATAATATTTGTATAATTTAAAATTATATATTACTAAATGTATAATAACTTATAATGCAATGCAAATATCAAATAGATACTCTAATATAATGTACCTGAGAAAAATTTTCTTTAAGTTGTATTAATTTATGGCGTTCATTACCAACATATTTGTCATATTGAGTAGCATGTTGTAAAGAATAATGTCGTTGGATATTGAACCTCTTAATCAGTTGGAGTGTTTTATGCCAAATTAAACACTTTGCTAATCCACTGCTCTCTACCAAAAGAACTCCCCTCCCATGATACATTAAAAGCATTGGGAGTAGCGGGACGCTTTAGTGTATGAGCAGAAGCTCCGTCTTCAAAGTTCGCCGTCATACTGCACAGTCACCACTGCACCGACACTGAATGACGTACAGTATGCATACGTCACAGCGCTCGCAAGATCCGCTCTTTAAAGCACACAGCGCTCATTTCTCAGAATCGCGTAATGTGCCCAGCCCTGTTATTAATAATATAATTTATTTTATTGAATGGAGTATTATACGTTTTAATTCTGGATCTGTTGTTATGACGTTTTTATTTGATTGAATATCCTTAATATTTATGGGTTTTGTTTTGTTTTGTTTTTTGTTTTTTTTTTCATATCTTCTTTAGTTATTTTGTATAGTGATGATTATATAAGTGGAGATATGAATATTAATCGATTTATTTTATTGGTTCTTTGTAATATCAATAATGTTTTTAATTATTAGACCAAATATAATTCGAATTTTATTAGGCTGGGATGCTCTAGGTTTGGTTTCCTACTGTTTAATTAAATCTTATAATTCTGGTATAATTACTGCTTTGTCTAATCGGATTGGGCACGTTTTTTTTTTATTAATAGCAATTTCATGAATATTAAATTTTGGTAGATGGAACTACAGTAGAACTTGGTTATAACGACATCCAATGGACCTTGAAAATTATGTTGTTATAAACGAGAGTCGTAGTACCGAGATTCATATTGTCAGTCTAGTGAGATGGAAAATGAAAAATAATAAACATAATTAAGCTTATTTTAGATTTATGTATTCACTTTTAAGCATACCATGAACAACAATAAAATACATGTACAGTTATAAATACAGTATTCTGTATTAAAACAATTTGTTCATTACTCACCAAACTTATTTACTGAGGAGTGAAGTAATCAGTCATTTTACTCTGTTGTCTCCTACTTGCCCAATATACACTTTCTAAATTAAATTCTATGTTCATTATTTCAGTTGCAATATCACTGCCCCTTGTCCTAGCTTCATACTCCCTCCTCTAGTTTCATAGAAATGTTCACAATTCTAATGGCTTCTAAAGCGTCACTCATTTCTCTTAGTGGCCATACTGCTTTAAAATGCGTGCACTTAGTGAAAACTTCCTATCGAAACTGACCACATGCAGGCACCATTAACACCGCATGAATTCGGGCAGGTTACAACGGGATGGGGAATCTGTCTGCATTCCAGAGGTCTATGATAGAAGGGAATAGTAAAGGATTTGCCAGATTTCAGCAAAATATTTCTTAAAATACTTTGGTTCTTAGAAAATTGTATTCCAAACTGAGGTTGAAAATGATGTTATATGCGAGGTAGACGCATATGCGTTTGTCGTATTAAGCAAGGTAGGAAAGCATATGTCTTATGGGGAATTACCTGGGACCACAGAATATTTGGCGTTATAGGCGAGGTGTCACACAAAACGAGGTCGCTACAACCAACTTCTACTGTATATTTATTATTTGGAATTATTGAAGGGTAGATTTGAAATAGAAATTATTTATTTTCTTGTAGTTATAGCTGCCATTACTAAAAGAGCTCAAATTCCATTTTCTTCATATGTTAACCCAGTCTGCCAGACAAGTAAGAAAGGTCTTTGACACATGATTCCTGATTGTAGAATTTTCATCACATATAACAATTTATATTCTTTGTAATAAATTTCAAGCAACGGGAAGTTTTCAGCCAAAGAAACAAAGAAGACTGCATAGATTTCTCACAGAAGAAAGATTAGATGACATCCCTCATCGATTTTCAATATTGTTGAAAACAATATCCATAGTATGAAACGTGTTTTAGACACAGTGTTTAATCCTTATTTCATACATTCATTTAGTGTAATGCCCGAGGGCAAGTCTTTCACTGCAAACCCAGCTTTCTCCAATTTTCCCTATTTTTGCCTTCCTTTTCGTTTCCTCATCTGATACCTTATTCTACCCAGAACTCTTCTCCCGTTCACCATTCCTTCCAGTGAATCCTTCAGTAGGCAATTTCTTCTCAGCCAGTGATCCAACCAATTTCTCTTCCTATTCTTGATCAGTTTCAGTATCATTCTTTCTTCACCTACTCTTTCCAACACAGCTTCTATTCTCTTCTCTTCACTTCGTCGTAATGTCCATGTTTCTGTCCCATGCAATGCCACACTCCATACAAAGCACTTCGCTACTCTCTTCCTTAGTTCTTTTTCCATAGTTCCGCAGAAAATGTTCCTTTTTCTATTAAAAGCTTCCTTTGCCATTGCTATCCTCCTTTTGACTTCTTGGCAGCAGCTCATATTACTGCTTATAGTACACCCCAAGTATATGAAGCTGTCCACTTGCACTACTGCCTCTTTTTCTTTATTTCTCCATTAATAAGAATAAAATAACTGTCATCAAAAGTGCTTTCTTTTACGATATGGCATATAAATTATTTCTATTGTTTCCTAAGTGAAGTTCTGGTGTTGCGATATTTCAAATCGATAGCAACTTCGACTAGATATTTCTTTTGAAGCTCTGTGAAGCCGGGAATATTTATTCCTTAGAGCCCGGGTCTTATTATCTGAGAAACTGTGTACTTCGATTTGTATTTCCGTAAGTTTTTTAACTATTTCCAGATCACCTTTTACATGTGGAAAGAAATTGCTAACCAACTGAATTTTCTCAGTCTTTATTCTTTTTTAATTATTCACTTTCCATTACATTAGCATTCATTTGTTTGCTAGTGCCTCTAAAGCAGCGGTCATCATAACACTGCACCCTCGGGCTAGTGTCTCTTACCTACAAACATTACATTGCCCTTGCGTGCATTCATTGCTGCTGCTGGATATGCTGTCTCTCTATCCCTTGTGCACAAAGGAGCATATTTCCGTACCCCCATGCACTCTACCCATTTCAGCGAGTGCTGACGGCCATTGCTCTAAAACTTTCTTCTTCCTTACAACTTTTTCGTATCACTAACTTCCTTGTAACCACTTGTCTACTTTCTTTTAATACTATCATTATTCTCTCTTTAAAATACCTACTAGACGATTTGATTTTATCTTTCTACGTATTTAGACGTAATAATTCTTTAGTTAATATTCCTTCTTCCGATATATTTATTAATAATCCACCGAAGATTTATATTATTAATTCCTGAGAAGATATTTAACATTTCTCGTGTGGCAGAACACCATGTCTGCCAAATAATTATTATCTGGCATTTTAATATTGGCGATAATAATCGTTTATTACTCATTGCGTTTATTGTATGGTTTTTTACAAGTAGATTAATTTTTGTGAAAGTGTTAAAAGATTTTTAAACAAAAATGCCAAACCTGTATTAAATGTTAACCCACATTTGTTGTATACAGCATTCTTTTTCCTCATAAAAATATTAGTGTTCATAAAGTTTTGCATTTTAATATGTCGATAATACCTATATCGATTTAACATTCAATTGGCCAGTTTGTCCAAGTAATGTTTAATTTTGCTTAACGAATGTTAAATTAACAGTCTGTTTATTTTTAACGCTTTGTTAATGTATTTTCCATTTGTTCAACATAATTTTGTTTACGATAACCAACACTTAACTGTAACGTCTGTTAGCACTATTTTAACTACTCAACAGCAGTTGGTAATGATTCTACACATGTAAGACAATTCTTGATTGGCTAAAATTAATCTTTAAATTCTATGTTATAGAGTGAGTCATGAAACTTGCATAAAAGGACAACCTGTTTTAGTAGGCCTCGCTCCATAAACAAACAGTTGACAAATGAAAGTTGTAGGTGACGTGCTGAATAATAATTACAAAGTAAGGTTATATTTCCTCATTGCTATTATGGATACGAAATACGAAAGAAATAAACTAACACTGATATATTTAAACAGTCCAAAGTATTTTTTAAATGTTATATTACTAGTCATATGCTAAACATTCCCTACAGAGAGACACAAAATATTAATTTCGCAACTTCTGTTCGAACAGCTGTGGGGTCATCGGCCATATTTAACTAACTGTTAAACGAGTTAACTGCCCGAAATCCTACATTCATTTAAAATTAAGCAACTGTTAACAATCTGTTAAACCAAACTGGTGTTAGAAACGTACAATTTTATTAATTAACAAACTGTTTAGAGTTTAACAGTCGATAAATTTTCTAACAATACTTGGAAAAAGTTTCCTACCGACTTTTGTGGCATAAATATTATTCCCTTCTCATTTCGCGAATTTTTTAAGGTTAATTATTCTATTGTATTGAGTGATAATATTGATTCCTAACAGTTTTGCAGATATCCATGACAGCACTGTCTCCTCAAAGTCCGACAGTATTGCAAATGAAGACCACGTGACTTTATATCAGAGTCCAAAGAAATGTATTTCCTTGGAAAAACTTGTTCCGGTTGATGGAGATGGGAAGAAATTCAAATGCACAGTTTGTGGGAAGTTTTTCTCGCGGTTAGCCCACCTGCAGGGCCATTATCGAGTGCACACTGGCGAAAAACCATTCCAATGCTCTGTGTGTGGGAAGTGTTTTTCACAATCTGCCCACTTGCAGGTCCATATACGCATCCATACCGGTCACAAACCTTTTAAATGCAATTTCTGTGGAAAGTATTTTTCCGAGTTAAAACTCTTAAAGCAACATGAACGGCGGCACACTGGTGAGAAACCATACAAATGCGAAGTCTGTGGAGAGCGTTTCTCACAAGTGGGTAACAAAAATAGACATAAACGACTACATACTAGCGGCAAACCATTCAAGTGTAATTTCTGTGACAAGTGTTTTTCCAGCAACATTTACCTGAAACGACATGAACGTCTCCATTCTGGTGTTAAACCGTTCCAATGCGATTTTTGTGGAGAGTGTTTTGCTTATTCATCATACTTAAGAAAACACCAACGTCGGCATTCTGGCGACGAAACATTACAGTCCAACATTTCTTCATAAGGAATTATCTCTGATTTGTCATCAGCAAATAGAGATCATATACAATTGACAATGAGCGAATTTTGCTACTCTGTTTTTCTGTGTTAATGCACTCCTCGATGTTTAATTCCACTTCCAAGCAGTAGAGGCAAAAGCTAGAGGTTAGTGTAATCGAGCACACGCTGAAGTTCCTTGATATTGAATACAGGAGTCGGGAGACAGAATCCAAACATCGCCTACATTGAATCATTTCGAGGGAAAAATTGTTCTGAGGCCGGGTATCGAACCCAGGACCTTTGGTTAAACGTACTAACGCTCTACCAACTGAGCTACCTGGGAACTCTACCAGACAGCGATTCAATTTTTCCCTCCATATTCACAGACATCAAAGTGGCCTGACAGTCATCAAGCAACTATAGTCCCGTCGCTCTAATTTCCGGCAGCCAATCACGTTGCAGGTCGGCTACATTTAAACGTGTGCGTCTTGTGATTCGCTGATGAAGATGTAAAGCATTTCCTAAGGTTGGATAAATACTTAATATATAATCGCCCGCCATTTTGGCTCTTTCGTTGACGTTCGCTGAAAGCACACGAGGACGTTATTTGCCGCTCAATTATTTGCTGAATTCAGTGCATTTGATTTATTATCATAGGGGCTACGACATGATAATGTTTAACGGTGCAGCAAATAGATCCCTTGTCTGGTAGCTCGGCAACGTAAGAACAAAAGTGGCGAACGATACTACCTACCTAGACTTTGTAGAGCCTTGACTTCCTAAGACGTAAGCAAAGACGAGGAGTCACGCCGGGAATAACAGCGTCGCGACTATAACATTGAGTGCACACTAATTCTGTGTGACTTAAATTGTGGTTTCCCGTTTCTGTTCTCTATTCCGGCCCCTGAACAATTTTTCCCTCGAAATTATTCAAATAAACTTTACAGGGATTTATAGGCCTACCTCACAGCTAGATTTGCAGAATACATGTCACTGTTCGTTATCAGAAAACCACAATTTAAGTCGCACAGAGTTAGTGTGCACTCAATGTTGGTTGCTTGACGGTTGTCAGTCCACTTTGAGGTCTGTGGATATAGAGGGAAAAATTGGATCGGTGTCTGGTAGCCCTGGTAGCTCAGTTGGTAGAGCGTTGGTACGTTTAAGCAAAGGTCCCGGGTTCGATACCCGGCCCCGGAACAATTTTCCCTCGAAATTATTCAAATCTACTTTACAGGGAGTTATACCTGAAAGCTTGTTTTGCATTGCCCACATTGTTGCATGATTCAATAACAGTTTTACTACCAATGAATTAAATTTAACAGTTTTTCCTTAATTCTCAGTGATAAACTAGCTTTAATAATAATTTCTATGTTTTATATATATTAAATTATATCATAAAATAATGTAATACATTAAAAAAATGTTATATGAATTTCGTTTAATATCTGTATACAATATATAGGCATATGGTTTTACTTCCCATGGGAAATTTTTTTCTCCATTTCCAATGCTATCAAATCATTACATATTTTAATTGTTGTTGGGGTCAACGTCACAACTCTTATTTTAAAAGAACTTTAGAGTCTAAACATTACAGATAATGACGTATTTATTATTTCATGGGTCCAATTTATTTTGAGTACATAATGTACCTAGATGTATTAATTATTCAAGCTGGTTTGAAGGTCATTGAAATCAGTCATGCTACATCAAAGGTACTGCCGGGAAGTGTCGATACTTGTAATTTCCTATATGCTGATATCATCTCAGGAGTTCCCATACATACTTGGGAGATATATTCATGCTATGTCTGTGGAAAGAGTTTCTCACAGTTGCGTCGCAAAAAAGAACTCGAACTTCGGCATACAGCTGAGAAACCATATAAATGTAATTATTGTGATAAAATGTTTCTTCTAAAGGCACTTTTAGAAATACTTTTACTAATACACACTGGTGAGAAAGCATATAATGTAATGTCTGTGGAAAGTTCTTTTGTTGGTCAACTAGCATAAAATGTTATGTACGAATCGATACTGGCGAGAAACCATGCAATTCTGTTGTCTGCGGAAAGTATTTCTCGCATCCAAGTAATCTAGAAAGCTTATGTTCTGACACTGTGACGAGAAACATTTCAAATATGGAATCAGAAGCAAAGGGCTATTGTCCGCGCAACTTATATAGGCAACTGGGTCCCCTAGTGCTCTCTCTCTGCCCCATAGCTATCTGCTGGCTCCTGACCGTCGCTGCAGCAGTTGTACGTACAGTTACAAAAACATCATTCGGTATTTAATTTCAGTGCATTCCATTGCATATGGTAGGTGAAAGTATATGGTTTCACAAAATAACAAACATAAATAAATTACATTTTTCTTCTTCTGTGTGCTATACAGTATGATCACAACTCCAATTATTACAATATTCGTATCTGGCCGTCAGCTACTGATGGTAAGCGATGCGTGAAGTCTTTCAACTAGAAGCACAGGTCTGTAGTTGTTGGGTTTCCAAAATGTTCACTTTCACATACAGTCATTATCAATATCCTTCTTCTTCTTCCTCCTCCTCTTCCCTTCTTCATTATCATCATCATCATCATCGTCATCACTCCTGGTGTCGTCTAGACGTATTATAAAATCCATAAATTATTAGGGAAAACACTTGAAGCAAGTAAAGAGATACGTTCCAAATAAATCCCGAAAAGACAAAGTATATGATTATGTCTCGTGACTAGAACATAGTACAGCAACAGTAACAAATGTAAATGACACTCGGAGGAAATTAAAAGCAGAATAAACAGGGGAAATGCCTGCTATTATTAGGTTGAGAAGCTTTTGTCATCCAGTCAGCTCTCAAAAAAGCTGAAAGTCAGAATTTATAAAACAGCATCGGTTGTTCTGTATGGTTGTGAAACTTAGACTCTCACTTTCAGAGAGAAACAGAGGTTAAGGATGTTTGAGAATGATATTCTTAGGAAAATATTTGGGGCTACGGGGATGAAGTTACAGGAGAATGGAGAAAGTTACACAACGCAGAACTGCACGCATTGTATTCTTCACCTGACATAATTAGGAACATTAAATCCAGACGTTTGAGATGGGCAGGGCATGTAGCACATATGGGCAAATCCAGAAATGTATATAGACTGTTAGTTGGGATGCTGGAGGGAAAAGATCTTTGGGGAAGCCGAGACATTGATGGGAGGGTAATATTAAAATGGATTTGAAGGAGGTGGAATTTGATTACTGTAGACACTGGATTAATCTTGCTCAGGATAGGGACCGATGGCGGGCTTATGTGAGGGCGGCAATGAAACTCCGGATTTCTTAAAAGTCGTAAGTAAGTAAGAAAGACATTTCTCTTTTGCCTCTTGATCGCAACAAACTACCACTGACCTTATTATCTCCCTCTCCTTACTGTGTACGCTATATTAAAATTAAATTATGATTTCTTTAACGACGCTCGCAACTGCAGAGGTTGTATCAGCGTCGCCGGTGTGCCGGAATTTTGTCCCGCAGGAGTCCTTTTACATGCCAGTAAATCTACATGAGCTTGTCGCATTTACACACACTTAAATGCCATCGACCTCGGCCGGGATCGAACCGGCAATCTCGAGTATAGAAGGCACGTATAACCTTTTTGCATCTCGTATTACTACCGGCCATTGCATAAATATGTCTTCACAGAACGCAAAATACTGTAAGTACAGATCACACTAAGCAAGCAAATGTATTTTACCCTCCTAGTAGAACATCCTTCCCTCTCCTGCCCCGCTACCGCTACAAGCAACCCCGCTATACCCCGCACCCCTCTCTTTAAGCTGCCCAGATAAGTTGCGCGGACAGTACAAGTGACATTGCTACAAAAACGAGTTAATTGCATCCAGGATAAATTAAAGCCTTTATAATTTTTAGTAGTAATTTGATAATTATTTTTAGCTACAAGTCACACCCAATTAAGGTAAAACGAGCTTTGAGTGACATGTTTTCCTGTTGTGGATATAATATATGCAACTTCAGCTGTCTTACATGTCGGAGCAACATAACTTACGAGACATTACGAACGTCACGCTAGTTTGCAATGTTCCAGTGGGGTAGAAATTTGGCCATTTTCATACCTCAGGAAAGTGTGTAGGGGTAAGAAAATGGAGTGTTATAACAGGTTACGTTAGTTTAGACTTTTATTATGTCTTACATACTTATCTGTGACAGGTTAGGTTACAGTAGTTTAGGGTTTTGTTATTCCTTGTATAGGCAAATCTGTGATAGGTTAGGTTAATTTAGGATTTTAGTGATAGGTTAGGTTAGTTTAGACTTTTATTATTCTTTGCATGTACGAAACTGTGACAGGTTAAGTTAGGATAATTTAGGCTTTTGTTATGCCTTATATAGGCGAATCTGTGACAAGTTAGGTTAGTTTAGGATATCAGTGACAGGTTAGGTTTGGTTAGTTTAGGCTTTTATTATTGTCAAGATGAAGGTGAAAGCGATTGAGTGTGACGCTCTTGAACAGGTAGTGATTTTTTTTGTTTTCTATGTTGCCAGATCAAGTCAGTCGGTGTTTATTCCAAATTCGGCGGCAGTCACTCAACTCTCGTTTCACCAAGTAACTAAAGTGCATTTATACGCCATTGCTTGTGACTCCCTCAAACACAATCTGTGGAAGAAGTTTCGCGCAAATCTTGTGTATTTATACATCATAAGCGTCAACAAATTGATGGGAAATCATTTTAATACGATGTGTGTTGAAAGTTATTCTTTAAGATTGCGTTCTTTCTTATTCCCGATATTCTCCTCACAGCATTCCAGGAAATGCAAATACGTTTGTAAAAGCAATGGTTTCTAAATAAAACCACATTAGTTACATAATTTTACAAGTTTTTAATTTTGTTTTGTTTTCTTTCTTCCTTTTCTCTGTTTTTGCTCATTTTTGATCACGGTAATCTTAGGTGGTAATAAACTGTGATTCAGCTTCGAACTTGATCGATGTGAACACTGAACAGTCGATTCTTCCACGCTCATGCAAGAGTTTCACTGCTATGTTAATCTATAGTAATGTCTGAGAGTTGCCAGACCTCGAGTCATATTTATTAGGACTACTTCGTGAATAAAATAAAAATGTAAATAATATATCCCTAAAATTCGTTCATAAAATGTTAATAACTGTATATTTTTGAATACTTAACCTATTCAGACATGATGAAGTCGAAATAGATGAATAACGATTACTGCAATAAAGAAATTGAATGTTATTCAGTAATGCCAATTGAGAAAAGCGAATTTGGTTTAAAATAGTTATTTATGGTACTTGTGAGGTAAGTGCATCTTTATTGCGCGAGTGGAAAGATTTAAGCACGAGGCGTCAGCCGAGTGCTTAAATTACACGAGTGCAATAAAGATCACGCTCACAAGTACCATACGTAATTTTATGAATGACCATAACGAAAAATTGTGTTTTATAAAAGAAAATATGTTGAAAATAAGTCCTCATGTAATCACATACCATGGCATGGATTTTAGAATCAATACGTTACTAGGTAGGTCATGATGTAGGAGGCCATGATTAGTAAAGAATGGTATCTAAGGCGTTGGATAAATAACAAATTATAATTTTTTTATAATTAATTTTATAATTGTAATATATATATTTTTTTTCATTTTAAACATGTATTTTCGTCTTTTTGAAGTTTCAGGGATTATTTAGAAGTGTTCGCGGGACTATTGTGATTAAAACAATTTCACATTTTACTTCTGTAAACTTAAGAGGAATATTAAAACTCAAATACTCATCGTGTGTGTTTGGCTCAGTTGGCTAACGCGTGTTGTTTTAAAAGTTTTAAAATCCTATAAACCCAACTTCGCAGGTTCAAGTCTTCTCGCATCCCAAAAGGTAAATTATTACAAAATTTTAAGAAGATGCATATTAGATATGGATGTAATGTACAAATTACGACGTAGCAGATAGAGAAAAGAGAAGGAGATTGAGTGTATGTATATTTAAGAAATGGTAATAAAGAAGTAGAGGTAGTGACATCTAGTAACTAATATATTAACTTCTTGAGTAATAGTTCAATGGAAAAGTATACGTGTGTACCCGGGTACTAGGAAAATACTAATGAACTGTGAGATAAAGTTCAAAGTGTGAGGTAAAAGTCTTTATCTCACTAGTGAAATAAAGTAATGTTGAATAAAAGCCTACTTTACAAACGCAAAAGTATTTAGTAAAGGCATGTTTTTCGTTATGGTCATGGATAAATGTTAATTACATGTACTGCGCTTTTCTCTTGTTATTATAACAAATACGTTTTCGTTACCTGCTGAAATCTTAATTTAATTTAAACATTTTTTATAGTACAAATAAACTGAGTAATACTTTAATTAAATGAACAATTGTTACTGTGGTGCAACGGTTAGAGCGTCTGGCCGCAAAACCAGGTGGCCCGGGTTCGAATCCCGGTCGGGGCAAGTTACCTGGCTGAGGTTTTTTCCAGGGTATTCCCTGAACCCAATATGAGGAAATGCTGGGTAACTTTCGGTGCTTTTTTTTAATTGGGTTATTTTACGACGCTGTATCAACATCTAGGTTATTTAGCGTCTGAATGATATGAAGGTGATAATGCCGGTGAAATGAGTCCGGGGTCCAGCACCGAGAGTTACTCAGCATTTGCTCGTATTGGGTTGAGGGAAAACCCCGGAAAAAACCTCAACCAGGTAACTTGCCCCGACCGGGATTCGAACCCGGGCCACCTGGTTTCGCAGCCAGACGCGCTGACCGTTACTCCACAGGTGTGGACCTTTCGGTGCAGATCTCCGGACTCATTTCACCGGCATTATCACTTTCATCTCATTCATACGCTAAATAACCTAAGATGTTGATAAAGCGTCGTAAAATAACCTACTAAACAATTGTTATGAAGGAGTGTTAATTTCTTTAGATACAGTGCACGTGGAATTAGAAGATGAAGATGTAGATGTGGAAGTAGGGTTTGGCACTTTATTTAGTACAATGGATTCATACTCATCCATTTATGTGGAAATATTTGACGACACTGACTAAACAAAAGAACGCCCTTGCGATAAATTGATAGTGCTAAATTGATCTGTAGATATTATCGCTATGTATGACTATGATTGGTTAGACTTCAAAATTTCATTACACTTCATAGGCCGAAAATGGAATGACGTCATATACACGAAATAGTCAGTTCAATTCTTTCGATGTTTCGCACATGGTAAGAGAGAACGAGTGGATTTTGAGATTATGTTTATGTTTGTAAGTCAAGTGCAAGAACAATACTGATTCGTAAGTACAGACGTTTCATCATTTTAAAAACAGTTCAAAACTTTGAAATACATTAAATTGTCATTTGTCATTTGTCTTAACTTTAATCTTTTATGTAAAAGCCCATTTCTTTATTCGATATTCTTCAAAATCAACTGTTCAAACCATTCTGAAATAAATCCCTGCAAGCTATTCAGTGTTGCCAAAGTACCGTAATGCGAATTTTGTTCGGTACCAGACAACTAACTTCTTTAATCTTCTATCTTGGTAGGAAAATCTGTCAGTAAAAATAGTTTGTATTTGATTCTGTAGCTCTCTTTACTGTGAAGAATTATTTTTTGAATCAGTATATGTTTATTTATTTATTTATATTCAATGCTCTAGTCATATTGAATATTTGTCATATAGCTACCCTATATAATGATTGTCAATTTTGAACTTGTCAAGTATTTCTGAAGTGATATTTTGTAGGACTATACCGAGGTATAAAAACGGAACACCAACAATTTCGACAAAATTCACACATTACTCAGAAGACCAAAAAAACTTTGTTACTTTTTTAATCCTTGTCATATTTGGTCGCATTTTGTCATTTTCTCAACCGAATAATAACAGGCATTTCCCATATTTATTCTGCGTTTAATTTCCTCCCAGGTGTCATTTATATTTGTTACTGTTGGTCCAAGATATTTGCATTTTTCCACCCATTTCGTACAATATTCTGGTCACGTGACAATCATATACTTTGTCTTTTCGGAATTCACTTGCAGTAAAATTTCCGTGTTTTTCCCTAATCGTTTGTGGATTTTCTCCTAACATATTCACGTCATCCGCATAGACAAGCAGCTGATGTAACCCGTTCAATTACAATCCCTCTCTGTTATCCTGGACTTTTCTAATGGCATATTCTAGAGCTAAGTTAAAAAGTAAAGGTGACAGTGCATCTCCTTGCTTTAGCTTGCAGTGAATTGGGAAAGCATCAGATAGAAACTGGCCCTTACGGACTGTGCTGTAAGTTTCACTGAGACACTTTTTAATTAATTGAACTAGTTTCTTGGGAATACCAAATTCAATAAGAATATTCAGTAACAATATGCCTTTTTGAAATCTATGAATGACTGATGTTGTACTTTTATACTCCCATTTTTCTCCAATATCTGTCAAATACAAAAAAATGTGATAAATAGTCGATCTGTTACGTCTGAAACCGCACTCATGATCTCCATTGATTTCGTCTACGTAAGGAATTAATATTCTCAAAAGAATATTGGACAAAATTTTGTACGACGTCAACAAAAGTGATATTCCTTGAAATTTACCACAGTTAGTCTTCTCCCCTTCTTAAAAATAGGTACAAATATGGACTCCTTTTATTGTTCTGGTACAAATTTCATTTTTCCAAATGGCAAGTAGAAGTTTATAAATTTCGCTAGATAATGCGCTTCCACCCTCTTGTATTAATTCTCCTGGAAATTGATCGATACCTGGAGACTTGTACTATTTCAGATTTTTATCGCAATTTCGACTTCTGAAAGTGTGGTTTCGGGTATAAATGGTTCAGCAGTTTGTATTTTAATTTCGTCCCGATCATTTCTATTTGATCTCTGTACATTTAGTAGTTGCCCAAAATAGTTTTCCATTTTTTTAAAATGTGTATCAGTGTAATTAGTTCTTTTTATCCTATCAGATAATAAGTATGATGGTCACGGCTCACTTGATCATACTGGAAGTTAGACATCCATTGCAATCTTATATTATTTTACATTCTAAAGGAGAAAGAAAGTGAGATTATCGGTAGTGTTGTCCATTTTCATTTGACTACTTAATTGAAGCAACTTTATACCCGTGAATATTTCTAGGTTTTGTCTCCGATATACAGTAATTATAATTCGAGTATTATTATATTGGTTTTTATTGTAGAAGTAAGTATTCATTACATCGCAATTATACAGTTCATGTTATCCTTTTTATGTGTGATCTGGGATTTTACACTCTTTTATCATTTTTAGGTCAGGGCTTACACTATTCGAGAACCAAAGTTTGCATGCAATTAATAGCAGTTAATTCCGTTTTTTCCCCTCCCCAGAAAGGCTACAGAAAAAAAAAAGGCCATAGCCTACTTTATTTTTCCTTCAGTAGGTTGTGTTTAGAGATGGGATAAACGATATATATCTACAACGTCTTTGGGATAAACTGTTCTTTTTAAGAAACAGATTCGACTGTAACTGTTTCATGAACGAAACTGTTCCAAAATAGCAGTTTCAAAGAAACTGTTTCATAAGAATATGTTTACAACATCAGTGCCAAGTGTTTCAACTGTTTCAACCTCTCATCTGCTTCGGGAACATGTTTCAAGGCCCTTGAATCGTCTTTAAATCATCTGTTCAGTGTATTATGACGACGAGAGATAGTTTTCGTAGGATACTATTAAGGGTACAGTAAGTAACTACAATTCAAAATAAATCGATCTGAGTAAAAATAACGCATATAACCCTAGGAGAGTTTAATAACGATGACATTAGCCGATGATATTTTTCGCGGTATATTAATAATTAACACTATGTAAGGGCACCATGAACATATTCTTCATCAATTGACAGCTAATAATTAGGAGATTTATTGCGGAATTTGATTCGTACAATTAAATTGCGCTGTCCTAAATAGGCCACTGTTGCACGAAGGCCGTGTGGAACATGGATATTATATCTACTTTCGATTGGAGGTCACTGATAGCGCTACACGTGGCCTTTGCAGACAACAAAGAAGAGGAAAACTGTTTAGAAACTGAACTGTTTATCTGCTGGAACCATGTGGAACGTTGAAGTTATCACTGGAGCAGTGTAACAATCTTTGGAACAGTTTATATCACGAAACTCCAGCTTTTTTTTACCCATCTCTAGTTGTATTACGTGCATATAACATAGTCATAAACAAAAGTTTTCACGTTGTAGCGATTCTTACTTTCCACGTAAAGCAGAGAAAATCAGCTCGTTAAAATTGAAAATCACTATTTGTTCTTTAGCCGTAACACATTTAATAGAAACCTATCGTAATCTATTTCATATTTAACTGTTGAGATCTATGTATATCTTTCTGTAAGCGCCTCCATACACAAACACACCTCGTAAATATAAACACGCTACATATTTAACCTTCGTCCGATCGCGCCCTTTTAAATAACAAGAGCTCGCAAGACAACTATGTTACCTGTCACGTTTTTTTAAATGTATTCCTCTCTATTTAGTCCCTTAATTGATGGCATGTTGGATTGGTGATCTCTCAGATAACTTCAAATACACGTTTTTTAACACAAAACTTCAATCCTTAAATCACAGAACACAACACATTATCCTGTACACAAGTATATCTTAGGGTCGAATTCATAGTCGCCACTTACAAAATGAGGAAACACTTAAGTAATGAGCGTTTCCATATCACTTATTTTAGATCTATTGCAGAGACGCTACTCTTTCATATGCATTGAGCATTCCCTTGACATCGAGAGAAATATGACAACATGGCTAGATGTGAGCTCTTTCGTACATTCAGTTGTTTTCCAGCGCCTTCAAATTGTTAAATCAACATTATTATCGCATAAAAATACAGAAGTAAATACTACAGAGCTCAAAATTTTATAAAATATCGAGAAAACATTTTACAGAAGAAGAAAGAAGTCAGCTAAGAGAAATATTTTTGAAATATAAATAAATATAAATCTGCACAAACCACCTGCAAAATAATAACGAAACCAGAATAGCTTTATGTATTGCCAAAAACATATTATTATTATTATTATTATTATTATTATTATTATTACGTTATCAGTTGTTGCTGTATTGTTACATAGACCTATCTGAAATGCTTTAGTGTAAAATCTCAAAGCGACCAGTATTTTCAGCAGTGGTGAAATTGGTAAGCCTCTCATGGTTGTATTGTGATTTTCAATGAGATACACCAGAATATTCACAACAGTGTTCTTGTTGAAACGGTATCTCCTCTTAAATTGTTGATCATTATCCATCTCTAAAGGGTTTTCCATATCTCTGATATATCTTTGCTTTGCCGAAACACATTTTCATTTTCATTATAGAACTCAAATAAATTAAATAAAACCATAATCATCATCCATTGTATACCGAATCAGCTGATTACAATGCATATGAGGGAACACTTCAATAAGCTGACAAGCTACCTTATTTGAATAAGTGTTCACTTTAGTGGGATTTATGAATTAGAAATGATTATAAGCAACTGCTTGAGGGTTTCCTTACGATAAGTGTTGACTATGAATTCGGCCCTTAGTGAGAATTAAAAAAAAAACAAGTAGGCATTTCGCTAGAAAAATACAAAATTAGAAAGGAAAAGAACATTAGAAGAAAAACGAAAAAATAAATCAAACGAAATCATTCTAGTAGATCGTTCCTGAGATTACTCCATAACACTTTCTTCCAAGCAAGTAGTACTGCTGTGATTTTTGCAAACGTATTTTCCTCAATCGTTACATGCCAGAGTTGTGTTCTGTCGTTTTTCTTCGATCCTCAGTGCGAGTTCATCACCAGGAAAAAAAACTGGGCACCCTACCCATTATCTCCTGGCCTAGTTGCATCATAAGTGGTGTCTGGTATCACCTGTGAGGTTCAGGCCGTCTTCGGACAATTGACTGAACAACAACAAAGTCACATCATCTTTTCCAATAAAGAATTTCAAACAGTCGAAATCATCGATGTAGTCAATGTCGTCTTCGTCACCAGAATCCAAGTCAATTTCAGAGCCACTGCTATGATCCTCCTCTTTAATGTGCTGAGGCTCAAAGTCGATAACATCTAGATTGTCAATTGGTTCTTCTTGTTCGTTTCCCTTATCCAATTCTTCAAGGGTTCGACAAATGTCGTCAGAATTGAGGAATCGTGCCCTAGAAGAAGGAATGGATAACTTTATCGCTAGTGTTTTGTGTGATAAAAATGTCGAATCTTCATAGAAAGAAATTAATTAATTAATTTAAAGGAAATCAATGCAAAACCAACAACAAAAATTCCCGCGTATACCCTAAAGAACAACAATATAGACCAGGTAGTGTTTTGTGTGATAAAAATGTCGAATCTTCATAGAAAAAAATTAATTCATTAATTTAAAAGAATCAATTCAAAAGCAACAACATAAATTCCCGCGTATACCCTAAAGAACAACAATAAAGACGAGGTAGTGTTTTGTGTGATAAATATGTCGAATCTTCATAGAAAGAAATTAATTAATTAATTTAAAGGAAATCAATGCAAAACCAACAACGAAAATTCCCGCGTATATCCTAAGGAACAACAATAAAGACGAGGTAGTGTTTTGTGTGATAAAACGTCGAATCTTCATAGAAAAAAATTAATTAATTAATTTAAAGGAAATCAATGCAAAACCAACAACAAAAATTCCCGCGCCTAAAGAACAACAATAAAGACGAGGTAGTGTTTTGTGTGATAAAAATGTCGAATCTTCATAGAAAGAAATTAATTAATTAATTTAAAGGAAATCAATGCAAAACCAACAACAAAAATTCCCGCGTATACCCTAAAGAACAACAATAAAGACGAGGTAGTGTTTTGTGTGATAAAAATGTCGAATCTTCATAGAAAGAAATTAATTAATTAATTTAAAGAAATCAATGCAAAACCAACAACAAAAATTCCCGCGTATACCCTAAAGAACAACAATAAAGACGAGGTAGTGTTTTGTGTGATAAAAATGTCGAATCTTCATAGAAAGAAATTAATTAATTAATTTAAAGGAAATCAATGCAAAACCAACAACAAAATTTTTCTGATTATACCCTAAAGAACAACAATAAAGACGAGGTAGTGTTTTTGTGATAAAAATGTCGAATCTTCATAGAAAGAAATTAATTAATTAATTTAAAGGAAATCAATGCAAAACCAACAACAAAAATTCCCGCGTATACCCTAAAGAACAACAATAAAGACGAGGTAGTGTTTTGTGTGATAAATATGTCGAATCTTCATAGAAAGAAATTAATTAATTAATTTAAAGGAAATCAGTGCAAAACCAACAACAAAAATTCCCGCGTATACCCTAAAGAACAACAATAAAGACGAGGTAGTGTTTTGTGTGATAAATATGTCGAATCTTCATAGAAAGAAATTAATTAATTAATTTAAAGGAAATCAATGCAAAACCAACAACGAAAATTCCCGCGTATATCCTAAAGAACAACAATAAAGACCAGGTAGTGTTTTGTGTGATAAAAATGTCGAATCTTCATAGAAAAAAATTAATTAATTAATTTAAAGGATTCAATGCAAAAGCAACAACAAAAATTCCGCGTATACCCTAAAGAACATCAATAATGACCAGCTAGTGTTTTGTGTGAGAAAAATGTCGAATCTTCATAGAAAAAATTAATTAATTAATTTGATTCAATGAAAAGCAACAACAAAAAATACCCTAAAGAACAACAATAAAGACCAGCTAGTGTTTTTGAGAAAAATGTCGAATCTTCATAGAAAAAATTAATTAATTAATTTAAAGGATTCAATGCAAAAAACAACAAAAATTGTATCTAAAGAACAACAATAAAGACCAGCTAGTTTTTTGTGGAGAAAATTTCGAATCTTCATAGAAAAAAATTAATTAATTAATTTAAAGGATTCAATGCAAAAGCAACAACAAAAATTCCATTCATACCTAAAGAACAACAATAAAGACCAGATAGTGTTTTGTGTGATAAAAACGTCGAATCTTCATAGAAAAAAATTAATTAATTAATTTAAAGGAATCAATGCAAAAGCAACAACAAAAATTACGTCTATACCCTAAAGAACAACAATAAAGACGAGGTAGTGTTTTGTGTGATAAAAATGTCGAATCTTCATAGAAAAAAATTAATTAATTAATTTAAAGGAAATCAATGCAAAACCAACAACAAAAATTCCCGCGTATACCCTAAAGAACAACAATAAAGACGAGGTAGTGTTTTGTGTGATAAAAATGTCGAATCTTCATAGAAAAATATTAATTAATTAATTTAAAGATTCAATGCAAAAGCAACAACAAAAATTTATACCCTAAAGAACAATAATAAAGACCAGCTAGTGTTTTGTTGAGAAAATGCCGAATCTTCATAGAAAAATATTAATTAATTAATTTTTCCACGTATAACCTAAAGAACAACAATAAAGACCAGGTAGTGTTTTGGTGATAAAAACGTCGAATCTTCATAGTTTAATTAATTTAAAGGAATTGCAAAAGCAACTGCAATACCCTAAAGAATCAATAAAGACCAGGTAATCTGTGATAAATATGTCGAATCTTCAAAAAAAATTAATTAATTTAAAGGAATCAATGCAAAACCAACAACAAAATTGTGTATACCCTAAAGAACATCAATTTTTACTATACCATTCATGATTCTCATTATAATCATAGGTGTACACAAATTTATAGAAATAAATGCCAAACTTGTAAATCGATCATATAATTTAGATTAAATGCGATCAAGTAAATTATGTCAGCAGCTTACAGCTGTTTCGGTGCTATTTGACACCATCCTCAGAGCCTACTAGATCTCGGCGCTATCTCAACTTCGCTGCCTGTTGTGTGGGTGCGTTCGTGTGATGAAGAGTTGTGTCAAATAAGTGTGTGTTCTGAAATTGATCTGTGTGTTGAGAATTTGACTGAGGTGTGTTTTTGTCTGTATATTTCATATTGTTCTAGAAGAAAATTTCCATGTCTGTATTTATCCATTGTGTGTGGTTACATTAATTATGTGTCCATTTAGAATTGTGTCCTCTCGTTATCTTTAATGTGCTCTTTTAAGTTTGGAATGATCTGCCTGTCTGTCCATTGTAGAAACTGTCGCTGGCGAAAACTCTGTGTGGTTGTATTTATTTGTTTGTGTGTTGAGATGTCTTTGTAGTGGTTTTCTGTTCTAATGTTTTCTAAATGAGGATGATAGAAATATTACATAATTAACACGAGTAAAGTTCGCCATTTAATCAATTATTTGTATTCAAGTGTTATAAGTAGTGATTCAAATGGACATATATAATTATTTACTAAAACCATGCGAAATACGAGCTAAAAATGTAGTGAAATATTTACTTACATTTTTCCTTATAAGATCGACAAATATTCACGTTTCCCCTTGCAATTTGACAGATAGCCATCCATTCTTGCCACTTTGAATTTTACACGTGACCTGAGACCAAACAACGCTGAATACATGTTGGAATAATCTGCTATCTATCGAACTATGTGTAACTAGAGAATTCTTCAGCCTCCGTCACTGATGATTAAGCTCCTTTTTTCAAATATGGCGGCAGATAGCCTCCCACTGGAGTGGATGAAGGTCAATTGATTATAAGAATTTAATAACTTTTTCCTTAACAGCTAACATTCTGCAATTGATCGTCATTATTTCGATTACATCTTTCAGTTACGATGGATTTGATCAAGATGGAACCCGAAGATGATCCTTTGGCTATACAAACAAGTGATGACACAAATATGGAAGACAAGAAACCTTTATCAGAGGTAAAGTGAAAGCCATTGCTGTCTAGGACGTAGGAATATATCATACGACTGTCAAGTTATCAAATTATGTGCACCATCTGATCAAAGGAAATAAGTCACAAAGATACAGATATCTTTATTGAGTTCTGACATTTTATTTTGCGTTCCAAAAATGTTTTTTTGTGCCAGAGAAAAGAAGTATAACATCGATTAAGAATGAAAACCTCGTATCTCACGAAAACCAAACTTTACAGGAGGAACAAAAAAACTCTAGACTTAATTTTTTTATTTTATTTTTAACATAATTGACAAATTTAATTTTTTTTTTTACTATTTTTATGGATGATTTAACATACCAAAAGGATTTTAAAAATTACAAGCTTTTCATTCTTAGCCGATGATAAAAGATTGTGATGGAAAACTTTGCGCATGCGTAAAAAATGCACTCTTTCTCTATCCCTATTCCAGAAACATAATTTTTTTTTAATTTTAATACATTATTATAAAAGAATTAAACAGTCGATTGAAAGATGTGCAGGTACTGTGGTAATGTGCCAAATGGATTATGTTGCGCTGTTGGAAAAGTTGTTCCTCTTGAGATTAAGAACTTACATATAGGAATACATCCGTTACCAACACACTTTTTAAATATAAGACAGTACAACACATAAGACTATAATCTTTTCGCTGTAAGAAAAATCTTAATGTAAACAATAGCACGTGACTGAAGAGAGGCTTCATTGGCCGCTGTTTGGCGCCATAGATTCTCAGTACGTGTTCCCGCCTACTGTTGTACATTCTGTTTCATGGTAAACATTTCCCGTTACTCGTCAAGTAGGCCTAACCTCGCTACTATGAATTCATTTGCTTAGGAAACATTTACTTTATAATTCCTGTAATTAAAACTCACTTAACATATTATATACATTTAAGACTATTTGTTTTTCTCCGCTTTTGAGAGGACTTCCACGCTTATGTCTAATAACCACACACACCGAGGATGCAGAAGCCATACTTCAGTACCACGTGCTTACGTGAACAAACTCAAGTGACGCCAGCTTGTTACAAGAACAGACTACCTGGGTATTACTGTTGGTATTCATCCGCGTTCATAGTACATAACAAAATATAAAAGTAGCTTTTCTTTTACATATCGTTTTACATATGAGTGAAGTTATATATTTCATTGTATATAACAACTAGAATTCAATTTTTTATTTTGAAATAGTACAAGATTATGGTTTCCAAATACGAACTATATTTTCCTGCGTCGTGTGAGTGTTTCGACTGGAAGCCAATCACTGGTATGACAGCAACGTGCTCATGTTTACATTAGGATTTTTCTTCCAGCAAAAACAGTATATGTGGCATAGTTTGATGCAAAAGAAATACATGAAGTTAAATTTATGCCAACATATAAAGTTAAAGAATAAGCTTATTTAATTGGAAGTCTTCTTCCAGCTGAAAGTAAAACTCCTCACTTCTTAGCTGTATATCTTGTTACATATCCTGGCCAGGAGCAAACGACTTTGCAACAAATAATAAGCTATTATCCGCTAAGCAGTTACATAGTTGCACTTGAAATTATAATGGATTTAAGTCAAGTATATGTATTTCTAAGAAGTGCAGCAAAGTGCACGGGTATGACTAGTACTATATAAAATTTGGTGAACGCAGTTTATTCTTCGAGAGTGAAGTGGCAGCAATTGAATTTTAAAGCCAACGGATTCAAGTTTTGTGAAAATTAACCGTTGCTGTGTTTTCTTACAGTTTCGTCCATGACAATATTTTTTTCTTTATCACTGAAAGTAGAGATGCCTTAAAGATGCTGGATCCAAAATTTCAATAGCAAATAAAACTGTTAAAAATAATTGCAACTTTCAACTGTAGACGAAAGATATTAAATATTTCTAAACTACAGTTCATGTCAAATTTCAAATTTATTCACAATTTACTTTCTAAATAAATTCATATGAATAGAACCCGAAATGGGCATATGCTCGTGCTCGGGTACAGTCCAGTAGTCTACATAAATTTTACAGAGATCAATAATAATGTTGATTGATAGAAATAATAGTAACATCAATAATAATAATAATAATAATAAAATAACCGTGACTAAGAAGACACAAAGATAGTAATACAAATTAATAATAATAATAATAATAATAATAAATAAGAAATACAAAATAATAATGACTAAGAAGACACAAAGATAGTAATACAAATAATAATAATAATAATAATAATAATAATAATAATAATAATAATAATAATAGAATAACCGTGACTAAGAAGATACAAAGATAGTAATACAAGTTTAATAATAATAATAATAATAATAATAATAATAATAATAATAGAATAACCGTGACTAAGAAGACACAAAGATAGTAATACAAATAATAATAATAATAATAATAATAATAGAATAACCGTGACTAAGAAGACACAAAGATAGTAATACAAAAATTAATAATAATAATAATAATAATAATAATAATAATAATAATAATAGAATAACCGCGACTAAGAAGATACAAAGATAGTAATACAAATAATAATAATAATAATAATAATAATAATAGAATAACCGTGACTAAGAAGATACAAAGATAGTAATATAAAATTAATAATAATAATAATAATAATAATAATAATAATAATAATAATAGAATAACCGTGACTAAGAAGACACAAAGATAGTAATACAAATTAATAATAATAATAATAATAATAATAATAGAATAACCGTGACTAAGAAGATACAAAGATAGTAATACAAGTTAATAATAATAATAATAATAATAATAATAATAATAATAATAATAATAATAATAGAATAACCGTGACTAAGAAGACATAAAGATAGTAATACAAATAATAATAATAATAATAATAATAATAATAATAATAATAATAATAGAATAAATAACCGTGACTAAGACACAAAGATAATAATAATAATAATAATAATAATAATAATAATAAAAGATAGTAATACAAATACAAGTTAATAATAATAATAATAATAATAATAATAATAATAATAATAATAATAATAATAGAATAACCGTGACTAAGAAGACACAAAGATAGTAATACAAATTAATAATAATAATAATAATAATAATAATAATAATAAATTGGTAATACAAGATTTCTCCTTCGAAGAGGTGGAAAAATTCAAATATCTTGGAGCAACAGTAACAAATATAATTGACACTCGGGAGGCAATTAAACGCAGAATAAATATGGGAAATGCCTGTTATTATTCGGTTGAGAAGCTCTTATCATCCAGTCTGCTATCCAAAAATCTGAAAGTTACAATTTATAAAACAGTTATATTACCGGTTCTTCTGTATGGTTGTGAAACTTGGACTCTCACTCTGAGAGAGGAACATAGGTTCAGGGTATTTGAGAATAAGGTGCTTAGGAAAATATTTGGGGCTAAGAGGGATGAAGTTACAGGAGAATGGAGAAAGTTACACAACACAGAACTGCACGCATTGTATTCTTCACCTGACATAATTATGAACATTAAATCCAGACGTTTGAGATGGGCAGGGCATGTAGCACGTATGGGCGAATCCAGAAATGCATATAGAGTGTTAGTTGGGAGACCGGACTAAGAACCGTGACTAAGATACAAAGATAGTAATACAAATTAATAATAATAATAATAATAATAATAATAATAATAATATTAGTAATGAAACAAAAATATTTACAATAATAAAAATAAATAGACGGATAAAATAAAGTATAAAACCACTTAGCGAAATTTAACACTACTTAAATAAGCATATAATAACCAGGAAAAATATTAACTCGAAAATCAACATAAAAGTTCGTTGTATCGCAGACGACAGCAACCGACGTATTGACATTGAGTTACGCATTATTGGTAGTAGTGGGGAGCTGAAGGTCTACGTAACTGCCGTTCTCTTCGAATCTTCTCATACAATCATGGGAAGTTAATGCTGGAAAACAAAATGTCTACGAGTCAAACTGTTCATTATTACCAGGATAAATACAAATAATACTGAAATATATTAATCAAGTTTTAGTTATAGAACTCCCCCTTTGTGCAAGAGGTAACATATACAAATATTTTTTGAATGGCAGGGAAAATATAAATTTCAAGAACTCTCTAGTGACAGAGATAGTAGAAATCGGTTTTTGAAAAAATGCTCAATTACTTACTGCTGTAAAATAACTAACACATCGACTACACATCCAGGACAGTATAGTAGTTCTGATAGATTCACAAGCTGTGATACTTTATATAGAACAAGAAATCATGGATTTCAGATATTCTCTCAGATTAATTATGCAACAACAGAAAATAATAGTTCTTCACTGGATCCCCGCGCCCTGTGGTGCTATTGGCAATGGAATGTGGTGAAGAAAGAAGCATCAATCATCCAATGGGAATCACCTCATTCCAATCCATTGCCAGAACCATTCAAAACATGAGACGTTTTAATTTGGCGGTCATTCTCTGTTATTATCTAGCGGATAATGAATTTTTTAACAATGCATACTCACGAATATGTACATGAGTTGTAGAAAGAGAGAGAGAAAGTGATTAATTGAGATGGGAATAACAGTAACCAAGTGGATGCAGTGTAACAGATGATATAAAAGAATTTTCCTTTTTCATAGTTTGCTGCCTTAACGTCTGGTTTCAGTTCTAACACTGTTACATAAATGTTGTATATGCTAGAAGTATAGGCCTGTAACTGGTATAAGTTATTTAATTACGCTGTTATTTTGTTTTCCAGGAACTGAATTTGTTGAATCTGTCCACTACTCAGATAAAGACAGAATGCAACGACTGCAGCAGTGCTGTCTCATCAGAGATCAAATTTGAAGAAATCCTGGTTCCAAATAATTTTGCCCTGGTGAAATGTGAATATCAAGTAAGTGTAACACATGGGATGTTATAGCTCTTCTTCTTCTTGTTCTTCTTCTTTTGAATTTTAAATTGTACTTTGTTCTTCTTAGGCCCAATTGTATAAAACTCCCTGACTAAAGATCAACTTTGATCGAAGATCGAAAAGTAAACCGAGTTCAGACACTTCTTCTATTGTATAAAACCACAGTCTGCTATATACAGTCGCGAAGCTTGAGGTGATTTTTTGCAAATCTCGTGATAAAGCGCTCCAAGCGGTTAGCAGCTAGAAACAATAGACTGTCCATGGTCGACTTTGGACTGTGTCGTATTTCCATCGAGTGCTAGCTCGTTGCGTATTTCACATTGATGCTTTTGAAATGTTCGTTATCGGTTGTAATGATAATGTTAATGGCTAAAATACAATAATTGGAATATTAATATTTTACTAGAGACGTAGAAATATTACGTTTGTTTTAATGAAATTTATTGATCACGTTTTATTTTCAATTCTGGTGGGATTATTATTGCTTAGGCCTACTTTTTTTTTTCAAAGGATATGTTTTTAATTATAGCTGTTAATTTTGTTGTTATTTTTATTTGTTACTTTACTAGAGACGTAGAAAAAGTCTGTTACAATAAAAATGTATTGATCACGTTTTATTTCCAATTCTGGTGTGATTATTATTGCTTAACCTCATCCCACTTTGTTAACTACGTAAGCGTACACTACAAGTACCGGTACACGTAAGTTACTCCATTAATTCATATTTCCATTATTATTGTTGTAAAGGGAAATGCAAATTAATATTTATTGGTTTCATAGTTAATTATCGCTATAATCTTGAATGAGTGAAGCGATTATAGTAAATTTCAGTTCGTTTTGCACAAACAAAAATAATATTAACCTATTTCTTGCAGGTATCTTCAAGTTTATGGTTCAATTTAATATACTTTATTAAAATAATAAATTAACTTTATGCATTTAATATTTCAATAATGGAAGGAAGGTGTTAATTTTTCCAAAAGAATAGGACAACGAAAGTGTAACATTTTTGTTGTCTGCTAGGAGAGAGATCTGCGATGATGAGGCGATAGTAGCTATCCTAGTGGTGGGCAACTACCCATGTTTGCATTTTTACTACATATTGAGCTTCGCGACTGTATATAGTAGACTGTGATAAAACTTTCCTGCGATCAAATTACCTTGGTTCAAATGCAATCTAAGTTCACGTGAAAAGGATTTGGCAACATCACATAAACAGGTGAAATACGTGATGCTCGGACCATGTTATACAGTTTGTTCAGTGTTGCCAATCTAGCGACTTTAACTCTTTTTCAGCAACAATTTATTTTAACTTTTATATTGCTTAAATAGGGATTTAGTGACCTTTTTAGCACCCCATAGTGACAAAATTTAATCTTTCTTTTTTGATAATGAGAAATCTAGCGGCTTTACAACTACTTTTTGGCGACTTTCCGTACACTCTGTTGGAGAACTGGTTTTTTGTGCAATGTAAATAATGGCGGACAATAGGAAGAATGTTGACTATTCTCCAAGTTGTTATCATGTTATGGTGTTTGATACTGCTAAACATAATAAAGCTTTATAAAACGACAATCTTCGTTTAGTAATACAGTTAATTGAAAATTTATGAATGTACCTATCATATCCATTAATAATTAATGGTTGTTATAAACATAATATAATTATAGGTTATGTTATTTGATACTGCTGAACACGATAGAGCCTTATAAAATATAAGATTGTTTGTGTATTAAGGCAAGAAATTGAAAGAAATATATATAAATGTACCTACCATATCTATTAATATTAATAATAATGGATATTTTATTTGCGCAATCTGTCACTCGTATAATTCAAACAGAAAAGAAATAACTGAACTTGGATCATCTAACTCAATAGGAGAAATTTCTTCAGTCAAAGTTGACTTTAGTTTGAGACAAATTAATCTCAGATTAGACTTTACACAACACAAAATTCCTAGTTCAGCTGAAACAAGGATCAATTTAACCTCTGATCTAAGATTAAATGGTTTATACACTCGGGCCTTAGACTCCACGTTCATCCAGGTAACCTCAGTGTTGTTTGGATCATGCAAGAGCTATTATCTTTCTCAGTATACTATTAATTATGTTGATCATTGCTTTGTATCTTTATTTGTAAAACTCCTCCTGGTCTAGTTCCTTTTGCCGCACTTGTTATCTTTCCTTCCTTCCTTGAAGTCAGAAAGTTCGTTTGGAATTGTAATGTTAAGCTCTCTTTATTTTTTGTCAATGTTATGTTAATAAGTCTCCAGGTATCGATCATATTTGAGCAGAATTAATACAAGAGGATGGAAACGCATTATCTAACGAAATTTATAAGCTTGTACTTGCTGTTTGGGAAAAGGAAATTGTACCAGAACAATGGAAGGAGTCCATAATCGTAACTATCTTTAAGAAGGGGGACAAGACTAACTGTAGTAACTTTCGAGGAATATCACTTTTGCTGACGTCGTACAAAATTTTATCCAATATTCTTTTGAGAAGATTAACTCCATATGTAGATGAAATTATTGGGGATCATCAGTGTGGTGTTAGACGTAATAGATCAACTATTGTTCAGATATTTTGTATTCGTCAGATAATGGAAGTATAAGAGTACAGTGCATCAGTTATTCATAGATTTCAAAAAGGCATATGACTCGGTTAAGAAAGATGTTATATAGTATATTCTTATTGAATTTAGTATTCTCAAGAAACCAGTTCGATTAATTAAAAATGTGTCTCAGTGGAAAGTACAGCAGGGTCCATATAGGTCAGTTTCTGTAGAATGATTTTCCAATTCACTGCGGGCTAAAGCAAAGAGATGCACTATCACCTTTACTTTTTAACTTCGCTCTAGAATGTTCCATTAGGAAAGTTCAGGACAACAGAGAAGGTTTTGGATTGAATGGGTTACATCAGCTTCTTGTATATCCGGATGACGTGAATATGTTAGGAGAAAATCCACAAACGATTACGGAAAACACGGGAATTTTTACTTGAAGCAAGTAAAGCGATAGGGTTGGAAGTAAATCACGAAAAGACAAAGTATATAATTATGTGTTGTGGCGAGAATATTGTACGAAATGGAAATATAAAAATTGGAGATTTATCCTTTGAAGAAGTGAAAAAAATTCGAATTTCCAATACCAATAGGAAGCCGACTGCCCTCTAGTGATAGAAGAGAGAATAAAGCAGAAATAAATATGAGGAAATAAAAATAAAACAAAGGAAAAGCGAATAAATATAGGAAAAGGAAATGAGGAAGAACAATGTGGCATAGAAATCGAACTGCACAATATGAAAATGATACAAGCAATTAGTCCTTTTTGAAAATAACTTTGAATATAGTTGTGTTCATATTTATTCCAATGCATATGCTGAATATGATCTTTTCTGATATAATTTTGATTATCTGTCCCTGTTCATTGTATCATTTTCAAATATATTTATTCCCTTTAACTGTATTAAAAACATTGTCTAATACTGTGTCTATATGTCTGTATTTATTTTAGAGTACTTTTCACGGCCAAATTGTAATGAACTACGGAATATAGTTTAACCACAGTAATATATTGTAAATTTTTTATACTGAACAACAATGTAATTTTATTATCTCAACAATAACTCTTCACTTTCTACAATTTAATTTCACTCCCGTCAACAATGGGATTTGCTCTCCGCACAGCAACACAGCGTTCGTTATTGCACTCCACAAACGACAATGACAATTTACTTGGACTATTACGAACAACAATGAACTGTTAATCTTAACTAATATTCACAAAGCACTATTTACAACACAGGACTGTCAGTTCTCAGTTCCTAGCTCGTTTGTCTTGGCTAGTTCTTCTAGCTCAGTCACTCGGGTTCACAGAATCTCGAACCCCAGACCTTCAGAGACGATCCGCTGAACTTCGAACTCAGGTCCCCCAACTGCGGTCCACTGCACTCGAACTCCGGGCTTCAGGCTCCACAGTTACGGACACAACTCAAGTCGCGCTCTGGTCTCGAAGCTGGCTTCACTGCTACCAAGACTGGCTGGCTTGCTCTCCACTGACTTTAACAACACTGCTACTCACTAAACTGACTGTTCCAAGTTCGAAAAATCGAAAAATCGAAGGAGAATTGGGAGGAAAATTTAAAAGGTACGCAAAACGCGTCCTTGCAATGGGTTGGGGGCTGTAGAAAACTAAATATGTGAGCTCCAAGCCTGTTGGCCACTAGTCTCACTTTGGTTACGCTGCTCCCCTGAGGGAGCTCTAGAAAATTTTGAAGGGGAAGCCGAAATTGGACGTAACCTCTTAGGTACCACATACGCGGGGGTGGGACTGACTTTGAGCAATTGATCATGGAACGGGGCGAGGAGGAGTTGGCTGGTTTTTGCCGTTAGAATAGCAAGACGCCGTCATCTGTTATTCGATGACAAAGCACGTGAAGGCCGTCGGAAGAAGCGCCGTGAAATCTAATCTGCAATTTGAGAGTTCCCTGTCCTTTCAATTTGCGACTTATTGAGTGACCTCGTATATTTAATAGACTATTTATATTATCCGAACTAGGGCATACATCGTTTATAATAAGAGTGGAATACATATGGGGAAGGGCATATAGGTCCGTGGCCCATTTCTTATAGGGCTCATCCCGACATTTGTCTTACGCCTGAGGAAAACCACGGAATACCTTAGGCGAGATGAGTTGTCTCATGTATAAGAGACTAGCCAATTTGGCTATTATGTAGGAGGTGATTGCTGTCATGAGCCTTGTTGAATCGTCTCAATTTTGAGACAAGCCATTTGGCTATATGGTGGCTCAATTACGAAGAGAGGGAGAGATGTAATTAGTTGATTAATTTAAGTAATTAGGGAGATTAATGGGGATATGAGTGCAGGTCCGTGGCCCATTTCTTTTAGGGCTCATCCCGACATTTGTCTTAGCGCCTTAGGAAAACCATGTTCCAAGTTCACTCGCGTGCGTAATTTATACCCACAGCGACGTAGACGAGAAAGTTCGCGGTCAGAATGGCATTCTCGAATAATCTGGATATTTCCACTTCGACGGACTTATGGACGATTCGGGAGGGTCCATCCCCCCCTTCACTCCGCACGTAGCAGTTTGCTTCCTTCCCCACTCGGCAAGCAGCAGATGCGCGCGCAACTTCCCCTCGCTGCGTCGCCGTAGTACACCGCCCCTCTACCCTCTCAGCATCCATACGCTCTCCTCGCCGCCACACCTAAGCGACCAACGTTTCTTCTGTCGGACACGCGTTCGAACCCCGGTGCAGCTGTCACAATATTTTGTGCATACAATACAAGACATATACTCGTATATACATGTATGGGTGAATCCAGAAATGCATGCATATAGGGCGTTAGTTGAGAGATGTGAGGGAAAAAAGAACTTTGCAGAGGCCGAGACATAGACAGGGGGATATTATTAAAATGGATTTGAGTTTGGTGGGATATGATGGTAGGGACTGCATTAATCTTGCTTGGGATAGGGACCAATGGCGGGCATATATGAGGGCGGAAATCACCGCCATGTTCTCTAAAAGCCATTTGTATGTACTGTACGTCATACATACAGTGCTATAGATGACAGCTATAACGTAGAAATTTCTCTGCAATGTTTGTTGTGCAGTGCATGTAAGTTATTGTTCGTGGGAGAAGAGAGATGCTTCAGGTGAATCGAGTACGCATGTTATGTGAGCATGTTGTTTACAAAATATATCCAGTGTGTCCCCATACTTTTAATCAATATTAAAGATTAACATTATCACATTTCATGGAGTTTAGCTTTGAAGGTAATGTGAGGCGTTCAGAAGTCAACATGATTAACTCCTTTTCCAAAGATTTTGAGATATTCAAGGTTAAAATTAAATATACACTATTAATTCTGTGGTGTAGTCGAGAAGAATACTGCACTCTTTGGGCTTTTTACTAAACTATGGAGTAAATCATATTGACCACTGAAAATACGTATGGTCAATTTAATACATTGCCAACTTATAAACTCTGAAATAACCAAAAGTGGAGTTAATCATGTTGACTTCTGAACGCCTCATATATCATACATGACTTACTTACTTACTTATGGCCTTTAATGAACCCGGAGCTTCATTGCCGCCCTCTCATAAGCCCGCCATTGATCCCTATCCTGAGCAAGATTAATCCAGTCTCTACCATCATATCCCACCTCCCTCAAATCCATTTTAATATTATCTTCCCATCTACGTCTCGACCCCCAAAGGTCTTTTTCCGCTGGCCTCCCAACTAACACTCTATATGAATTTATGGATTCGCCCATACGTGCTACATGCCCTGCCCATCTCAAGCGTCTGGATTTAATGTTCCTAATTATGTCAGGTGAAGAATACAATGCGTACAGCTCTGCGTTGTGGAACTTTCTCCATTCTCCTGTAACTTCATCCCTCTTAGCCCCAAATATTTTACTAAGAATCTTATTCTCAAACACCCTTAATCTCTGTTCCTCTCTCTAAGTGAGAGTCCAATCTTCACAACCATATAGAACAACCGGTAATATAACTGTTTTATAAATTCTAACTTTCAGATTTTTTGACAGCAGACTGGATGATAAAAGCTTCTCAACCGAATAATAACAGGCATTTCCCATATTTATTCTGCGTTTAATTTCCTCCCGAGTGTCATTTAGATGTGTTACTGTTGCTCCAAGATATTTGAATTTTTCCACCTCTTTGAAGGATAAATCTCCAATTTTTATATTTCCATTTCGTACAATGTTCTGGTCACGAGACAATCATATACTTAGTCTTTTCGGGATTTACTTCCAACCCTATCGCTTTACTTGCTTCAAGTAAAATTTCCGTGTTTTACCTAATCGTTTGTGGATTTTCTCCTAACATATTCACGTCATCCGCATAGACAAGAAGCTGATGTAACCCGTTCAATTCCAAACCTTCTGTGTTTTTCATACATGACTACGCATCTCAAACTCTTTATCCCTAATTATGTTATTTGCTCTCCATTTTCAGCCAGATTTTAATGAGTTAAACACAATAAAGGAAGAGCCGGAGCTGGAAGTAACAGCAGAAGAGAATGAGGTTTCGACTGAGAGGTGAGTGTGGGTATCTGTTCTTTAATTCGTACTTTCTGTAACTGCGTTATTAAAATTATTATTATTATATCAATGTTAATGGTGATTGAAAAACTGTTGTCGAAACAGGCCATAAAATCATGTGGATATTCGCTCCTCCATACATGACTTACGTATATGCAGGTAGTAGGCCATTGATGATACAAAAGAAGAGAGTTCGGTCGGCACCATGAATCAGTATTTTACAATTAATTTTGATTTTCAGATAAATTTATTTATTCAAATGCTCAATCATATGATTTATGAAATTGCAAATTTTATTATATGGTAATACATCTTGAAAAATATATTCATGAACGTTTTCGCCCATATGGCATCATCAGATATTTAAAAATTTGACGAAATCTAAACATAAGTCCGCTTGTGTTGAGAACCCAGGAACTTTTCCGCACTCTTCTAACCTGAGATTGGAGTAGTGTGGACTCTGGGTCATGTTGGCATCCCTGGAAACGAGGCAGCGGATGCTGCAGCAAGGGATGGTGCTATAAATGGGTGTGAGGTGTATTGGCGTGAGAGGTGGCAAGATATTAAAAATTACTTAAAACATACCTTATGGTGGCAATGGGAAGGAGAATGGTCTGGACAAGAGGGAAATAAATTACGAAGAATAAAAAACACTGTTCGAGTTTGGGATTCGTCCACAAGAGCGTCACGACACGAAGTTTTACTCACCCGGTTGTGGATTGGCCACTGTCATCTGACGCATGGCCATCTCCTACGTGGCGAGCCTCAGCCGGAGTGTGATCTATGCCATATTCCACCTATGGTGGAACATTTTTATTACATTGTCGAAAATACGACCCAGCCCGTCGGCAGTATGGAATTCAGCCGACTCTACGTGACGCTCTTGGAAATGATTTTAATTATACAAATCCAGTTCTGGGATTTTTATCGAATACAGGACTTGACAAGGTGATGTAGTTTTTAATGACCCGTTTTACTTATCCTCTGGACTCTTCACATCCAGAGGTTACATTTTTAGTATACGATTTTAACAGACATTCGGACCTTTTACATCCGTGCATTTTATATATGCGCCAGACAATTTATTTCTGGTGGCATTTGTTTTATTGTTTTGTTGTTTCTTTTTAGATACTACTTAGGGTCTGAGAACTTCTCACTTTTATGGTTTTTATGCTTCACCTTGTTGAAACTGCATTTGTCTGCCATGTTTTAATCGTGACAATGCTCTTTAGTTCTTTTAATTATTCTGGTTATTGTATTGTGTTCGTGTTTACTGAAAGATTTTAGATAAGGGCGCAAATAGCCATAGTAGCTGACGCGCCATTTTTAAACCCCACTAACTAACTAAACGTAGGCCCATTAACTTGTACCCAGTAATATGCATAACAGATTGAATCACTAATCATGAGTTTTATGTAATTAAAACCTATTCTATTTTCAATTCAGTTTTGAACAACTTGCCTAATTTGTAGATTTGCCGAAAAATCAAAATGAGTTTATGAAATGTGAATATTGATTCATATAACTCATGTTACATTTTTGTTAGATGTCACTTATTATATAATTAAATTGTTAAAATTGTTGAAATAAAATGTAAAATATATAAAATATGTATTTTATGTCTATTTGAGACAAATCACATTGTGTTTTGCAAACTATTACTGATGTAGTTAAATGGTGCCTGTTATATGCAATACAATTGTTGGAATTTTCTATAGTGATGTTGATCAAGTTCTTGAATTTGTAAATATATTGAAATAAGTTTATGATTAATCAAATATGTTGATGTAATGACAATTTGTGTTGTACTATAATAATCCTTAAAAACTGTTGAATAAGATTTATTTACATATATGAATGTTTTTAATAAATTGAATCAATTAAATGAAATAGAAAACTTACATGTTGTGTGCATGTGAAGTGAATACAGTATTTACTCATATTATACATACCAAGTTTGCTGATCGTTTTGCATTTTGATCATAGAAAAAGAAGACCTGTGTGTTAAGGGCGTTCTTTGAACGTTTCATTTCGGTTATTTACGCCCTGACGCATTTAAAAGTAATATTTCTTTAGTTAATATTCCCTTTTCCGATATATTTATTAATAAAATTATTCAACAATTTATAAATTCCTGTGATGGCATTTAACATTTCTCATTTGGCAGAACTGCATCTTTGCCAAACTATTGTTATCATCTAACATTTTAATATTGCCCATAATTATCCATTATTAGTGCTTGCATTTATTGTAGCCTTTTACAATTAGATTAAATTTTTGCGAAAGAATTAAAAATTATTTTAGACTAAAATGTCAAACCTCCATTTCGTGTCAATCCACATTTTTTGTCCATAATATTCTTGCACCCATAAAAATGTTAAATAGTGTTGTACTAGTGTTTTAATATACCGATTTAATGATAATAATTTATCCTAAAATATAGTCAGAGAAACAACTTCCTATCGACTTCTGCTACATGAATATTATTCCTTTATCATTTTGTCATTTTGTTCACACTTACCTCTTATATTTCATAGCCTGATAATATTGATTCCTAACAGTTTTGCAGATAGCCAGATACCCCGGACTCATGTCACTGGTATTATCACCTTCATTTCATTCAGACGCTAAATAACCTAAGCTGTTGATAAAGCGTTGTAAAATAACCTACTAAAAAAAATTAACTTCCTTGTAACGTCTTGACTGCTCTCTTTTTATATTATCATTATTTTGTTTTAATATATCTACCACAGATCCTGCTTTTATATTTTCAACGTATTTAAACATAATATTTCTTTACTTAATATTCACTTTTCCGATATATTTATTAAAAAATTATTCTACAATTTATATTATAAATTCCTGTGATGAGATTTAACATTTCTCATTTGGCAGAACTGCATCTTTGCCAAATTATTATTATTATTATTATTATTATTATTATTATTATTATTATTATTATTATTATTATTCATCATTATCATCATCCATCTATTGTGGTTGCATTTAACAATTAAATTACATTTTTGCGAAATAATTATCCATTTTAGAAAATGTTCCATTTATTGTCAGCCATTTTAACAATTAGATTAAAGTTTCGAGAAAAAGAATTTTAAATTAAAAATCATTTTAAACGAAAATGTCAAAACTTATTTCGTATTATTGCTCAATCCACATGATTTGTCCATTTCCATTTTTAAAAATGTTAAATAGTGTTCTACTAGTGTTTTAATATACCGATTTAATGATAAAAATTTATCTTAAAATATAGTCAGAGAAACAACTTCCTATCGGCTTTTGCTACATAAATATTATTCCTTTCTCATTTTGTGATTTTGTTCAAACGTCTTCCCTATTATATTTCACAGATTGATAATATTGATTCCTAACAGTTTTGCAGATGTCCGTGACAACACTGTGTCGTCAGGGTGCGGCAGTATTGCAAATGAAGATCACGTGACTCTACATCAGGGTCCAAAGAATTGTGTTGCTATTGTTCCGGTTGATAGAGATGGGAAGAAGTTCAAATGCGCTGTTTGTGGGAAGTGCTTCTCCCAGTCAGGCCAACTAAATAGCCATTATCGAGTGCATTCTGGCGAAAAACCATTCACATGCGCTCTGTGTGGAAAATGTTATTCTAATTCATCTAATCTACGTAGGCATAATCTCGTGCATACCGGCGAGAAACCTTTTAAATGCGATGAATGCGGGAAATCTTTTGCTGTGTTCGATCGCTTAAAACAACATAAACTCATGCACACTGGCGAGAAACGATTCAAATGCGTATTTTGTGGTATGAAATTTTCGGTGCGCTCTAGTTTGAATGTACATTTACGCAATCACACTGGGGTCAAACCATACAAATGCGATCAATGTGATGCGGCATTTTCAGTGAAATATAAACTTAAGGTCCATTTGCGCAATCACACTGGGTACAAACCATTTGAATGCAATATTTGTGGTGCGAAATTTTCGCAGAACTTTAATCTTAAAATTCATGGACGGATGCATTCCGGAGAGAAACCATACACATGCGTGGTTTGTGGTGGGAAATTTTCTGTGCGGTCAAGTTTGAATGTGCATTTACGCAATCACGCAGGAGTGAAACCATATAAATGCGGTGAGTGCGGTGTCGCATTTTCAGTGAAGTATAAATTGAAAGTCCATCTACGCATGCACACTGAGTACAAACCATATGAATGTGATATTTGTGGTGTTAAATTTTCGGAAAAATTTAATCTTAAAATTCATCAACGGAAGCATTCCGAAGACAAATCATACAAATGCAATGTCTGTGCAGAAAGTTTCTTTCATTCAGGTGCGAAGAAAGAACATGAACACTTGCATACTGTCGACAAACTTTTCAAGTGTGATGTTTGTGGAAAGTGTTTTTCCAACCCCGATTTTTTCAAGCGACATACACGAGTCCATTCTGCTATACGTCACGAACACTGGCATTCTGGTGAAAATCTATTCAAATGCGAAGTTTCTGGTGAGCAATTTTCGCAAAACAGTAATCTCAAGGGACATGTACGAATAGATACTGGGGAGAAATCATACAAATGTGATATCTGTGGGGAGAGTTTCTTGCAGTTGGCTTGCAAAAAAGAACATGAACGTCATCATACAGGGGAGAAATCCTACAAATGTAATGTGTGTGATAAGGTTTTCTCTTTTAAGGCGGTTTTAAAGAACCATTTACTAACGATACTCAGTGGTGATGAAGCAAATAATTGCGACGTCTGTGGAGGGAGTGTCTCCGAATTTGTTCACAAAAGAAATCATAAATGCTTACATACGGAGGAGAAACCGTACAAATGTAATGTCTGTGATAAAGCTTTTTCTTTAAAGGATTTATTAAGAAGACATCAACTCGTACACACTGGAGCGAAAGCATTCAAATGCAATGTCTGTGGAAAGTCTTTTAATCAGTCGACTAGGCTAAAATATCATGTAAGAACCCATACTGGCGAGAAGCCATGCAAGTGCGTCGTCTGTGGAAGGTGTTTCAAGCTTCCATGCACTCTAAGGAAACATATGCGCCAGCACTCGGGTGTGAAAGCTTTCAAATGTGGGGATCAGACGCATAGCGCTGAAAGTGACATTTCCTCAAAAACGAGTGAAGTACATCCAGGGTAAATTATAGCATTTAAGATTTTAGTGCTGAAGTCATGATTGTTTTAGAACATTAACATATAAAATTGAAATTTCATCATATGTAAGAAAGCAAATAACTTTTAATCATATTTTCTCGAAAGTAATTAAAATGCATTTTTAACCATTTGCTTCTGACCCCCTTAAACGCAATTTCTGTGGAAGAGTTTCGCCTATGTCTTCTGCATTGAAACTATATAAGCGTCAACATATTGATGGGAAATCATTTTAATGAGATGTTTATTCAAAGTTATTCTATTAGATTTGCGTTGAGCCGTAATATTTACATCATTTAACAATTTTTCATTTTTCACTTTCTTTTCGCTGTTTTTTCCTTGTTTATGATAATGATAATCTTAGAGGGTAATAAATTGTGATTCAACTGCGTACTTGATCGAGGTGAATACTGAAGTGACCATTCTTCCACGTCCATCGAAGATCTTCACTACGATGTATATCAGTTCAATTCTTTCGATGGTTCGCAAATCCTAGGAGAGGGCGTGAGGATTTTGAGGTTATGTGTATCTTTGTAAGTCTTGTGTAAGAACAGTACAGATCCGTAAATACATGCGTTTTATGCTTTCAAAACTTTGAATTACCTTAAATTTTCATTAGTTATAATTCATATGATTTCTATAATAGCATATTTTTTCATCGATGATCTCCAAAATGAACTGTTCAATCCATTCTCAAAGAAATCCCGGCAATCTATTCATTGTCGCCAACGTAGTGCGAATTTTGTTAGGTTCCAGCTAGCTAACTACTGCATTGTTGTAAATTGGTACGAGAATCTGCTAGGAAAATTAGTTTAAAAAAAATGCAGTAAATAGGTACTTATTTGGAAAACTTACAGAGAGATCTCAATATTATATAGTTTTGAATTTCCTTCAGAACATGATCTTATTGCGACAGTTTTTTCTTTCATATCATAAGGTGCACATACTGAAGGCTATAAGAAACAACTGCTTAGACTTATTGATACAGATAAAACTTTTGTATATACATTCTTTAGTAATAATGGTGATCTATTAGAAGCCAACCTTATTGTTGTAAAAAATTTACATAAGTCAGACAGCAATTAAGCAGCTATAATAGAACAGCACCAAAACAAGAGTGTTTACCCTAATAATATGGAAAGGCAGAATGTAAAATTAGTTGTAAAAGTTTTTCATAATACAGCCATTGTTGCCGTTACTTGTTTTCACGTGAAAAGTGAGGTTACATTGGAATTTATAAAAATATTTCATGAATAGTGGAAAGTAGTTAATGTTAGAAATCCAGTTAATGGTTTTAAAAGCAATGATCCAAGGCTGCCCTTGTTAACAGATTTTCAAAACTGGCTTGATAGATGGCAGTCTGTATTGTTAAAAATTTACACACACGGCATTCTACCATTCTAATACCGTTTTAATAAAACTGTTTTCAATTTATCTAAAGTGTGATGTGATTGAGTATGTATTAACATCACAATTGCAGAGAGTTATTTTAGAAGGAAGGTTTTCATTTTACAGACTGTTATCTGGTGGAAATTACCAAATTTAATTCCGTCAGGTTTTAGAATCAGAGAAGAAAATTAGGTTTAAAATTTTGCTAGTTCTTAATTCTGCCCGTTATGGTAATCTTAAATGTAACCCAGAAATCCTGATAATGATTACCAAAGATTTATCTGTGAAAATGTAATGTCATGTAATATTAATGCATTTGATGAAATTCTCGCAAAAGTTTATGTAAGCTATGAAGTAATTGATAATCCAATTCATATATATGTTTGTGGGTAAGTTCACACAAACTTCAACAAAAACTGTCCTGTCAACATAGTATTTCATTAGTAACATCTGATAAGTGTGATAGTTTGTATTTCGATGTGATTAATAATGGAAAATTAACAGCTCCTTGTTCACAAGTTTTAAAATTTTCTTTATGTGCTTGAGGTATAATATCTACACTCATTTCAGACATTCATGAGATACTCAAAAGCTGCTGCGCATAAAAAGACTTTGCAGGAATATTTAAGAAGATAAATATGTTCCGATCTTGGTCTCTCATTCTTTGTAAATGAGTGGCCTACTGTTTTTGTGGAATCCACTTTCAAATATTTTTGATGTGAGTAGTTTAATTTGAAACTTACTCATAAACAATTACATCGAACATAAAAATGATTATGTCTCGTGACATGAATATTGTACGAAATGGAAATATAAAAATTGGAAATTTATCTTTTGAAGAGGTGGAGAAGTTTAAATATCTTGGAGCAACAGTAACAAATATAAATGATACTCGGGAGGAAATTAAACACAGAATAAATATTAATGCCTGTTATGATTGTTGAGAAGCTTTTATCATCCAGTCTGCTGTCAAAAAATCTGAAAGTTAGAATTTATAAAACAGTTATATTACCGGTTGTTCTGTATGGCTGTGAAACTTGGACTCTCACTTTGAGAGAGAGGAACATATGTTAAGGGTGTTTGAGAATAAGGTACTTAGGAAAATATTTGGAGCTAAGAGGGATGAAGTTACAGGAGAATGGAGAAAGTTACAACACAGAACTGCACGCATTGTCATCTTCACCTGACATAATTAAGAACATTAAATCCAGACGTTTGAGATGGGCAGAGCATGTAGCACGTATGGGCGAATCCAGAAATGCATATAGAGTGTTAGTTTGGAAAAGATGTTTAGGGAGGCCGAGACGTAGATGGGAAGATAATATTATAATGGATTTGAGGGAGGTAGGATATGATGATAGAGAATGGATTAATCTTGCTCAGGATAGGGACGTGTGGTGGGCTTATGTGAGGGCGGCGATAAACCTGTGGGTTCCTTAAAAGCCAGTAAGTAAGTATCAAAATGGCTGCTTGAAAAATTGGAACAAAAAAGAAAAGAAAGTGTTTTTTGTTTGCAGGAATGTGATGTATTATATGAATATTGTTAGCTGATTTCATTATTGTTATTCCTCTTAATTGCAAAAATAAAATATAATACACATAAGGAGTGTTTATTACGTCATTATACTGGGTGATACACGTGTATTCTTTTTTAATTGGTTATTTAACGATGCTGTATCATGTACTAATTTATTTAGTGTCGATGGGCTTGGTGATAGTGAAATGGCGAGATGAGGCCGAGGATTCGCCATAGATTACCTGGAATTCACCCTACGTTGGGGTCCAAGCAGGGATCGAACTCGCGCCTGAGCACAACTTCAGCCCGGCAAACAAGCATCTCGCCTTAACCCACTGAGCCACGCTGGTGTCGAGTCATAAGTATGTTTGGAAAATGCGTGAATGTGCCCATGCGTAAAACACAAGAACAATTTCTAATAGGGAAATTTTACGGAAAATGCTTATTTTTCTAGAAAAATGAACAATTCCAAGAGCGTTGGATTGGATGTGGTGGCCAAGTGTCTTGGCCGCCCATATTACCGGACCTCACTTCATAAGATTTTTATATTTGGGGTCATTTGAAGACTGTGATGTATGCAAAACCTGTGAATGATGCAGAGGAGCTATTGTAACACATTGAAAATGCATGTTAGTTGATCCGTGATAGCAATGTAGTGTTTGGACATCATAGTCATATGTACATCTTGCTGAGGCATGAGCACCGTTTGTAAACATTAAATGGCGATCCAATACATCTTTCAGTCAGAATTTTGTGTTAATTATTTTTATTCCATCCAGAAACACGCTCACGAAGTTTCCAAAGATGTAGATATGACAGAATCAAAACAAAAAGAAAAGGATATTCTGCTAAGATATTTAAGAAATAAAGTCAGTATTTAAAACAATTTTGTCTATTTTACCAGAACTAAGCATGTTCCGTAAAATTTCCTTATGAATGATTGTTCATTTGTTTTGTCCAGGAACACGTTCACACGTTATCCACACATACATATGACTTGCTCTCTATTATTAATAAACCATTTTATGCCCATTCAATTTAGCATTCCCGTCTCCTACGTCTGAAATAAGGCCAAAACCCATTAGTGTGTGCGGTATGGCATCTTGTATCTTTCTGCCTTGTGTAAATTAGGCTCTGGGAAAGTTGACTAAAGAACAACACGAAAAATTGATATTTCAGCATTATCCACTTTTTCATTTACAAAGGATGGAGTGAATTAGGGGATGTAGAATATGCGTCTGGCAAAAGGAGGGTATGTCCTCTTTTTTAATAATTTTATCCTTTGCGGAAGTCATTTAAAAAAAAAATTAAATGTCCGGCATTTCGCATTTCAACTAGAATTAACATGAATATTCAACAATGTGCGATATTATGCATATAATATCTAAACAAATGATGAAAATCTATGAAAGAATTTAACTGCTTTCAATGGTTGAAGTCGGAGTACATAAAAAAACATAAAATATGATGAATTGAATTCTTACGCTCTAATATTCATGATTCTAACCTATTTTATCAATTTTATTCTGCAATGTACAAAGATATGTCAATCAAGTTAGTTTGGACAAAAATTTAAATTTAAATAAACAATGGTGCAAATTCTTCAATTCCAATAGTTCTGTGAGCACTGAAACTTTCTCAGAACTCTTAAAAATATGTCGGTTATATTTATTTATCCCAAGTCACAATGGAAGTGCTGAGAGAGTGTTTTCCTAATACCTGCTCAATGGACAAAAGAACGAAATCGCATGCTAATGGAGACAGTCAGAGGTATCATCAAGGTGAAATATAATTAGAAGAACATGTCGCGTGAACAGTTCCACAGTTATTTGTTACAAGATATACTGTAAGTTTGTCTGTTCAGGATCTTCTGCACAAAGTGGGCTCCACCGATAAGTAGGGTACAGATGTAATACTGATCCAGCAACTAGTGAGAAAACTAAGGTGAGCCATTGTTTTTATCTTTAATTTTTTTCATACCAATTTTTAAAAAGTCCTCCTTTTTTGAGCAATGACCTCTTATTTTAGATTCCATGTCCTCCTACAGAATATCTTCTCATGGTAACGTAACTGTGAGCAATATGGGATGAAGATAAATGCAAACAAGACGAAGACCATGATTGTCGGAAGAAAAATTATAAAAGGTAAATTTGCGAATTCTAATTGAGGCAATACACCAAGTGGACAACTTCATATACCTGGGATGTATTACAAGCAGTAACATGACCTGCAGCCAGGAAGTCAAAAGTAGGATAAAAATGGCAAAGGAGCATCTTCTGTGGACCTCTAGACAAAGAACTACCAGTAACCCTTAACTGACATGTCTATTATTTCTCTCGTAACTGACTTGATGCGGTCTGTCAGAACCCACTGGTTATATATTATTATAATAAAAATAAATCGGTATTGCTAGATCACTACACTCCAATTGGACGGTAGATAGAAAAGTTCTAGACCATAAAATTCGTAAAATGGAGGGGGTGAAAGGATGACGGTGGTCTGTGAGACCCCTTCATGTCTCTTATGAGCTAGGAAGAGACTAGTGAAGTGCTTTGTGTGAATGGAAAGCATAAACTGACACACGAATTGCATAGAAATTATTTACTTTGTGCAAATAACAGTGCAATTCGTACTAGTGTTAAAATAAGTTCTCTACTCTAGCGTGAAAGTGTTCTGTTATGATACGTTATTAGTTTTAACCTTGCAATATTTTATGGTGTACATGAGGTACAAGCCACTGAGAACTCGTTAAGCCTCTTATTTATTTCGTTGAATAGATTTCGTAGTATTTTTCGATAATGGCCGTGGTCACGGCTCAGTTGATCATACTAGAATCGTCCATTGGAAACGTCTATTCCGCATTCCAAACAGGGAAGTAAGGCTTGTGTTTGTGTGGTTAATTTTCATTTTAATATTTTATTGAAGTATTGTGAATATTGCCAGTTTTTGAATGCGCTAATTTGACAACATTTGTAGAAATGACAGTTACAAAGCTTGTATGTAATTAATAGCAATCAATTCTGTCGGAATTTATTTGCGTTAGTCTACCACATTAAGGTACAAATGTGTTGAAGTACGGTACTTGAATTCTAGTGAAGTCATACGTATCGTATAGAAAATAAATAATTAATTTAGGAAATTCGAGCAATTGCATTCATGTGGCGAATTTCATATTTGGGTGTTTCAACATAACTTATTTTATTAAGTTAGACAAAATAGCATAAGGTTGTTTCTTCGAAGGTTACTTGCAATGACCTCATGAAAATTGGAAAGTAATATGAAATGATTCCACATTCAGTAAAGAATTCGGTTTATGTTGATAGCAAAGCCTTGGATCAAAGTTAGTGTCTAGCTCTTCTGAATTCCTATCATATGAATCGTACATCTGTTCTTGTTGAGAAGTTATAAAATGGATTCTAAATTAGTGATTCGAGACTTTTCTCTGTATCGTAAGAAGTTCTTTGGACGGAATAAAAAGATGAATAGGCTCACATTTGGAAGCTGGGATCTATATTGAAATCCGAGACACATTTAGTATTAATCAAAACATTTATAATGTCAATGCAAGACACAAATTAAACCTTCATATACTCTATCCTCTGTTACGTCTCCAATGCTCTGCCTAAGTGTGTTAGAGCTGTGGTTAGCCAAATGGAAATATTAGGAAGAATTAACCAAATTTCTATATACTCCATACCTCTCACTTAACTCAAGCATTATTTCTGCTTGCATATTGCATTAATCTGCATCCTATGTATTGTATAACTTTTGGCTTGTTGCAGATCGTGAAGCTACAATGCTGATATGATATCTGTAGAATAATATAAACGAAATGAAAATAAAACTGTTCACAGTTATCACACACTTTTATCTATCCAGCGAAAATCACGAGTAAAAACTGAAACGTAATAAGTTATAAGATCATTTGTGTTGTATAAAAACGAATATTGAATGAGTAGCCTATCACGTTCAAGATTAAATTATAAAAAACATTAAATTTCAGAACACAATCTACAAAAAATTTAATTGATGTGAAAGAAGTATAATTGGTGTAATAAAATGCACCACTTCAGTCATAGTCCAACTTGTGATAAAATTTCTGAGATTTCTACGAATAAGGTAAGTGTGATAATTAAATATCATTTCATTGTCCTATATGTGTACGAGTACAAAGACAAAAGACGAATGGCTATCCAATCATAATGTTTATTTTGAAGCAAATGTACTTAATTTTTAACGGAGAAAATTCATTTTGAAGTACTGTTTTCGTAAACATATCTAATAAATCACCATTGAGATTCTTTAATTGAAACATTGGGCCGAATAACGATCTATGTTGAAATCTGCTAACTGTGCAGGAGGTACAAAAATGTTACATCGTAATTTCGCTTAAAAATTTACGCTACATAGGCCTAGACCGTTATTCCATCAATATGTTTTGTACATAAAGTGAAGTATACGATTGTATATTATTGAAAGTCATATTATACGTCATAGATGTTTGTAACATTTTTAACTCTACAGAAATGCTATTGGGGAATACAGACATTAAACAGCTTTATACCAATAGAATAGTATGAAATGTAGAAAATCAATAGGAAGGTTAAATTATGAACAAAATGATTATGACATTTATTTTTAAATGAATTATCACCATTTAATTTATTAAAGTTACAGTCAATGTCATGTTATGAATAAACATACAATATTGATTAAATAATAACACTGTTATTAGAAAATAAGTACAATATTGAGCTATAGGGACACCATTAAATGAATGAAAGTTGTAAAACAGCAAATGAATAAAGAAAATAAATGTAACAGTTAAGAAATTGTTGGGAGATGGAATTTGAACCCCTGTCCCGAATATTCAGTATTCATCCCAAAAGATGGCTTCTCTGTTAAGTATAAATTTTATTAATAATGACGACAATAATAATCACAGTTTTTAAATGCTGAGATGTAAAAGAGAGTAACACATTTTAAACACCTCTTTTTGTGACATCAAGCTGTGAGCATATATCCTTACAAGAATTTGCACAAATCTGTTCCTGAAACGAAATACCGTGATAAAATTGTAAGACAACATAGACAAACTAAAACTAGGTAAAGTATAAATTAAAATACAACTAATAAAATACTGCAAAAATAACAGACAGGAACTTACATTACTTTTTTTTTTTTTTAGAATTATTTAGCCGGTCAATATCAACTATAGAAATCGTCATTGTCTTGCAGTCGTCCATTTTACGTAATAGATCAACCGAAACCTGTTCAAGTACCCATTATTCATAAAGAGAACAAACTTCCGTGCAATAACTCCCGATATGATGTAAACAATTGAATATGTTAGAAGTGACTAGTGACATAGACCGTTGTTCCAGCCAAGAAATTGATGGTTGTAACTTGTATAGAAGCGCCTCTGATACAGATATTGGAAAACAATTTTTGTGACAGCTGTGTAAGATTATACAGGGCATTATTCCATTAAAAACTCGATTTTAAAAAATTGTAACATAGACCATTAAAGTTTAACATATGATGACGTCAGAACAGCATGACATCACAAAATGGACGTCGTAAAAGAATGCAAATAAATAAAACTACAAAAAAAAACAATAATTACACACAATTTCACGATATTCCATCTGGAACAGAACCCATTCACTCTTACTGAAAATCAAATATCATCAACATAGTCTGATAGATGAAATTTCGTATTATTCTTACACTATACACAGGAGAGAAAACGCAGTTAAATCATTGAATTTACAGAATTCGGTTTCACGTTACTCAGATATCATCTCAACTAACGCATTAAATTTGTTATATACCTCGACCTCATGTCACTTAGTTATCCCCTCATTTAATCCTACAAACTCACAACCATAGTCGTACAAATTTGAAGCAGAAATTAAATATAAATATAAAGAAACAACTAATAGATACACATACACGCCCAACATTCACATATACCGAGAAAAATACCTGGCAGAAACTCATTGTTCACTCCTTCACTTATCTCCACTCGGACCAGCAGCGGAATCCATAACTGACAAAAATTACACATGTACCAACCTAAGCACCAGAATCCAATGAACTGATATAGCAACCATCGTTATAAAACGCTAAATACATCCCGGCAAACAAAAACGCTACCAACTTAGGCATCAGTTGCATTTAATTATATTGTAGTCTCTGTGAATAAGCCACTTTCATCCGCTTACATTTTGCAGATAAGAATAAACACTTAGATGCCTGCTTGAGTTATGATGGATGAGATCAAGAAGGAAACCAACGTTGACCCGTTGTCTATAGAAGCAAGAGGTATCGCTGATATAGATGAGAAGAAACCCATATCAGAGGTAAATTGAAATTCAGTGTCTAATTTCAACATGCGCCGTTTATGGCAAACTTCAACTTTTGAAACGTTTATTACAAAGAAACTTTTTCACATTTAACTGTGTCATCTGTGAGAAAGAATGACAAACTCGTAGAGTTGTTTCGCGACCAAGATTTTTCAACGGATGCGCATCTATAGCCGTGTGTTTTGCAGATGAGTCTACTTTCCACATCTCCTGGGAAATGAACTGGCACATTGTGCAGATATGAAGTTCAAAAAGTCCGTATTTCGTCTGAGAACATGAGAGGGATAGTCCTAAATTGAATATCTGGTGTGGCCTGATGTTTGACGAAGTCAGTGGTTCCGTTTTTGCCATGCATTTAATAACATCTGACATTTACCTGGATTTGACTCGACTATTTGCCACTCAATTCAATGACTTGAAAGCCATGTTGTTTTTTCCAGCAAGATGACGCATCACCGCATTGGGAATTACTCGTTCGTGAGATCCTGGTTGAGACTCTTCCTGAGAAGTGGATTGGGCCCGACGGTCCGATGCCGTGGCCGCCACGATCGCCAGACATAACCCTCCCCCATAGACTTTTTATTGTGTGGTTATGTCAAAGAGTGTATTCAACATTTGTACCTGATTTGGACACATTGTTAGTATCACCCAAGAAATGCTGCACATGGCGTGAAATTGAACATCGCTTAGACGTTTTGCGGATGGCAAAGGGTGTACATTTGGAAGTATGTTAACATTGAAACACAACTTTTTGAGTTTTTTTTTTTTTTTTTTTTTTTTTTTTTTTTTTTTTTGCTGCAAACCATACAGATGTAACTGTAGTAGTTTCTTTGTAATGAACTTTTGTAATTTGTGAAGAATTTATGGCCACTCTACAATTTGACATAAAGTTTTAAAATATCTCCAGTTTATATTTAGCTTACTTATAGTATATAGTCTATGAAATTTGAAATCTAGATTTGTTTGGCCTGTTTCCCGTCATGTCGCTAATTCTATTCCTCTTTTTACTATTACATAATATTTCAAATCGTGAGAGACTTTTAAATGATCTCCAATGATAATTATTTTATGCTCGACCATGCCGAAATGTAGTAATTATACACCTGGTAGGAGCCCTTTAATGGACCTCATTAAAGTACACCTATTCATTAAAGTTCAAGTTTTCCACCAATCACAAACACCATTGTAGCAATATGAAAGTGCAAGTATCGATTATTCTCGGATATGCAATCGAAAGACAACTAGCGAAACGTCACTGAGGCTGGAAATCCAATACTGTCGCAGAAGGTTATGTTCTCTTACTATAATAATTAGCGTTAATTGTAAATAATATTCGTATAAATTCAATTTTTCATCTCGTTTTTCAATGTCTAAATCAATTTAAAGGTTATATCAAGATTAATGTTCATTTTACTCTCTAGATTATATCTAGGTCAATGACATTTGTTCCTCGGAAAAAACCAATACTTTCGCATCTGCGGACATCTCATAATTTACGAGAATTGCACAAGGTCAATTCCGCTCTCCAGTCAGATAAGAATTATATGAATACTTATGAATAATTTCAAGTTATAAATATGGTCGAGCATAAAAAGTCGTATGAAACTTGCCTATAATGGTAATTAAGACGGTCGTATGAAAATTATGAAACTCGCTTGCGCTCGTTTCATAAACAAGCATACTCGCGTCTTAATTACTACCATTATAGGCTCGTTGCATAATGTACTATTCATAAATGGTGTTAACTGCTTGATGTGTTCTATATTTTAATTAATATTGTATCTAAGATATGAAAGTAGAACTTTACTACAAGTCAGTAAACGCATGTCTAGCTTTCAAATACATAATTGTGACAAGGCATATAAAGGCTGTATCAAAAGTATAGGTACAAAATGGAGTAGTGACTGAAGGGCTACGAAAGAAGACAAAAAGTTCTAATAAGCATAGTGATCGAGTTTGGGATTTGTCCACATGAACATTACGACAGGGATTATTTTTACAATGAGAATAATGTAATCAGTTTCCGCTTTTAAGAAAAAAACGATTTAATAAATATCCCTGTTTTAAGAAATATTTTTCAAGTGGATTTAGTGATAGTGAAGCCAGAAATATCGACTTGACATTGAATAATCAAGAGTACTGGCCTATCCAATGACGCATCTCAATTAGCACCAGCACCATGAGGAACCATTATTTTCTACCATTCTTTATGGTGTTGCTTCGCATTTGTTTTCACAGAGTGGTTGCTCTGCTTCCTTTTTCTCGCTAGCTGTGTGAATTTTGTTTCCAGGTTTTTCTTTTGTTAGTTTATGCTGTTTATGCAATTTTATAATGGCGACTAAGTGGAAGACATTAATTATCGGACAGTAAGTCAAAGTAATAAGGGATGTCGAGGCTAATCCTCAAATAACACTGTCGCTTATATGAAAATAAAAGCATGGTTTACCATTTATTTCATTATATTGAATAATGAAGAAGAAAAATACATTTTCAGTGCCTAGTTTCAGTGTGGTTCAGGTTTAACCAAATAAAAAAATATTTGGGCCTCACTACTTGAATAATTGGCAAATATTATAATGAAATATATTATAAATAAAAATTGTAGGCCTAATTAAATAATTATGTTATTGTTTTCTAATGCCAGGCATTTGACAATAAAGTCATTTGACCTCTTGAACTTCAATATTTTTCAAATATATTGTCATGGTCAGCCACTGAAGCACAGATTTTGAAGTGTTCTAAATCCATTTCTTGGTTTGAGTTGGACAATGGGCAGTTAGGAGACTGATATATTCCAATTCTATGCAGATGCTTGGCCAAACAGTCATGGCCTGTTGCCAATCTAAATGCAGCTACAGACGATTTGCGTGGTAAATCGGGATTTAACTGTGGATTATGATGCAGAGAGTTCCATTTTTTTCCCTTGAGATTGTGTTATCAAATTTTGTTTGTTGAAGTCTAAGTATGAAGATTTAATAAATCTTTTCACAGAGTAATACGTAGATTTAGTAACAGGTCTGTAAGTAGCAGTGCTGCCCTTCTTTGCTAAAGCATCCGCATTCTCGTTTCCCAGGATTCCACAGGGTTTAACCAAATGGAAAAACATTTTTGCCTCATCATTTGAAGCATTAGAAAATATTATAATGAAATATATTGTAAATAAAAATTGTATGCGTAATTAAATGATTATAATGGTTAGTATATAACATACATGTTAGTACTAGTGATTTTAGGCTTTCCTTCCCATTTTATGTAAATTGCCTTTTAAGGAAAACTATTTAAGAAAAGAAAAGTAATCCCTCAGAGATTCTTTAAAAGGAGTTTGCTCCATGTTGCATATATGCATCATTTTGCAATTCATTTTGAGGAATTTTCAGATAAGTCTTTGAAATTCAAATAAGTTGATTTATTATTTTTCCGTCCGTGACTTAACATGCCATATACAAGGTACAATTCCTTTATATTATATAATTTAATGTTCGTGTTAAATTTTTGATCGCTCTTGATTGCAACAACATCACATACGTTTGTTGTTTTACAAATCACAATATGTTAACCTCTGGTTCGCAGAAAAAGAGGTTAACTTATTCTAATTTGTAAAACAACAAATGTATCTGATGATGTCGCAATCAAGAAGCGAGGTGAGTCAGTGAAGTTATGGTTTTACAGTGCAGTGAATAGTTCCGATCATTGATAATTTATAGCGTCAATGAAATGTGTTATAGAGTGTCAGTGAAATGCATCATGGTGCCACTACAGTGAGTGAGATGAGAGTAAAGTGAAAGACTCTTGAAACTTATGTAGGGCCTATACATATGTAGGTTGTATTGTAAAATTAGATTATTTTATGTATTATTATTAATTGTAATTATTGTGTTAAATTGTATTGTGTATATAATTGCATTGTGTATTGTTTATCATTTTATTGTGTATACCACTGCCACCAGGTGCTTGCCCACTTGCAGTATAAATAAATACATACATACAAGAGCGATTAAAACGTGAATACGAACATTAAATTACGTAATATAAAGAAATTGTCCCATGTATATGACATGTTAAATCACTCACGGAAAAATAATAAATCCACTTAATTATAAGCATTATGTTTCTCTCTTCTGCAGGAAGGCAGTTTATCCGATCTCCACGTAAAAGCAGAAAAGGCAGAAAGCGTGGATGACAGCTATAACCTCACATCAGAGATCAAAATCGAGGAAACTCTAGAGCCATCGCAGTTTGTTGCGGTAAACTGTAAAACTGAGGTACGTGGGACCCATAGGATGCATTGGATTTTCTCCTTTCAATATTGAGCTTATTCCAAACTACTATACCCACATGGGCTTTAGCTTAAAAGCGTTAATATTTTCTACGTAGAACTATTTATTTCTTCATTTCAATATACTCTAAATTAATATTTGTACTTAAAGGTTACTTACAAGTCTTACGGTACTTGTTCTAAGAATAAGTGTGAAGATGTATAGCCTTGGGTAACAGTTTCATTTTGATTTTACTGTTTTCCTCTTGTAGACTGACTTCTTGTTACGAATTCACATTAATGAAATGTCCCTTGACTAACTGTTTTTATATTTACATTTCAGGCGCTATAACGTACCATAGGTTATGTTATATCAGTTTTTGTCACTCAATCTGTTGACAACGTTCATAATATTGTGATGGTAGGAAGAAAGTAATGCTTTTTGTTTTACTTCGTTATTTAACGACGTTGTATCAACTACGAGGTTATTTAGCGTTGATAGGATTGGTGATTGGGAGATGGTATTTGGGAGATGAGGCCGAGGAGTCGCCATAGATTACCTGATATTTGCCTTACGGTTGAGGAAAACCTTGGAAAAAACCCAACCAGGTAATTAGCCCAAACGGGAATCGAACCCGCGCCCGAACGCAAATCCAGATCGGCAGGCAAGCGCCTTAGCCAAGAGAACTACGCCAGTGGCCAGAAGAAAGTAATGCAAGCGTAATGCTACTGCTTGTTTCGTCTACTTTTTTGCTGTTGAATAAACTGGCATAGTTTAGCAACTTGAAATAAAAAATTTTACAGCTTTAAAAATTAGATTTAGCATTTTATCGCACTTTAAGTGTTAAAATTTAGCATTTTGTGGCGTTTCTAGATGGAACATTTTTAATGGCAAGTTTTGTGACGAGAATATTGTGCGAAATGGAAATATAGAAATTGGAAATTTATCTTTTGAAGAGGTGGAGAAGTTCAAATATCTTGGAGCAACAGCAACAAATATAAATGATACTAGGGAGGAAATTAAACACAGAATAAATTTGGGAAATGCCTGTTATTATTCGGTTGAGAAGCTTTTATCATGCAGTCTGCTGTCAAAAAATCTGAAAGTTAGAATTTATAAAACAGTTATATTACCGGTTGTTCTTTATGGTTGTGAAATTTGGATTCTCACTTTGAGAGAGGAACATAGGTTAAGGGTGTTTGAGAATAAGGTGCTTAGGAAAATATTTGGATCTAAGAGGGATGAAGTTACAGGAGAATGGAGAAAGTTACACAACACAGAACTGCACGCATTGTATTCTTCACCGGACATAATTAGGAACATTAAATCCAGACGTTTGAGATGGGCAGGGCATGTAGCATGTATGGGCGAATCCAGAAATGCATTAGAGTGTTAGTTGGGATGCCGGAGGGGAAAAGACCTTTATTGAGGCCGAGACGTAGATGGGATGATAATATTATATTGGATATGAGAGAGGTGGGATATGATGATAGAGTCTGGATTAATCTTGCTTAGGATAGGGACCGATGGCGGGCTTATGTGAGGGCAGCAATGAACCTCCGGGTTCCTTAAAAGCCAGTAAGTAAGTAAGTTTTGTGGTAGACATTTATTGTCATCAGTGTGTTAACAGGTGCATTTTCTAGATTTTCCAGCTAGACTTCCTTAATTTTTTTTTTAAATTTTAGTTGGTTATTTAATGACGCTGTATCAACTACGAAGTTATTTAGCATCGATGAGACGGATGATAGCGAGATGGTATTTGGGAGATGAGGCCGAAATTTCGCCATAGATTACCTGGCATTCACCTTACAGGTGGGGAAAATCTCGGAAAAACCCAAGCTATATAAGAGTGAAATGATATTGTATGAGAAACTTTTTTGTGTTTCGGTGAGGGGAGGGGAAATCAGAATCTAAAGGCCCCGCTACGCACAGATTCTTGATTCAAGGAGGGGGAGCGAAATATTGTATCTTGTGTTTTGCCCATGATGGGATGATATAAATTTAGTTTGATATTTATGGTAGAAATTCAAAATAAAATACATATAAATTTCCTTGATATTCAAATCATTAAATTCTTTATATCTCGGATGAGTTGAATAATCAAATTTTGTTGTTAAACTTATTTTAATATAATTATTTTATCTACTAATATTAATGAGCGAATGGTACTCTGTGATAATCTCACTCATCTTATAATTCCAATGATAATAATTAGAATAACATGGTCGTTGATACAGTAATGTAATACCGGATGAGAACACAATAACATCATGACTGCTTTCAGACGTGGACATTTGTAAGAAATGTTATATCTGACAAGGAGAGGACACGCTCTGTATATCACCGAATTAAATCAGATTTTGTGACATGAACGTTCGAGACACACTGTTTAAAGTCATACCTGGTATGGGTGGCCAATGACCCCTCGTTTTGGAAATATTGGCTATTGTTTATGACATACTTCCGTTAGGTGCCTAATTTGGAAGCATTAGACTGTGTAAGGGCGTAGCTCATATGGTTGGATGCTGAGTTGTCATCCATGGCAACCCGAGTTCGAATCTTAATATCTTCTCATTTTTTAAAGCTTGATATTGTTATTATTATTATTATTATTATTATTATTATTATTATTTTAATTCACTTTCAGTTGTCAGTTCTTATATTCAAAGCCATGTTGATATATGCGTGGTATGCATCAAAATTGATAAACGAACGAGAAGTGTTTGTGAATGTGAAGGATATCTGTTTCGCAGCAGAAGCGCGGAAAAATGTGTGTGACTGGACAACCTTCTTTCATTTGCTGTGCATGGTGCAGGAAATATGTGTGTTTTGTGTGTTTTTATGACATCATAATGAATCTGGTACAAAATGAAATGGAATAGCTGCTACAGAAATAGAAAAGACGCCAGTGACATATCTTACCTTCCTACGTGAGCAGTATTTCATTGTTTATCCTTTACAATACAATGTTAGATAATTAGTAATTTGTTTAAAACACGATGAAGCATTCAATACATTGAGAAATATGATATAGGTATGTAAATAGATAACTGTGATCACAATATTAATCTTTATTAAAAGAAAAAAATATAGAACCAGTTAAGATTCGAACTCACGTTGCCTGGATAACAACTCAGCATCCAACCACATGGAGTACGCTGGTACACAGGCTAATGCATCCCTATTACGCACCTAACGGAAGTATGTCACAAACAATAGCCAATATCTAAATCGTGTTTATTTATCACTTAACGCCAATATATATCCCACTGTGTTGTTGTTTTTTAGTATTAATCTATTTTTGTGTACATTTTATTCAATTGTCGGTTTCTGATTTAATTATGTATGTCCTACTTAATTATAATCTAATATTAATATGTATACTAATGTGTTTATTTTTATTTTTACTGTGTACATTTTTCTTTTTTTATTGAATTATTGGCTTCTGTTTTTATGTGATTCGCATTTGATTCTAACAAATTAATATGTATTTCACTATGTTTATTTTTATTTTATGAGGTAAATTTTATGTAACTACCTCTTTTGATCTCATTATGTAATCAGTATGTAATTTAATTAATTCTGATGAAGTTTTATGATCAACTGTGTAAGCAAGTTTTAATCCTGGTTGAGTGTAAGAGAAGGCCTTAAGGCCGCCAGGTTAAATAAAGCCATTATTATTATTATTATTATTATTATTATTATTATTATTAATATTTTCAAAACGAGGGTCATTGGCCACCCATACCATTTATGACTTTAAACATTTCGTCTTGTACTTTCATCTCACACAATTTTATTCCATTCAGTGATATACAGATCGTGTCCTCTCCTTGCGAGTTTGAAACATTTTTAGTTTTGGTGTCCACCCTAGAAAGTTTTCCTGCTACTGCTGCGCCATTTCTTTTACATATGTCCCTTTTTACAGGAAGAGTCTTGTGATGTGAATACACTGGAAGAAGAAGCGAGGGATCTCAATATTCACACACACTCGGACAAAGGCGAGAAGGTCTTCAAATGCAATATTTGTAAAAAATCTTTTTCGGGGTCTTCTTATCTAAAGATACATGCACGCAAACATACAGGCGAGAAACCGTTTAAATGCGACATCTGTAAAAAGAGTTTCTCGCAGTATTCTAACCTAAGAACTCATTCACGGCGCGTACATTCAGGTGAGAGACCATTCAAATGTGAGATATGTGCAATGTGCTTTTCTTCTTCGGGACATTTAAAAAGACATGAACTAGTTCACACGGGTGACAAGCCATTCCAGTGCGCGTTTTGTGGGAAATGTTTCGCTAGTTCTTCAAACCGAAATGTCCATGCTCGTCAACATACAGGTGAAAAGCCATTTACATGTAATACCTGTGGAATCTCTTTTTATTCTTCGGGAACTCTCAATAGACATGCACGAGTGCATACGGGAGAGAAACCGTTCAAGTGTAATATCTGCCAAAAGTCTTTCTCACGTTCTTCATATTTAAAAATACACGCACGCCAACATATTGAAGAGAGGATTTTATCCGAAGGCCGTGGGAAGCGGCTTTCTCAGCTGGGGCATTTGAAAAAATCTCATGGCCCTCACCACACAAGTAAAAAAACATTTAAGTGCGATGTTTGTGGTAAATGTTTCTCTCTTTCGTCATCTTTAATTATACATAAACGAGCGCACGTGGTCGACAATCCATTGAAATGCGATGTTTGTGGAAAATATTTCTCGAGTTCTTCACAACTAAATGTACATGCACGTAAACATACAGGCGGGACAAAGTTTAAATGCAGAGTCTGTGAAAAAAGTTTTTCGCAATATTCAACACTGAAAATTAATGTGCGTGTAACTACAGGCAAAAAACCGTTACGCTGTGATATTTGTGAAAAGTGCTCTTCTACTTTCGGAATATTTTAATCATACTAGGATGCATACCCACGAAAAGCCGTTCAATTTCGTTTTGAAGAGTTTTTCCAATAGAAATTCATGCTCACCAACATAGTGCGAAAAAAAAACACTAAAATCCAATGTGTATATATACACAGTGGTTTTCTTCTTCACCCTTTAGTGCAATAAGCATACGGGCGAACCAGCTAGAAGCCGTTCAATTGCTGTGTCTTGCATTTTATATACGTAACTACGCGTTCAAGCTAGCGATAACGCATTGAAGTCCCGGGTTCGTGGCTAGTGTTTCCTTGCAACGGAATGTGTCGAACTTCATCTGTATCTACATTGGGCAAGAAATCAGACAGATGTTAGAGCTCTGGTCTCTAATATTTTGATGACCTGCACAATTGTATCCTGACCACCGTTGTTAACATGTCACATTAAGGTTAGCGACAATGGAGTGAAGTTTTTGAAATGAAAGTGATTTTCTCTTCATAACAACGGATTAAAATAAATACTTTACGTTCTTACATTTTGCATTAATGTTACATACAAGAGAATTTTATTGACATATTGATTGCAAAAATAACATGAAGTGTTCCAAAATCTATTTGTATTCACACAATATCTTGCATATTTATATTTGTTCTTCAGTTATATGTATTTCAGTAATTCCAATAGTGATTTATTTATTTAATAATTAGTAATATAAAAAACATGTTTTCTCTACTCCTGATGTGTTGATTAATGAGAAATGATGGCTCTAACCAATTAAAATGTGTTAGTACTTTCGGAATTATTGATTATTAAATTATGCAGTTAAAACTAAATATACCTTTCTGATAATTTGCTAATAAATTTTCTTTCTCTACTGTTCGATCGTCCATCTTCCATAGGCGTAAATATGTCTCTCAATAACCGCGCCATATTGGGTTTTACTGTATGAGAAAGCAACACTGTTTATAAAGATTTTACTAAACAACACCAAGTGTTTCTTCAACAAATGTTGTAGTTAAAAAAGGCACGCACCTTACAGCTGGCCATTCAGTTTGATAGTGAAGCCTGAAGTGGTTCTGCAAGTTGTTCTAAAGTTTGAAGTGTTATATCAGATAATGTTAAGCAAGACGTAGAAGGCATTAAAAAAAAGTGACGGTGGTGTAGTATCCCAGACAAATCTTAAGAGCCTTTTTTTCTTCTTCTTCGTCCCTTCAAGTAGGCCAAAGAAATCCAAATGGCCTGTTACGATTCACAGTTGAATTTTCAATCCCGCGCTTCTTTGGACGACCGAGAGATCTCTTAAATTGGACGATAGTGGAGCATGACTTTAGGGATTCTGTCTCTATGCATGCGATGCAGATGAATTATCAAGTAGTTCTGATGTTTTACGTGAATAATTACAGGTTCTAGTTGTAATTCTTCCATTACATCTTCATTGCGTTTATGATCCCATTTCGTATATCTCATAAATTTCATTTCATTAGCCGTTATTCTGCTTTCGTATTCCTTCCTCAATGTACATGCCTCACTGCCGTAACAAAGTACAGTTCTCGCCAAGGTCTTGTAAAGGCGAATTCAGTATGCCTTTGTACTAGGGAAGGTTTCATAATGGTGTTAATTATTCCCATTGTTTTGGTGTATTTAGAAATTTTCTGTGAAATGTCTACTTCATCGAAAAGGCGATATAACCAAAACCGAAATCATTTGGACTCTGCCGGCTTTTAGAAGAATATCTTTCAATTCGTAATGATCTGCATTTTTTTGTCCAAGAAAATATCTTTCAACTATTGCAAAATATAAACAACATTTTTTAGTTGGTGTTTCCAAGATGTCGTATAGCCAATATCTTAAATGTAGGACCAGATAAAACTGCATATTGTATTGTTCATGGATTAGCTCCATACTTTCAGCACAATTTATTGAATTGACTAAAATTTTGCGACAAATTTGTTTTATGTTTTGATGATTCATTGAATATCATCAGATTCTAGAACAACTTCAATCAGAAGGTCCGGTACTCCGTATCTTAACAGTCTATTCTTTGATAAAAGCACTGCTCAACATTTGCTTAAGGGTATATTTACGTGAACAACCACAAATATTATCAGAAAATGCAGGCACTAAATTTATAAAAAAAAAAAAATTCTCTAGTTACATCATTTGGTAACCATAACATTGTTATGGTCTCTCAGATCTTTAATATTTGCAATATTTTTCCTGACTGTAATAAACACTTATTTTTTAACTTGTTCAGATATAAAATGCAATTAATTTTTAATTTTTCTATATAAAATATATTAAAATTTTCATAATGTTTTGTAACCTAATTTTTTATTTTCAAAGAAATGGGCATTATTGTACTCTACCTTTTGCATAAATGCATATTAAATTAGTGTACAAAATTTCAGAATTCTATCTCTAACGATTGTGGAGTTTAAATAATATGTGTGAAATTTTTCAAATTGTGGAAAATTTCATTTAAAGTAAAAAGTGAATTCTAAAAATATATTATTAGTAACCTTTTTTTATACTTTTATCGGATATTTAAGTTCTAATAAGTCTAGTTGTGGTACCTTGTAATTTTTGTCCAATTGTGAGTTCATTTCCTTATAAAATTTTAGAAATTTAGAGCCTGCATTTTCTGATAATATTTGTGATCTTTCATGTACATATACCCTTAAGTATATCTTAGATGACATTTCTCCTCTATCAACATCTAAATTGATGCAGGTTCCAATGAATGGTCATAATGTCAATCATAAATTCTTAATAATACTTGAACATCACATAAAATATATCTGCAGTGATGAATAAAGACTGCTGAATTTAGGAACATGTCTTCTGCATGTTGTGCAAGGTGCATTTACGACAGGAATTTGTCAATTGGGATGTAATTGGTTTCTTGCGTCACTCCTATTATCTGTTCAATGAGAACCCACCTCGTCCAGCATTGTTCACTGACTTGAATAGTTGCAAAACCTTTCCTTTCAAGTTTTGTGATGTTGGTTGGAAAATAATTCAAGAGCTCTACAGATATTTGATCATGTGTTGAAGTTTCTTGAGGAAGCAAACCTTCCTGCTACAAATCCCGTAGCAATTCTTAAGCAAGCACTGGAGAATCCGTTTCCGAAGTGTAAAATCAGTTTTTGTAAGACAATTGAATCGGCTAAGTCAAGAACAGCCTAAGTGGATGTTACCAAATTTTCGGAAAACTAAATAAAACTGTACTTCTCTGAAACCAACATTTAAAAATATTTGAAACAATCGTAGGTTTTCTATTACATCCTTCAATCTACTATTTAATTAGTTTTTTCAGCCATACACATTCCATAAAAAATATTGAATTTATTAAACTTGGTCATTTCTTGAGTTGAGGTGTATGAACCTTTCAATCCATTAAGAGATCTTAGAAAATTTTATATCTTCAAAAAATATCCAAAGCATTAGACTTGTCTAAATTATTTTATTTGATTTTTTTTTCTTGCTTTTTTAATACTATTATATTCCATGTAATTTTGTAATGTATTTCATGGAATACAGTTGCTGTTCTTACACAGTTGTAATATTATTGTTCATTTGGATTGAGGTACTTGTAATATTATGTTTTCTGGTTTTCCACTTTTTCAGTTGCATCACTACAAATGGGGTTGAATCATTCATTCAATTCACTTCTAATCTTCACTTAAAATAATGATATATCCTACGCACAACAATAAGCTATGTAGCTTGATTATTAAATAAAACAACACGGGGTTACCACATTATCAAATTGTTTCTAACAGCTGCTAATTAAAATTGAAATGAATTCTACAGTATGTTTACTTGTTCAATTTTTCACTTGATGCTGTGAACTAATAGAAAGAATTGTCCGACTGTAATGTACTTTGTCATTTCTTGACTTGAACATTTCACATTTATAACAGCATGGTGTCATAACTCATTTTCGCAAAAAAA